>JACGCM010002226.1:905000-1505000 GCA_014058105.1 Kingdonia uniflora | reverse complement strand
GATATGCACCATCTAAACGCCTCTCCTCTTGAAGTCATCTGCACCACGCTTACCTCTTCTAACTTCTCCACGATTAGGATCCTTGACGTAGGCCAAAAGTGGCTACCTCTTACCTTTGGCTACCCTGCCCCTAATGATTAGGGCACCTAACCAATAAGCTGAGTGAAACTGACATCCCCATCCTACCTTCCCGATGTTTTTTTCTTGGGGCAACTTTTTACCGTATAGAAGTTGCTAAAGAAGACTGGAATTTGAAGTATACCTGGTATAGGCTCTTATCTCACCTTTGCTACGTTTTGTCTACCGCTATCCTCGCTCTAGTCTGTCTTAAGAGAACTAGAGAGAAGAAAGCAGTTGAGTGAAGGGGAGATAGGTTTGATGCATGTTCTAGCCATATGAAACTATGTATAAATCAAAGCATGGCCTTACCATATCAATACCAGTTAAACTACAAATGACAAACAACTAGCTACAAACAAGACCACAAATCTCAAATACCACAAAACTAGACTGTTACAAAACATGGCTACTGTAGGGACTTATTCCTTGACCTTACTCGTAATTGAGCTCACTCAGTTCAATTTACCTCCATCTCAGGCTCACGCAATTTCAGCACACAACACTCCAGTCAAACATTCTAACCAACCCCATGAACTACATAAGAAACTACATTGATCTAAACCTGGAAAACGTTATTCAATAAAAAATACCCGCCTCCCATGAACTTGTCAGATATTCAGTCAACCGCCACTAACTACATTATTCGAAAGACGTGCTCCAGCACGACGAAGAGTTGTGGGAAAAGCCTACAAAAAGGATAAGCTCTAGAAGAGACATGGACCGGAAAAATTAATTAAACTTCTTAGTTACGATATCAAAGGCATTTATATATTCTAGAGATCACTTGTAATAAAGATATCCACTCAAAGCTATAAAGAGACGTTTACAAAAATCCTCCATGCGAGGTCATGGTTTTTTACCTATTAAGAGGTTTTTCACGCTAAAAATACTTGCTTTAGTTTCTTGCTTTATATTAGCGTATAATTATAGGATCATTGGTGTGATAGCTAATTCCTAATCGTATCGAGCTACAGAATTTGGCCATTACATTTGGCGCCGTCTTTAGGAAAGATTACATATCTATGATATCCTAAGGCAGTCTTTCATTACAACTTTCAACTATGGTTTCTTTCAGACGACAGGCCGCAGGAACTCAGCTCGAAATTTTTGTAGACCAGGGACAACTCACCGAGTTACGGGCGAATCTCCACGCAGAAGCGGAGAAATGCGCCGAACTCAAACTTCAATTGACAAAAGATCACAAGCTCGAAGAGAAAAAGCTCGATGTAGAACGACCAGCTCGTTTGACAGCGCTCAGACGACACGAAGATTAGATGACTACGATGCAGACTGTACTCGAGGCTCTAGAAAATACTCAGTGGGCCCCTCATGCCAGAGGTCACGATCAACTTCCAGAGACCTCCCGCATCTTGGCAAGGGAAGGGTTGAGACCTAGGGGGGTCACCAGTAAAGCAATCTCTAGAAATCTACCACATGGATTGCAATCCTCCATCCATTTGGGAAGAGAAGTCCAATTAGAAAGCAGTCGGGGTTACCAGATTCCCATTCATCAAGAGGAAGACCAGCGACCTCTCCGTCAGATTCCAGCACGAGACCGTTTGAGCGAAGGTATGGGGACTCATCATCCCCTTCCAGTACATCCAGCAATCCAACCAACATGTCATTATGTCACAAAAGAGCATATGGATCGAGGCACAAGTGTGGGAGCTACCGGCGACACTGCGACGTTACAAGGAAGTCTGATTGCCAAAGAACTATTCGATATGGAAATACCAAAAGGTTTCCACGCTCCCCAAATTCATAAATATAAAGGTACAGACTCGAAGGAGCATATCCAGCAATACTGCGATTCATTGGGGTTCTACTCCAATCTCAACCACATTTTTTGCCGACTGTTTACCACCACAAGTTTACAGGAAGAACCACTCCGATGGTTCCACTCTCTCCCTGAGAAATCTATCTGCACATTTGATCAGCTACAAAAATAGTTCATCAAAACATATGCCCACAATAGAGACAAAGAGGAGAACTTGTATTCTCTAATAGGTCTTAAGAAGTCACAAGGAGAGAAGCTCGAAGATTTTTTAAAGAAATTCCTGGAGCTTGCAAGAAAGGTAGATAACCTCGACCAAAAGACAGTTGTGACCGCGTTCACCAATGCTCTCCGGCTCGATTGCAAAGCCATGGAGTACCTATTCCTTAATAAACCTACGAGGTTGGAAGAGATGATCGCCAAGGTTAACAGTTACGTCTACTTAGAGAGGATGATGTATGAGTGACAAAAGTCTACTAAGTCGTCCTCGCCACCAAGTCCCCATCTGTCGAACGGCTCAGCGAGCCTAAAGTGGAACAAGGGGGTCATAAATGCACCAAGGGAAATGTTGAGTACCCTCAAAGAAGTGGTACATAAAACAAACCCGTACTCCCAAAGCTGAACGTCCGAGTCTCCATACTTTTTCCACTACTGTTAAAGGACCCGCTCTACCACGTCTCTCGACCACTGGAGCCTATTGAGGGTTGGCCATTTTTCCTACACCATAAGGTAAATCATCATTTTACTGACAATTGCTATGCTATACAGCAGATACTCGAGCTCATTTTTAAGGAAGGACGGATGCTCGAAAACATTGTCAACCTGAAGTCATACCAGGATGGCAACCATAAGAAACAACTCAAAGTTGTTCAGGTCAATGACAAGGCTGAGGGGAAGAATCTCTACTACATGCACCTCAGCAACATGATCAAAATTAACCAGATCAACAATTCCAACCGATTAAAGCGCAGAAGGCTCTCTGAATGTTGTGATCTTATACCTCAAGACAAAGAAGCCAAACTTCTTCCCAAATCAAGCAATCGTCGGCTAGGAATCTCTTTCGAGGATTGCAATACTAGTCATGTCAAATTTCCACATCATGATGCGTTATTCATTATGCTCAAGATGAAGCAGTTTGTCATATACACAATGATGATCAATACTGGAAGTGGTATTGAAATTATTTTTCAGAGTACGATTGACCAGATGGGGTTAGGTGACCAAGTCATTCAGAGCCACACCGACATCAGCGGGTTTAACGGCTCTCGAGAAGAATGAGTAGACAAGATTATCTTACCTATTACTGTTGGACCAGCCACTATCGGCGTTATTTTTTATGTCATCAATGCCAAGTCTCGTTATCTTGAGATTATGGGCCGCTGCTGGATACACAGCATGGAAGCAATCGTTTCCACTTATCATCAAGCACTCCGCTTCAAGCACGACAACGGTATTTATGAAATCCGAGGTTGCCAGAAACTTTCTCAAGCTTGTGAAAATACTATCTTAGCCATCCTCGATACTTCAAACAAATTTTTCGCATAGCAATTACAGAAAAGGGATCACCACGACGACCAATTGCCTACAGAGGAACCCATAAAATACGTCAACATTGATGGACCTAGCAGAGGTACATTCATCGGAACTAAGTTGGTTCAACACGAAAAAGACGCCCTCATCCAGTTCTTGCAACTCAATCGAGACATTTTTGCATGGTCTTTCAAAGAAATGCCCGGAGTCGATCCAGCAATGGCCTACCACAAGCTAGCCATCAACGTCAATGCCCTAGCAGTCAAACAAAAATAGCGATGACACTCACAACGTCTTTGAGATGAAGTTAACAGTGAGATTGAGAAATTAATCAAAATGGGATTCATTCGAGAAGCTAAGTATCCGGACAGGATATCCAACATTGTCGTTGTCCCAAAGAAGAACGGAAAAGTTCACGTTTGCGTAGATTTCACATATCTAAATAAGCACACCCCAATGGATAGTTTCTCTCTTCCCAATATTCATCAGATCCTCAACTCCACTGCAGGCCACAATCTCCTATCTATGATGGACGCTGCTTCAGGATATAACTAAATACCACTCCTCAAAGAAGATTAAGAGAAGACAACATTCATTACTGAAAATGGCCTTTTCTGCTACAAAGTCATGCCCTTCGAGCTCAAGAATATAGGGGCCCTATACCAACGACTGATGATTGCTATGTTCAAAGCACACCTGGGAAAAATTGTTGAAGTCTACATCGATGATCTCTTGTGCAAAAGCATACAGTCAGAAAATCACCTCTCAGATCTCAACACAAAATTCAACATCCTTCGATCTTACAGAATGCGTCTCAACCCGGATAACTGTTAATTCAGGGTACATTTGGGCAGCTTCCAAGGCCACCTCATCAGCAAGAAAGGGATTAAAGCTGATCCAGATCAAATACATGCTCTCCTCGACATGACTTCTCCAAAGACAATGAAAAACATCCAAAAACTTACCGGTAAGATTGCCGCGATTAACCGCTTTCTCTCCAAATCTTTAGACCGCTGCCATTGGCTATTCCTGTTACTCCAAGGATGTACCAAAAGAGGAAAGTTCTAGCCAATCGCGGAAGTCACAATGACACCAGAATGCGAAGTAGCTTTTTAGGATCTCAAAATCTATTAGGGGAGGTCGCCCATAATGAGCACCCCAGTAGGTAATGAGGAATTAATTATCTACCTAGCAGTCACCGACACATCTCTCAGCTTGGTTCTTACTCGTCTAGAAGGGAACATCAAGAAACCAGTCTTCTTCATCAGCAAAACTCTTACACCGGCGGAAATATGGTACTTTAAAATTATGACACTTCTTTTCGCCCTTATTTACACTTCGCAGAAACTCAGGCACTACTTCCAAACACATTCCGTCAAAGTGATGAAAAACTACCCACTTCAGGAAGTTCTATCCAAAAAAGAGAAGCCACGGAGAGTACAACAGTGGTCAGTCAGTTTGGACGAACATGATATAAAGTTCGAACAACTTCATTCAGAGAAAGGTCAGGCCGCTGCCGATTTCCTCACAGATTTTCCAGTGGAAGATCCCGAGTGGGAGGAGCATGATTCAGACCTTACTGAAGGCATGCAAGAAAACCTACCTCCCAAGCCATTCGACGTCCCCGAACTCTCAGTTTACACAGATTCATTACCCACCGTTCATCATTATTCTGAGCAGTACAAGAAGAATGGGAAGATGATTGAATACGCAGCCCTCGTGGCGGGTAGGATGAGTAAGTTCACGAAAGCGACCCTTGAATATCTTCCTCAAGGGGAGAATAGACACGCCGATTCCTTGGCGTATCTAGCCGGGGTCTTGGGTAAGGAAGCTCAATATCTTCATATCGAAATCATTTCAAGCCATTGATTGCATATCAGTATGCACGATCAACACGAGGGGCGATATCTCCAGATTAAAATCATTTCAACCCATTGATTCCTTTCTTAGATTACCACGGCGTCGATAACAAATGTGATAGACCACTTCCTACAGATCCGAAAGAGTGTAGGCAGCTGATCAACAACTCGAAATGTTTTATGGCTCAAAACGGTAGGCTTTACCGTCTATCCGTTACAGGACCTTACCTCAAGTGCCTCTCGAAATCGAAAGCAGATGAGCTACTCCGCGAATTACACAAAAGAACTTGTGGCTCTCACGCCGCAGGAAGATCATTAGCAAACAGAGCAATAACTTAAGGAACATTCTGGCCTGGCATGGGCAAGCAAGCAGAAGAGTATTCCCCCAGATATGGCACCTATCAGAGATATAGAAATATGATATGCGCCCCTGCGCTCGAGCTCCATGCAAGCAAGGTTTTCTGGCCATTCAAAAGATGGGAGCTAGACCTCGTCGGCGAATTCCCTAACTCTCCAGGTAATCGCCGCCACCTACTCGTAGCTACCGATTATTTTTCAAAATGGGTAGAAGCAATTCCACTATGTCGAACAAGAGAAGAAGATGTCATCTCTTTTATCTGGAACTACATAATCACTCAATCGGGGTACCCCACCTAATTTGTATCGATAACGGGCCCCAATTCGTGGGAGAAAAGGTTGTAACCTTTCTAAATCACCAGAATATCATCCATTCACCATCAAATCCATACTATCCTTAAGGCAATGGCCAAGCCAAAATTACCAACAAAACCATCATGAATGCACTCAAAAAATAGCTTCACTCACAGATAAAAGGCAATTGGGTCTGCGAGCTATCTCATATCATGTGGGCGTATCAAGTTACTCCCAGACAGTCCACAGGGTGTACTTTATTTCTCCTTACTTATGGCCCTGGGGCAGTCATTCTTTCTGATTATCATCATCCAGATCGGATCACGTGCTAACTGACGTGGAAAATGAGTTCGAATTGGCTTGCAACCTCAATATGATAGATAAAACCTGGAATGCGTCATCGCTAGCCTAGGTTAATACCATCATATGCTGGTCAGGTCTTACAATAACCGAGTCAGGAGCTGCACCTTCCAAGTCAAAGATCTCGTTCAAGGTGAAATTCCTCAACATTGCAAAGAGCCTCACGCTAGAAAATTAGTTGACAATTGGGAGGGTCCATTCATTATCGCAGGTCTCTCAGGCCTGGGATCATACTATCTTATGGAAGAAGAGGGTATCCTCATTTCAAATCCTTGGAACACTAGACGACTGAAATGATACTATCGTTAGTCGCCTCACTACTCAATTTCCGTGTTTCGCTGTTTGTTGTCAATTCCAAAAATGAGATTCTTATCTCCATCCAATATTCAAGCATAGATAATACTAGCTTACAATCCACATTCCATAAGTCTGATCGAGGAACTTCGTTGGATTCTGCCACTACATATCTGCGAGGGTAGCAAGTGTGAAAACTTGTTCAACTTCAAAGAGCCAAGCAAGAGATAAGACATAGGTAATACTAGTCTTCATCTTTTATAACTTGTTTGGTCTACACCAGTAGGCTGGATCGAGCATACAACTTGGTTCAGCTGAATCTATACATATCTGCGAGGGTGGCAAGTGTGAAAACTTGTTTAACTTCAAAGAGCCAAGCAAGAGATAAGACATAGGTAATACTAGTCTTCATCTTTTACAACTTGTTTGGTCTACACCAGTAGGCTGGATTGAGCATACAACTTGGTTCAGCTGAATTTATACATGTCTGCGAGGGTGGTTAGTGTGAAAACTTGTTCAACTACAAAGAACGAAACAAGAGATAAGACATAGGTAATACTAGCCTTCATCATTTACAACTTGTTTGATCTACACCAGTAGGCTGGATCGAGCATACAACTTGGTTCAGCTGAATCTTACATCTCTGCGACTCTGACAAGTATAAAAGCTCGCCTCACATCAAAGACGCAACCAGGCATAAGATAAAGCAAAGGCCATACTAGCTTTCATCTCTTTCAATATGTCTGCGACATTTCTATAAGCCTAGGTCAAGGATAACACTTGGTCTTGCAACTCCTCTACATTTTTGCGAATAGAACGAATATAAAAAATTTGTTTTATATCAAGGATCACACCAGATGCAAGATGAGACAATGGTCATACTAGCTTTCATCTATAGAATGTGTCTACAACAATTCTACTCATTTTCAGGTCAAAATCATATTATAGAAGATTTTTCTTTGCTGATACAGTGTCAGCAATGCTTTTTCCCACATCATCAAGAGGTCTGTCTTTCAGTTCACGGGCCACAGCAGCCCTACCTCATTCTACTAAGTCAGCAGTTTGAGGGCTCAATTGGGTCTCCATGTCGCCCAGACAGTTACCTCGATCTATCTCAGCTCCACAGGTGCATCCTTTATCTGACAGAGTTTTGAGCAAGGTATCTCGTTCTGACTCAAGCCTTTTAACTTCCTCTATAAATTATGCAACAATCACCTTTAACAAGTCAGATCGATCCACATCAGGCACTACCACTTTTGCGAACCTAGCCTTCAACCTCTCGTGACGCACCTTTACACTAGCATAAGTATCCTTCCAAGTGTTTCTATCCGCATCAATCCTATCGCAGCGAACGACATCTTCTTTTAATTTGGCAATATACTGCTCCGTCTCTGCCAGATTCATGGCTTGAAATTCTACTACCCGAGCTCTAAGCATCTCAAGTTCAGTTTTAAACTCCTCTCTCGCAGACAGATCCTTCAATAATTCATCCTTTCTCTTTACTAGAAAATCCTAAGCTCTTATCTCTCCCTCCAAGATTTTCTCCCTGATAAGAGCAGCATTCAGCTTATGCTGACATTCCCTCAAATCCACATTTCCCCTCTGAGCATTCCCCTGAATTTGAGATACATCACTTTCTAGTTCTCTAATGCAACTTAAGAGACTAACGACATCCCCTTAAACTAGAGAAGCCTTAATTACAATTCTACTTCCCCTAGAACGCTCTTTAACCTCAGCTTTCTTGGCATGAGAAATGGCTTGATCCCTTTCGGTTTTAAGGCGAGCGACTCTCTTGTTTAAGCCATCATACCTGCATTGCATTTCTCAGAATTCCATATCCATCCTTGGCGGGGAGGGTTGTTTGCAAATGTTCAGCTGCAGCCACCGACGCCGATAGGTTTTCTCGAGCTACCCTCAACTCATCATCTTTTCCAATGAACTTTTAACTCATTCACTCCAGCTCGATCCTACAGTTATTGAGATCAGATCGACATAATTCCTCAGTTTGTTCCAACGCCTGAATACGGTATTGAACCATATCCGCCTGCTTACCCTTCACAGCCAACGCATCAACCTGACGTTGAAGATTCTTGGCACACTCTGTTGCCTCGGGTAAATCTTCTAATCCCTTCTTAATCCCAGATTCTTTCTCCTCGACCTGACGAGTCAGGTCAGAGAAAACCTTATTCAACTTCTCTAGTCTGAAATGTGCTTTTACGTACTGATCCTCCCGGTTCCCATTCGCCTCCTTCACCTTATCGAACTGCTCCGCAAATTCCCGATTGTACATGAGTGTGTGATCCTCACGTACACGAAATGTATCCAATTCGACCAGAGACATATAGCGACGATTTAGTACAATTCGATCCAGCAAGTATCATTTCTACATTTACATACAATATTTTAATAGACTATGTGGGTTCTAGGCATCTGTTTCCAATTACTTTTAGATTAAAAGTTTGGAGTCCATTCTCAGATGAACACTTAACTAATATTCTTTCGGCATACAAGGTACACACTTACGATATCCTACTCAGTATTAATAGCGTTAGATTTTTTATATGCATTTCTATCCTATTTACTTAACTTAGCGTTGGTATAACACGAAGATTAAGCAACCTATTTCAAATCTAACCTGCAACTCTACTTGCCCAGACAACAGGGCCTTTGAGGTCTCTATTTCCCTGGAAAATCCAGATTCTAGGTCATTTATCCTGAGACTCATCTCTTTAATTACCTACAAAAGATTTATAAAAATAATCAACATACAGCAGTTTCTTTCCCGTACAAAAGTTTACAACTTATAGATTTTTAGACAAAGCACATGTCTACCCTACCTTCTCACTCCTATCTACAGGGAGCTCAACATCGTCCACTTGGTTATCAAGCACTTTTTGGGGGGAGACACTATCCAAACCGTCCACAACCCACAACATTTTTGCCTCCTCCCCTTCTTCCTCAACATAGGTGTCAGCCTTAATGGTATCCACCTCCTCCTGAGAGTAGCTCTTCAGCATCAAGTGACGACCTAGCCTGTCATGCTCCTCAGTCGTGTCGCTTAAATTAGCCTTTGCCTCAACCTATAATTGGCCAATCGCCATGGCATGAGGGGCCTTCAGCAGCTTGACTTCTTTCAGGGCATCAGTCTTGGCTCGAGCTAGGTTTTTCTCCAGCTCACTCTTCACCTTTTTTAGCTCGGATTCCTATTCTTCTATACCGAGTCAAATCCCCTTGACAAGGCGAGCAACCTACAAAAATTATATCAACCTCAGTTACTAGCTCGAAGTATATTAAACATTTCCATCTGATAATGTAAACTTACCATCTGGCTCGTATCTTCTTTTCTTTGAAGAATCGTTACCCTGGCCCTTTCTACGACCTCTTTGAGGTCGTCCACTGAAACAGATCACCCCTTAGCGACCTTCTCTCCTGATCCCCCCAAAGGCTCAACCCTCCTCCTCTTCCCTTGCGCGACCTCACCACTTATAGTGGTACCAGAGGCTGGTGAAGCCATTTTTATATGTCTCTTCGGGAACCTTTGGGATATTTTGCCCATCGTAAGGTTCGATTGAGCTGAACTGCCCAACCCATGAGACTTAGCTCGAATCTCCTCACCACTTGTTTGCCTCGTTCCTTCATCGACACCCATTATCGACCTAGTAGACTGATCCTTTACAACCTTTTTCGATTTACTTTCAACTCTCTTCTTTCTACTCAGGCCAAGTTCTCCCAAAACCAATTCGAGCTCAGTCTCCTCCTCTGCGACCTCGTCCAACAAAGACTTTTACCTTTCCACTGTAGACTTTACACCTACAATAAACAGATTTTTCTATCAACTACACTTGTCATAGAAACATAACAATAATTCTATCTATGCATGTCTTTACTTACGTTTCTTCGCAGATCTAAATCGAAGGTCCAAAAGTTCATTGTCATCACGTTAAAGGCATTTACCCTTCACACATATGATGTTGTCATTCCATGTTCGACCTGCTGAATTCATATCGAAAAAACGACGCCGAGTAACGTTCGCACAGAAATGCGACCCCCCACTGGCCTTAAAATTCTTTACCCCATAAAATAGTAGAATGTCCTTAGGGGTTATCCTCCTCACTTTGTTCTCCCTTTCCCACCTATCATTCAGATGGTCACATATAGTTAAAAGCTCCCACATATTCTCATTCATTTGAATAGGACATGCCCCAATTGCATTCATTACCCCCTTCGCCAAATTGGTGAGGGGGAGGCTTAACTCATACTCTAATTGAGATAAGTAACACAGAAAACCTTTCGAAAGATCACTCCCGACATCCCCATCAAAATACTCTAACGAGATCGATTCATCTATACCCCTATCTTGTTTTTCTACTTCCAAATCTGCCAAGAGATAAAAATACTCTTCGCCCTCCGCTACCGTACAACCCCTAAACTGCCTGTAGGAGAACTCTACACATTTACCTCACATACCTCCTATAGCCCCCATGGCTTTACAAAATTCTTTGAAAGGATTAGAACCCGGAGGATAAGACACCAACTGACCTGGGAAACCAAGAAATTGTTCCAATTCTTATTCCCCTTCGCTATCAGAATCATTCGTCCTACCAGAGGTCAAAACCTCATTAACAGATGACCTACCCATCTTAAGAAAATACTCTACAGGACTATTTTGACCTATTTAGATGCCTCTCACGCTCGACCTACATACACGTTAAAGAATTTATCATTCTTCCATCTATGTATATGTATATATCTATATATTCAATATTTATCTCTGATAAGTCAATCACGCATAACACATATATTTACACTATAAAATATTAAAGTATATTGTATATATATCTCTGCTAACCTTCGATATCCGGGTGCGAATCGGAAGAAGAGTCAAGCCTTCTCCTCACTATACTGCTATATTCCCACCTATGAGATCCCGAACCTTTTGCCCTCTTTTACTGTTTATCGCCTTCAGAAAACTCTTGATTTATTCCCCTGATCTTTCGCCTTTCTTTCTGTTTTCCCTCCAAATCTTTTGTGGTAAAACGATTGTTCGGAGACGAAGAAGAACTATTTATCTTTTCTCTTTCATGCGGCTCGCATTTATTGCCCCTCGCACGAACTGTCCACGATTCCAGAACCGAGGCATCCTTTCCACTCTCCATGCCTGACGCCTTGTACCTTTTCAATAAAACCACCTTTCCATTATAATAACTCTCCTCATTTATTAACGTGTTTTGTTGCCCTCTTTTCATATCATTTCTTAATGTCCCCTCACTCATGATGACTCGCACTGTGGGATGTCAGAGCTCTATTTCATTTTCTATACAAAACATAACTAGATGCTTCTGCACTCACGTATTTTTGTTTCACAGTACTTGTTTATCATATTTATAGGGATTGACGCCAATTTCAAAATAGTACAAATATTCAAATTTATTCAAATTGCTTGCTGAACAGTCTCAAAACAGATTCCACCTATTGAGGATCCAATTGACTTATATTATTTTTGTCACATTCCAGCATTTATCTTATTCATAAAGTCTCAAAACAGATTCCACCTATTGAGGATCCAATTGACTTATATTATTTCTGTTACATTCCAGCATTTATCTTATTCATAAAAACATCTAAATAGTATCCATCATAGCCTTGGAAAACTTTAGCAACCTGCATTTGATCACATCATTCACCAATCCTCATATCTTCAAAATCGATATCAACTTTAGCGATAAAACCCACCACCTTTTCTGAATCTGCCGAATTCCTCATGAATGCATAAAAGAATGACTCATAAAAGTAATGAGCATACTCAAGTTCTCTACTCCTGATATCTAAAACATCAAGTTGGCAAACCCTCATCAGTAACTCGGCATCATAACCGAGCGAGCCAAAAATTCTTTCCCGTACCTCAGCAATTTTTATGGCTAATCGACCTTCTCCACCATGAAGAATCCTCTGAGATCGTGTTTGCACCATCCTACCCTTCCCCAAAACTTTTGCAGGTCATCCTATCAGTATTAAAAAGATTTCCCAATCACTTCCTCTTTTCACTCAGTTTTTACCTAGTATCGCGTAACAGAAACCCAAGATCTTGGACTCGCTTATTATAAATTATCCCCTCATTAGTACACTCACTAGTTACTACAATGGACCTTATGAGTAGTATCTTTGTCGACCTTGAAACAGCTCGAATTAACATATTTCTACGATTTCAATTTTATTTCCTGCTAAAACATAGATCTTTTATATCAAATGTTCATCTAATTTTGAACGTTGTTTCAGTACTTATCAAACAGTTATTCAACAAACACATTTCAGGTAGATTCAAGAAAATTTTATACACAAAATTTGTAAGAATCAATTTATATTCATATTACGCATAGCACGATTTACAGATAACAAGTTTTCCCACATGAATACAACAGCATGTAATCCGTCTAGCACTGAACTTCAGGTACTCTACAGATAACAATTTTTCCCTCTTTGTTCAAAGTTATAGGTCAATCAGGCATGGCAAGGCATCAACTTTTCTAGTTCTTCTTTCTTCAGTAATGTTTTACCCTGACGCAAAGAAAATAGTGGAACCAACGAGGGCCCTTGTCACATGGCTCAGTTAAAGCACAGTCAAACTTCAACAAAAATTATATAAGCAGTAGACTCAGTGTAGCTCCTACAAAGCAAGATGGAAGATCTTCAGAGTACAAAATCATGATAGAAATGCCTCAACAGATTTTTCCTACCAGTTTTCCTCCTCAACTGCCACCACCGCCTCTTCTATAACCACCACCACCGTAGAGTTGGTAGAGATGAAGAGGGCCCAACCTTAAAATCCCTGGCACCACAAGAAATTAGTGCATCTGCCCTGCAGATGCACCTTTCCCTGCATATGAACCCTTAACCCTGTCTTCGGCAAGGGTGGGAAGACAGGCCCAACGCTCCTCGCTTGTCAAGATGAAGACATGAAATTTCCACTTACAGTAGAAATCTTCCTCAACTTTAACTGCTTCCTCTCCCTATAAGCCTCGATACGTCGGGGCAATAGACGCTGGGATTGCCATTTCCAGGGACTGGTCACCAAAGTACTCCAACTTTAACCGCTACGCTTCAGACACAATTCTCTCTTCAAGGACCATACTCTGATTTTTAACCATTTCAGAGAGCGTTACGCATGCAAGATTTTTACCCAAACAAGGTGATCAAGGTACTCTTTATATAACTCTAGCTTTATTGTGCAGGCACATTTTCCTAAGTATCATCATTTATTACGGATGCGACTATTCAAACACAAACCATCACGTACATCCGCACCATCATTTAATACCCATCACTTCCCAATATCATAAAACTTCCGCCCAGTCAAACGCAATCATTACTCCATTTTGAAATTACAATTGTTTACATATTCTTTCTCAACCAAAGCCACCCGTGACTTTGGTTGCGAAGGGGCGATTGTAGGGACTTATTCCTCGACCTCACTCATAATCGAGCTCACTCAGTTCAATTTACCTTCATCTCAGGCTCATGCAATTTTAGCACACAACACTCCAGTCAAACATTCTAGCCAACCTCACGAACTATATAAGAAACTATATCGAGCTAAACCTGGAAAATGTTATTCAGTCAAAAACACCCGTCTCCCACGAACTTGTCAGTTATTCAGTCAACTGCCACTAACCACATTATTCGGAAGTCGTACTCCTGCACGACGAAGAGCTGTGGGAAAAGCCTATAAAAAGGAGAAGTTCCAGAAGAGACAAGGATTGGAAAAATTACTCAAACTTCTTATTTACTAGATTAAAGGCATTTTTATATTCTAGAGATCACTTGCAATAAAGATATCCACTCAAGGCTATAAAGAGACTTTTTACAAAAATCCTCAATACGAGGTCATGGTTTTTACCTATCTAGAGGTTTTCCACGCTAAAAACACCTATTTTAGTTTTTTTCTTTATATTAGCGTATTCTTACAGGATCATTGGTGTGATAGCTAATTCTCAATCGTATCGAGCAACAGAATTTGGCCATTACAGCTACAACCTCTAACACAACTCGTATTACATAATGAATGAGCTCGCAACTAGGTTTTGCAAGTACACAACTACAACTCAAATAATATACAATGCAAAATCAGTATATAAAATAAAAAAATTAATACAAGATTATAGTACTCACAATGTTAAAACATGACCTTAAGATGAAGAATTTAGAATACCTGACCAGTTGTAACTACCTCCAATGTTCCAACGTAGTAATACTAAAGATGGGCCATCATATACAGCTCCTTTGAATGCTCATTGGGACCACATTGTACAAATATCAAAAACTTAATCACATAATTATGCTAAATAGGAACTTATAACCAATAAGAAAGTTGCAGAAACATACCCAACGAGTTCATCGTGTCCTGTAAAAATCCATCTCCAAAGATCCATCTATACTAAACATAGAAAGAGAAAAATATGGACCACATTTAGCATCTTTAGAGAGAGTCAAGAACTTGACTTTTTTTCTTGTTCGCACGACAACCACCTTCTATGAGGATGTTGTTTTAAGAACAAGAAAACTAAGTTAAGTTCAAATGTGAAGACTAAATTAATTTGCCTTAATTCAAATGTTAAGACCAAGTCAAACTAAATCAGTTAAAGGGAGGCCTTTTGCACATGGTTACTTTTTCTAATTAATTAACTCAGTTGAGGCAGCAATGATGAAATACTAATATTTTTCTACTGACTATGGAGTTTACTCAAGGGGAAAATGTTGCAATGTAGATAACTTGTTGAATCCCTATCCATAAATTTGTTTTCATTTAGAAGTAAAAGAATCTAATAGAAATTTAAAAAGGAAATGAACTATGCTATTGGGTGGTTTCAGGCAATCAAAAGTGATGAACTAATTGAAGGGGTTGAGAGTTAAAATTAGTCTGGATATTTTCCCCAAAGGTAAAGGAGTGGATACCCTTATAAAGATGATGTTAGATTCAACTTGTGCTGTAACTGTCCTCTATCCTGGATCAATCACAGAACCTAGTCCATCTTCGCATAATCATTATCATAATAGAATGTGGTGGTATTAAGATTCTCATTTTAGAGTTAAACATGTTTTCAACTAACAAACCAAAAGTTACTTGAAACTGACTCTATATATACTAAAATACCTCAGTACTCGCTAGCCTAAGAATAAGTTGGGATATCATAATAGAATGTGGTGGCATTAAGTTTCTCATTTCAGAGTTCAACATGCTTTCAACTAAACAAACCAAAAGTTACTTACAACTGACTCTATATATATTAAAATACCTCAGTACTAGCTTGCCTAATAATAAGTTGGGATGAGTTGAAAACTTATCTCCTACAGTAAAAAAATTTGCAAACAAAGCGATAGGTTGCAATATGTTCTCTTCAATTTTTTGCCTAAAAGATACTCAAAATGGGAAGCTACGTAAGCATTACAACCTATAGAGCTTGGAAATAGTTGGATCGATTAAACAAGTATTGCAAATATAATTTTTCCACCAAAATCATTTACATCATGAAAAAAAAGAATCATAATGAATCATAAAACCCCCAACTACAATCACCACTTGAAAACCCACATCAAGCACATGATCATTCTTGAACCTCATTATTAAAAATAATTACCCAAATAATTTGAAAATTAATACCCAAGATATAATTACCTAGAACTTGAAGACTTCAATTCCGATTAGCATACTCCAGGATTCAATCAGCCATGTGAGTTCACCCAAACTAAATTGATTTTGAGATAGATAAATACGTTTCAAGAGCTACATACGGGAAGAGAGAGAGAGATATCTAAATATTAAAACTTATGTTTAAGAGATCTAAGATTCAGAGAGAGAAAGATGAGATTAGGTCCGGATTCTCATGTAGAACTTTGACTGCACAAACTTTAGAAATTTGAAACCCTTTTAATTTTGTAGATCCCGGGATTCTAATTGATATAGCCATGGTTTTGGCCACGAACATGAATATGTGCCACGAACTGCTAAGAGTTCATGTCTTTAGCGGCGAATTTTAGGATTTGGCCACAGTTTAGGTTATGGCTCTTTACCACGGTCCTTACCGAGCTGAAAACTAATATCAACCGTAGCCGTTGGTCAATATTCTAGTGTTTACATAGGTGGTTGATTGTGATGGTGTTAAAATTGATTGTTTTGAGGGAATATTGGACAGCTTAATGTTCTATTGGGCCATACTTGAGCGGTCTGGAGTTGTTTGAAAAAATTGTAAAGCCAGAGTTTGGGATTTTGATGATCATAATGGGTGATGTATGGCCAATAATTGGAGAAGTTCACTGAAATTTACTGCTATCATGAAAAAAAGAACTCAGTTTTGATGAGCATGCTAGACTATTAATTGATAATTACACCTCTTACACTTTGGTCCTAGAGTTAGCTCTCTACTAGATGTGTACAGCGAATGCATATTTTTCAATTAGATGAGGGGTCTGAGTGATCTATTGACAGCTCTAATCTCGCTTACAGAAGATGCTCTTTAAGGTTGGTAATCTAGCATAAGCTACAAAAACAAGAGACTCACATTTATTTATCTACTTGACCAACACTAAATGTTGGTCAGGAAAATCAGCTCTTACTGTAACTATGTCTCACATCAGCATTATATTTCTCTACTCTATTATACTTAAACGATCCCCAAATTAAGTTTTTGAATAGTTAACCCTGGATATCGGGTTGCAATGCGACTCCTGCTAATTTAAGATCTTGACATTATATCCTAAATCACTATGAAACATAAATATCGTAAAATTGACCATACCTTAAGAGAATCCAAAGAAACAAAATATTTGCTTTTACTCTCATCATACACAGCTTCTTCAAAAAATACCATCCACCGGCAGCAGGTCAGACAATAAAGTAAGATTTGATATAATGTTATCCAGTACATTGGTAAGGACTGTCCACTCCCTCACAATGATTTTCTCCACAGAAATCTTGACAATACACTTGATAATGGTCTCTTCATCCTTCCTATGTTCCCCATCAAAACACCCAATATTAGAATATCATATTACTCTCATTATAACTACTAATATTCAAATTGTCAAATGCACCTAGATTCCTAAATACTCTAATAAATCAAAGGGTATGATTATTAGTTCTTATCAAATATCCCAATATCAGAATATCAATGGGGAAGAAATTTTAATTTCTCTAATAAAACAAGGGTATGAATAATTATTATTTACCTTGGTAGCCTGTAATGGCAAAAATCGATTCCAATTCCAAGGGCATCTACAAAATCAAAATCAAAATCAAACTTGTTAATTACAACAATCAAACCCCAACAAACAAACCCCAGAGAGATAAACATATAAACTAAAAAACAAAGGGGAGGAAATGAAATACCAGAGAAACAACTCACAGTAGAGCTATAATGTATATGAAAATCAAATTGTTAACCAATCGAAGAAAGCAGATTGAAACATGAGAGATCGAAGAGAAGATCGAAAGCAAATTTAACACCAATGAGAATTCCTACGGCCATCTGCGAACACTAATATAAACAACAGACTTAGTATCAAATTCAATGAGATCCTACGAACTAGGCCTATTTGAATTCGCTTCATGAGATAAGTATTGTGATCTTGTATGAGCTTGTTTTGTAAAGGGAGAAGAGACATAAACCCATACCTTAAACCCTCAACTTGATTTATATCACGATGACGAATGAATCTCAATTACTGCAATCAGAATTACCCAACATTGGTTGATCATCCATGTGGTGGTGATGACAAACAAGCAAATCCCATAAAACTTCTTCTTCTCTTCCAAGAAGAGCAACAACAGCAACAACAAAGATTAGGGTAATGATGAGATATTAGTCTTGAGCAGAGAAGAGACAGAGAGATCGAAAGGAGATGAGTTATGAAAATATGTTAGCGCCAAATTGGTTTTGGGCTTTAGAATCCCGCGTTTCCCTTTTTTCCACGGTTAGGCACGAAATTTGATTTTTGGTCATGAAACCTTAATGTGGGAACTTGTTTGCTACGAATATTTGATTTTAGCCACGGCCTAGTTTGTAGCAATTTGCCACATACACAACTGTGGCTAAAGCTAAATTTGACAGCGGCCTTTAGTTCATTTTCTAGTAGTGATCTCTTGAGGAATGACCTCACTCACCGTCTGTTACTCCACCACATCCGAGACAACAAGCTTGTCACCCTTTTTCTCTTGGGTCGCCTCCATAGTAGAATGAGAAGATTCTTGCAATGCTTTTTTTACCCTATGGAGATTCCAAAAATTACTCGAACTCCCTGGCAAAGGCGGAGGGATACCAGTAAAATCCCCTAGAGGACGAAGGTCTTTGTTCATAACCTTCTCAGTACCCTCTTCGCCAGCCATAACTTAATTTTCGTGGGCTCGTTGCACTTTTTGAACTCTGGAGTCTAATCTTTTATCCCTACGGATATTCAACTCTCTAAGAACTTTCTTTAACTCGATCTGTTCAAGGTCTACGCAGTCAAATAAACTCGTTTTATCAGGAATGGCTTTGGGTTCTAGACCTGACAGACAAAATTAAGGAAATGATTAGAAGCTCGGAGATAAACTGATATTCGGTCAAGTTAGCAGGCATTACTTACTCGGATTAAAATATTTATATTTCAGGTTGAGTACTGGTTCATCTTGAACCTGTACATAATTACCCCGTATCCATACAAGATGGTCATTCCATAGTCTACCAGCAGATTCAAAGTCAAAAAACTTCAGCCTAGACGAATCACTAAACAGGTATCCACTCCTACGAACTTGTACATACTTCATTTTTTAATATTTTAGCATGTCAGTTGCAACGAACTACTTCGCCATCCCGTTCTCTCTCCGCCTCTCATTCAACACCTCACATACCCTCATCATCTCATAAGCATTCCCATTTAATTATGCAGGGCAGCACTGCAATGCATTCATAACACCTTTATGAAAATACCTCAAAGGAATCCTAAGACCATATACCACCTGGTTCAGATAACACAGAAACTCATCATTCAGGCCTACCATACCCGACCCATTATAGTATGTAATCTCTATATCTTCCCCATCCCCAATTAGTGACATAGAAAGATGATTGGTAAAATAGCAAATACACAGACTACTATGAACTTCAAACATAACAGAGCCTAAAAAATTTACTCACCTGTACTGGAAGATCCATAATTTTCTACTCTGCCAACACCTTTCACAGAGATTGAGTGATTGCGCTGCTTTCTCATCAACTTCCTATCACTGGATGAAGTTGTTACTACGAGATTACGCTCAGAACTCAAAAATTTCATCTCTATAGAAATACTGGTTACACAACTTTTTTCTATCTCCATAACTGTAGATAATTTATGAGGAAGAGATAGACGAGCTTTTATACTCTTCCTTGGTTTTTGGAATAACGGCTCTCTCATATACGTGTCAGTCACCCCTACTGCCTCTACATGCATGTCTTTTTGGCTCACAACATTATCATTACTTTTGTGATAACGTATTCTGTCATCACGTATCTCCCTCACTTCAACCATTAAAAAATTTAGTTCCTCCTTCCCAAGACAATCTACACGATCCATCACCTTGCTTTTACACTCAATCAAGTTCGAATCACACCGTACATCATTCATATAAATAACAAATATTCTAAATTCAAAATTCTCTATACAACTGTTAACATCAGCCAGTTATAATCCATCATAACTACCCCATAAGCAGCTAAACAAGCGTATTACTCCTACTTTCTAGGTCATAGTTCAATCTATATTTTATCCTAAAATTTAACAAATAGCAATCATAGAATACTATAAACAAATTGCTTATTCATTTTGAGCTATAAAAGTTTGCGTTTACATTCAAATGTAGTTACATTTAAAGCAGCCCGGGTGATTCAATTTACCACATGGAATTATCTCCCCCCCTGCTGCCCTTTCGTCCTCTTCAGCCAACTAATCTAATACGATCTCTCAAACAGCATCTTCTCGCAGGGTTACATCCCGAAGTAACACACAAAACATATTACACCAGAAATAGCGATCAAACTCCACGCGCCTAGCTTCATCATCTAAAACGTCGATTTATAATAGCCACTCTGGTAACACAACATGATAAGGCAACAGGAAAAAGTACCACTCACAAAGATTGGCTACCTTGATGTTTAGCCTACCTTTCACCGCATGCCGAGCACGCTGAAAATGTGTCCTCACCATGACAACTTCCAATCAACCAAAAGAAAGTTTTTCCTGCAGATGAATACAATGTACAACTCCAAAGGGTCAAGATCTTATATAGCTAACATGTAGATCTTTTTGCACACTACCAATATCGCCTATCAGTCAGATTTTGAGGGAAGGTATATTCTATGGGAATAAATTTTTAGCAACAATGATATCAGCAGATTTTTGGAAATATTTTTGGACAACTAATACTTACCATCCTAAGAAGAATATTCTACATGGATATTATTCCTCACTTGTTTTGCACAGATGACTCATCTGAAAAGATAGAGCTCACACAAAATAAAACAATTCAAGTGCGTCCAAAAATAGCTCTAACCAAGATACTACAGGACGCAAATATCATTTACCCAACTACATCAAAGTATTTTTAAAACAGTTCGAAACAACTTCTCCAAAGGATACCGTCAAATCACAGAATATTGAAGTATGGAGAAAACATCCTCTATCACCAACAAAGGATACTTATAGCATACCAGCAGCATATTTTGACTCCTACAACATCAAAAGGGTACAATTCATTGGAAATCTAGCGACCTTGTCAATGGCAGTATGCATATTGCAAATGACAACTGTGTTGAATAACATTGCACAATTCCAAGATGGCAGATCAAAAATTCTATAAATAGTTTGCATAACATAGTCTTATGTAATTCCAAGATGACAGATCGAAAATCCTACACACAGTTTGAAAAAATCATTCACATATTTGCCTCATGCAGTTCAATAGCCCACAAACATACAAATCACATCTCAAGCATTACGATCATGCTATCCAGTTATTTGAGTTTGTCTTCCCAAAGCGACTTCATTTCATTTTGTGCATCTCTTTTTTAAACTCGCTTCCACAATCTCTCAACTGTTTTGTTTCAGCACATCACTTCTACAACACATTGATGTCTTGTAGCTCACTTCAATAGACTTCTTTCAGTTCGATACAAGTCCCTGTCATACTTAAACATCTCTAAATAGGACAAATTCGTACAATATATGGAATTCCAATTTCTAACATATTTTTAACCTCCATAATTCATTTCTATTCTTCCCACCTTTTCACACACATTGATCCATCAGTAATTTGAGTTACCATTCTCATATTTTCACTTAAACAAGGAGTTAGATAAGTATGCTAAACATGTATGTTTTAGTTTGAATTACAATATGACTTTTGCACAGAACAAATTTGTTTTTTAGCTCGAACATTTCTTACAAGACAATTTCATAACTTTCCTACAGATTACATTACATCACTTTACAGACTGCATACTTCTTCAAAGAAAAATAAAGAAAATGGTTATAACAGAGCCTGAGGATGAAGACTAGAAGCATGCTTCCAATCTCTGTCTCCCTTCTTCCTCCATAACCCCCACTACCCCCGAGTGGCAGAGAAAGAAGAATTATTCAATTTTAATAGAATCTACTCACCAGCAGGGTACCGACGAGACTTCCTCGGACGTACACCCTCCACTTTATCCACTTCAGTATCCCCCTCCGCCGCCAGAAGACGCAGACCATCTCTGTGCCTCTGCCCTGACTTCACCATGTAGTAAAAATGCACCATTTGGTAGTAATCATCATCTGCCTCCTATACCTCTTCATACGTCATGCCATGGAAGGTAAGACGTATCGGAATAAGAGTAGGAAGGTCAAGGGACTGGGTCCCAAAGTATCAAAACCGTAGCTCTTGCACCTTGGCAAAAACCCTAGCCTCGTAAGATTGGCATCTGGTGGTTACCATCTTCTTAACAGAACAGCCACAGAGATAATAGTTATAGAAGATATGGAATAAAGGAAGTACTTGAAAAATAAACAACTGCCACTGCAAACCACAACAGTATTTATACCAAACCTCCATTAATACTGAGTTCCAAATTCCCAATGTCATAATGAATTCCAAAACAACAATCATGACCAAAGTCATTAGTTCTAGGGAACCTCACAGCCACAACATATATCCATGAAGGAATATTGGAAATGATCCTCGAGTATTAAAAATAGTATTAATGATACTTCTCAACCAACACCACTTGCCTATGATGTTTCTCGTGCTCTTGGCTAAGAGGGGGTGGTTGTAGTGGCCTAATCTGAATCTCGAACTCAAGCCTCAGCTTCGACCATTATACATTTACTCGACCTTATCAACATATGTTTATATATGGCATATTATGGAACAACTACAAGGAAGAGTTTACTTTTCATTCCCGACCTCTACATCAGCAGCTCAATTCAATAAATACTCAATCATCAAAGAAGCTGTTACAAAATAGAAGGATCAGACCATTATGCAATCAGTTCAAAGACTCATCAAAATCATATTGTAACGTTCATCATTAAAATTAATAATGGTCATCAAACGGTCATTTTATAAGACCTATAAATAAGACCATAGAACTACAAATTAAGGACAAAGAATTCTACCCATAAACTCTACACAAAACTATCCAGAGCAATCTTTGTAATAACTAGCCATCATCAATAATATCTCTTTCTAAAATCCTCAAGAGAGGTCGTGGTTGTTAACCTATTTAAAGGTTTTCTCCGCTAAATCTCGTGTTAGCAATTACGTGATATTTGTAGGGGCTAAGTTTCGTATGAGGGGAAACTGGCACTTACACCAAGGGGACTATCTTCGACTATGGGTTAGAAAGTATATAAATAACAATAATTTGTGATACTACTGAGACAACATGCTTGCATGGAGGCCTAGAATGGGTTACTCCACGACCTCTAGTTAGGATTTGAAGGAGAAATGATATATATATCGAGTTAGTCGAGGAATCGAGGAGTAGATAGTTACAGGGTGTTCGATGGTAATCTTCCATGGCTTAGCAGGAGAGATTTTCTAACCTCTTCATAGTGCCTCCACCCTCCTATTTATAGAATATAGAAAGGGAAGAGTCACCATGTGAGGTTAAATTACATGTATATCCTTTGGGAGATAACTGACTTGTACCTTGAGTTGGTTCTGATACTGCAGCTACTGGTTTTGATACCGTGGTTGTTGGTTCTGCACTATAGCTGCTAGTTCTGGCACTGTGGCTGTCGAGCGGCTTATTTCACTATTATGTCTAGTGAGTTTGTTGTCAGACGTGTCTGCCTATGACCATGTCCATGGTCAAAGTACTTCTGGTACTGGAACTGTATTTTGGCGTTGCTTATCGATCTTCGACTAAGGCAGTTAGCATCGATGATGCCTTCGAGTGTTCGATTAGTCTCGGAAGGCTTCGTGGACTTAGTTATTGTCTTGTTGGGCTTCGAGTCTCTAGGTAGGCTTCGATGTAGACTTCGATCATTCGATTTGTGCTAAAAAGCTGCAAGTAGGCTACTACATTCGCCCCCTCTCAGCAGGGGCCTCAAAAATTAGTGTAGATGGCGCGTGCTGAGAAAACAGTTGGGTATGGGAAGTTGAAAAGTTGACTTTTGAATGTGTGTATTTCCGAGGAAGGTAATTAAAGATGGTAATTAATGCGAGTGGTGATAAAGGAGGGATTAAATGAGTCTTCATTCCGGTATAAATAGGTGGTACGAGGGGGAGTTTAAAATTATCCTTTCCTTTCTCTGCTAGTAACCAAAGCTATACACACCACCCCGAACATGAGGTATCAGAAAAGGATGGCAGCAAGGGAACTCCGTATATGGGATAAAACACATGCGCTAAAAGAAAACTTCTTTGGAGACCACCCTCTCAATTGGGAGATGCAAGATTTAGTAAAGTTGGAGCCCGAGTAGCCAATCGACGGGATGTCGTATGCACATTGGTGGAGGGTGCTGCAATGGATTAACCCGAGCGCTAGCAACCATTATTTCTTTCTGAAGTGTATGGCCGAGGATGAGGTCGTTGCGGAAGATCGGGTCGAAGATGTGGAGGTCGGGCTCTGCAAGAACTACCCTGTATGCAAATAAGGGTTTCTTAGTCGAGTTGTGGTGATGGTGGTGGTGGTGGGCTGGTAAACGATCTTTGGTATTTGCGTCTGAGGTTTTTTTTTTTTACTGCTATTGTTGCTGTAATTGTTTTTTCTATCTCTGTGTGGTCTTTTTTTTATTTGCCCCCTTTTGTATGGTCGATGAATCAGAATGAAATAGTAGTTTGATAAAATATAATACTATATCTTTGAAAAATATTGTTAACGAATAGGTTATATGCGCAGTTTAGAGTGTCGAACTTTGAGCTCGAAGAAAGAAAAAAATTTGTAACACAATATGATTAAATTACGCGAGCATGATAGTTCGGGTAAGAAATTATGTATATGCAGGGAATATTGTGGTATATTGCAAATGATGGCTCAAAAACATGAGTGGTCGAATGGTAGAACGAGAGTAGGACTGATAAGAAAGTTCGAAAATGATGCGTGAGAAGGTGTAGAAATTTTTGTTGTCAAAGGCATGGGGGCATCGATTGGAAGACCTGCCAGCCGTAATAACTGACATGTAAGAGGCGGTACTGTTCTTAGGGCAGAGTGCCCTACAGGTCATTATTATGTTTCCTCGGGCTATGGGAAAGGAGGTGGAAGTGACACATAGGATTAAGTTTATAGCTTCGGGTAGGGTGCTAGAAGGTTCGAGAGGTGTATAAAAAATTATTTGATGCGAGCGTGTGATACGCACGTGTGAGTAGTTTGAGGGTAAACAGATCAAAACATATCTCGGCCGAAAAATAAGGGGGGGGGAGTGGTAATGATGGTGAGTAGGGAAATCGAGGCAGTTTTATTTGCCTAAGGTGGTATTTAAAGGGGAGAGGAAGAAATTTACTGTTCCCCAAATAATCAATCATAGAGTGAAACAGAGAAAAAGAGAGAAAAACATACCTCATTACAGAGGTAGAGCTTGTTGGAGAGGAGAAAAGGAACTGTCGCTGTTGCTGAGAGAGTTGAACCATTCGAACAGGTATTTCTTCTAATTTCCTTCTCACATAGGTGATTTGGGATTCTGCTCTATCATTTCATCTTTCGTATTTGTATATTGTTTGTACTGTGGGGTAGGTGTGTGCTAGGGTTTTTGTTGATAATGGCCCGACTGAGAAAAAAGGGGTAACCCATATGGCCGAAGCTTCAGCCTAGTGGTAAATTGGGGGTAGCTAGGGGGGACCAGGGTGTAGTCAAACATTCAACTGTGGGTTAGAAAAGTTGGAGAGGGTAGAACAAAATGTGATATCGAAACGTGATAGTCGGATATATCGATCTAATTGCGTACCTCCTCTTCTGTAGGGCAAAATACGTACCGGTCAAGCTTTGAGGATGAGGCTGGTAGATGAGGAGGATGAAATGGACGAGGCAAGTATATCTGGTCGAGGTCGAGGGAATGTGAGCAGCGAGGTAGAAGAGTTAATTATTGTAACAGACGTCTCCTTAGCTATGGTAGTACCAGAAGTTGGAGCTTCGAATAGGAGCCGTCGGAGGGCTCGAGTAGTCAGGGAGTGTGACGAAGAGAAAACTGAGGAGAGGGAGGGAAGGGGAAACGAAGGTAGTGTTGATCCCTCGGGGGATAAGAGGGAGGAAGGGAAAGGGGAGAAGAGTGACAATAGTAATAATTTGGATGATTCGAGGAGGGCAGGGGGCCAGTCTCAGCTCAGGAAAAGGTGAGGCTGGATCGATTTATGGTAAAGCATGAGTTGTCGAAGATGGGTGTTTAGTTGATGTCACTAGGAGCCGTATTGACATTCAAGGATATTCCTTGGTAGGGTTTCATGGCTTTTAGGGGCTGGATTTGACTAGGGATGAAACTGCCTCCTCAAAAGCTGGTAAAAGAGGTATTGAACTACTAGGATGTGGCTTCTTACCAGATAAATGGGAACTTCTACGAGATGATGAGGGTGGTCGAGGGGATGAATATAGAGTTGAAACGTGAGAAGAGGGGTTTGATCGAGTGGTTCGATATTGTGTCATTCTACTCGAGGAAAGCCAAGAAGAAGGTGGATACTTATCACATCCAGTGTCATGCAGACAAACCATGGCTATTCAACCTGTATTTGACGGGGTGTGGGTGGGATAAGTATTTAGTGATGGTAAGGGGTAATTACGAGAGTGCAAAGGGGCAAGAGGAGTATAAGCTACGACACAAGGTATAAAATCCAAGTAAGTTGATAGTCAAAGGTTGTTTTATTATGTTGATTGAATAAGTTGTTTAAACTTATTTTCCTTGTTTTGCAGATCCCAGTGAAAGATCCTTGTCGAATCCAAAGAGATATATCAGCGAGCTGATCAATCATGGCGAAGAGTGGGTGAACTGGTTATTTAGGAAGTTGGGTATAGTGAGGAAGAGGTGAAAGAAGACATATATGTTACTGCGAAACGTACTTGTTATTGCCATGCAGTCAAGGAAGAAAAAAGAAGAAGGTACTTCGACAGGGCCCAAAGAGATGGAGAAAGCAAGGTTGACTCAAAAGTTGACCTATGTATCGAGGGACCGGCAAGGAGGGCCAGGGACCATTCAGCGGAGTGTGCCAAAATGGTTCCCGAGGTGTCGAGGCAGGTTAGCAAGGGTAAGGGCAAGGCCATTCCTGAGCCTTTGAAAGGCCAACAGATAAATACTACCCAGCATAAGAGACCTTGGGAGCAAGTGGCTGATGATGTGGGTGATGCGGTCGATGCGCGAACCAAAGCCAAACTGGAGGGGCAGGCTCGAGCAACGGCCGTGTCGATGGCGACCCTCTATGGATATGACCCAGATGAGGCAGGAAGGCAGATGAATAAGGCTCCGTATCAGGTAACTATTTTCCAATATTGCATTCGAGAAAAATTTCTATGCTTTGAGAAGTACTGATGTGTTGAGTATTCTAGTAGGTGCATGCTTGGTCCCAAGCTTTTGCCAAAGCCCAGAAGGTAACAACGAAGTAGCTGAAAGAGCTAAGGGACAGTCTGGAGCTTGCTCGGGGGACCGTGATGTCATTTGAGACTGAGGTTAATGTGTTAAAATGAGAAAAGCTACAGATTAGAGCTGAGTGTGTGAGGGAACTCGAGACTTTGGTTGCTAATAGTAATCATGTTCGAATAATGTTGTAGTCGAAGCTTGCTGAAAAAGTGGTAGAATTTGAAGAACAGAGGGTAGCTTTCCAGGCGCAATACGATGAAGAGTGTGATACTACCATGTCTTTGAAGTTCTTCATAGATAGTCTGGGGTATAATCCCGGGACCTTTGAGCAATTTCCTCCGACCAAAGAGTCAGCTGTCGAGGATCGGGTGCAGTCAGTGGAAATGGAAGTGGATCCTGCTGGTAGAGGTATTGGAGATGGTGTGGAGGTTTCGGTGATCGAAGTAGATGATGTCGGTACTAGTGCAACTATAGGAGGTGTGGTGGTCACTAATGGTGCAGACACTACAGGACTGAACCTTGTTGTCAAGTATACTGGAGGTGTTGCTGGTGAAGAACCTGTAAGAGGAATCAGTGCGGTCACTCCTATATGAGTGGGGTACTAGTGGAAGGTATGTCTTTTTGGTATGTTTGCTGTAACAAACTCTCTCCTTTTATCTTGCTGTGATGTTTAAATTTGATGGGCGGGCAGTACTCGAAGAATGTGCAATGTATTGGAACTTGCTATATTTTTTTCAATGTGGCTGGTTTGAATTGATTCTGTGTATTGTGCTTAATTCGCTGGTTTATCTATATGCTTGCCTCCATGTGTGTGATTAGAAGTATAGAATGCTTGTATCAGGGTTTGAATTGGATCCTTGAAGAGCTTCGAGGTCGTACCTGAGTATTAGTCGAGTCGAAGGGTTGATCTGATACTTAGGTTAGACCAAGAAAGTTACTGGACTTCAAAGGTCGCCCCCGGGTATATCCGAGGGATTGAGCCTAAGCGAAGCATCATGTGGTCGCCCCCAATGCATTCCCGAGGGACCGGTTTGTCAACCATTCATGCCCCTCGAGTTTGCTTGAATTGGAAACTTGTAAAACTCCGAGGTCGCCCTCAAGTATCAGTCGGGTCGAAGGGTTGACGTGATACTTAGGTTAGACCCAGAAATTCACTGGACTTCGACAGTCGCCCCCTTGTCTGTCCGCGGGATTGAGTCTAAGTGAAGCATCATGTGGTCACCCCCAATACATTCCCGAGGGTCCGGCCTGTCAACCATTCATGCCCCTCGAGTTTGCTCAAATTGAAAACTTGAAAAACTTTGAGGTCGCCCCCAAGTATCAGTCGGGCCAAAGGGTTGGCGTGATACTTAGGTTAAACCCAGAAATTTACTTGAAGGCATGACATAAAACTCAGAGGCTAAAAAATATGTTCAGTGATTATACTTCTTTATATCAGCTAAACAAAGTAATGGTCGTGGCCTATTGTATGTGATTAACTGTATTGTGTTTTATGGATTAGAGAGAGGCTCCTCCGCCTCTGCCATTAGATAATAGGATGCCTTGTCAGCTTTATCGTACACAATGTAAGATCCTTCCCTGGACTCGGCTAGTTTACCAGCATTTCGAGGCTTCAAAGAGGGTGTGACCCGCTGATGTACCAAATCTCCAATATTAAAACTGCGTGGTCGAACTCTCTTATTGTATGACTTTTGGAGGGAAATATGGTAACGGTCGAGGTTTCCAATGGCTCAGTCTCTAGTTTTGTCGATCCATAACATACTGCATCCAAGTTCAAAATCATTATCTTCATCGGGGAGGTTAGGATCGCGTGCTGGTACTTCGAACTAGGTAAGTAGCACAGCTTTGGTACCATAAGCCAGGAGGAAGGGAGTGCAGCCCGTCGCCTTTCTTGGTATGGTACGATAGGCCCATAGTACATGTTGTAATTCTTGAACCTATCGGCCTTTCTTCTCATCGACGTGCTTCTTGGGACCATCAACTATAGTTTTATTGATTGCTTCAACCTGGCCGTTCCCCTGAGGGTAATAAAGTGTGGAAGAGGAGATGATAATGTTGTACTTCTAAGAAAATTGCAGACTATGCTCCCAACGAACTGTGGACCGATAACGCATCGAATCATGCGAGGGCAACAAAAATGTGTGATGATATTTCTTATAAGAACTTGATGACTTCTTCTTCTCTAGTTCGACACAGAGACACGGCTTCGACCCATTTAGTAAAGTAATCTGTGGCCACTAGTAGGTGTTCTCGTTTACCTAAAGCTTTAGGAAAGGGGCCCACTAGATCAATCGCCCATTGTTTAAAGGGCCATCTGACCTGGCTGCAATGGAGGTCTTGTGAAGGGCTTCAGATGTCATGAGCATGACGGTGGCATTTATCGCAGTGCTTCGCGTACTCTTCAGCTTGTTTCTTCATATTAGGCCAGAATAAACCTTGTGTTATGGCTCAAAGGGCCATAGATTGACCTGTAGTGTGAGCACCGCAAGTACCATCGTGGAGTTCGATGAGTATGGTATTAGCTTTCTTTTGGGAGATGTATCGAAGGTGTATGCCGTTCAGGGATTTGCAGTGTAATCCACCTTTGAGAATGGTGTATCTGCGGCAATTTTTGAATAACGAACGTTTAGCTTTGGGATCTTCTGGGAGAGCAGAACTGTTGAAATAAGCGAGAAATGGTGTGCACCAGTCATCTGGATCGAGACTCTCGCCCCCAGTATTGATGGCATTAACTTCCATCTGGTCAATACTTGGATGTTCGAGTACTTCGATATGGAGTGTTCGAGATTTGAACTGACCTAACATGGCTGTTATGTAGGCAAGGGCATCGTCATGTCTGTTTTCGCCTCGAGGGTAATGTGTAATGGAAGACTTTTCAGGAAAACGATCCATACGCTGGCGAACAAGAGCAGTATACTCATCCATGCGACCGTTTGCCTTATTTTTACCAGTGTACTGCCTCTGGACAAGTTGAGAATCTATAAATACTACAAGTTTGGGAACACCAAGTTTGAGGTCAAGATCGAGGCCATGTATCAGGGCTTTATACTCAGCCTCATTATTAGAACATTCAAAGTTTAACTTGACAACTTTTTCAATTCTGTCATTGGAGGGGGTAACGAGAACAATGCCAATCCCTGAACCGTTAGGTCCAGCGGATCCATCTGTAAAGAGACGCCAACCCGTATTAGGCTTCCAATGGTCATGTTGTTCGGGTTAATCTTCTGGTTGATCATCTTCATGTTCCTCCCAATCGATGTCTTCGACCGGGAAGTCAGCAAGGAAATCAGCGATGGCTTGGCCTTTTTGAGATATCTGCTTCTCGTGTTCACCTAGATAAACAGACCATTTTTGTACCCGCCTAGATTTATCTTTCATACTTAGGATCTCTCGAAGGGGGTAGCTGGTGATAACACGTATAAGGTGAGCTTGAAAGTATGGTTTGAACTTTCGAACAGTGTAGAAGAGGGTTAAAAGCAAACGCTCAAGCTTTATATATCGAGTCTCAGCAGGTGTCAGTGTTTTACGGATAAAGTACACGGGTTTCTCGATGCCGGATTCGAGTCGAATAAGGACTGAGCTGGGAGAAGTATCTGTAACAGCCAGGTATAAAGAAAGCATTTCACCGTCGATGGGGGTGTTGATGATGGGTGGGAAACCGAGGTATGTTTTTAGTTCGAGGAAGGACTATTCAAAATCTGGTATCCAATTTATTTTAGGGTCGTTCTTCTTTTTGGCCTTGTGGAGGCCTTGATCGCGTAAGAGGGAGAAAACCCAAGCACAACGGTCAGAGGATTTAAAAAAAAAACGGTTAAGGGTGGCTATCTTGCGAGCAACCTTTTGGACATCTTTTTTGGCTCGAGGCGAAGGCATATCGATGAGGGCCCAGATATGAGTGGGATCGATCTCGATACCTCATTTGCTGATGAGGAGACAAAAGAATCTGCCAGACGAAACACCGAACTGACATTTGTCTGGGTTAAGTTTCATGTTATATGTTTAGAATATCGAGAAGACTTCGGTTAGGTCCTAACTGTGGGTGTGTTTTTGGAGGCTTTTGCATAACATATCATCGATATATACTTCGACCGACTTGCCAAGCAAAGGTTTGAACATGGTGGTAACAAGATGCTAGTAGGTGGTACCTACATTTTTAAGGCCGAAGGGAATGACGTTAAAACAGTAAAGACCATGTTAAGTGATAAAAGAAGTTTTAAGTTGATCCTCAGGAAGAAGGGATACCTGATTGTAACCCGAAGCCACGTCCATCATCGATAATCTTTCATGGCCGGCTGTGGCACCCCAGAGAACTGAAATGATTGGTAGAGGAAAACTGTCCTTCGGTGTGTGCTTATTGAGGTCAGTGAAGTTGACCCAGATTCAGATCTTGCCGTTCTTCTAGGAACAGCAATAATGTTCTAAATCTAGTAGGCGTACTTGACTTCTCTAATGAAACCAGCTGCAAGGAGTTTGTCAACCTTGAGGTTGATAGATTCTCAAAGTCGCAGGGCCAAAGTACGTTTTTTCTGCTTCACAGCTCCAGAGTGGGGGATGAGGTCAAGTCGATAGCAGGTTAAAGTTAGATTGACACCAGGCATCTCATGGAAAGCCTTGGCGAAGACATCCTTATTTGCTTGAAGAAAGTTGGTGAGTTCAAGGCTTTCGGCCTCATCCAAAAAAGTACCAATGAATGTGCCTTAACTAGGACCGTTGAGTTCGATATAGACAGTAGGTTCGATGGGTGTGGTAGATGGGATTGAATGTATGGGGAGAGAGAGAGAGACATTGATTGCTATGGTTTGACGAGTTTTCAGGTTTGATCAATCTCGGGTGCTCGCATAAGCAGGCAAGGCGTTGAGAACCTTTTAAGTTCCACGTACCACAAGGGGTAGTAAAATGAAATGCTTAGTGGTAAGTCGAAGGTATGGCTCTCATGGCATGGAGCCAGTCGAGCCCAAGGATGCCAAGATATTCATACTTATTGTCGATGACAAGAAAGCTAGTTTGGAGGGTAATTGGCCATGTAGTGACAGGGGGAGGCTAATACGAACGACAACAAATTTAGTAGAGCCATTGAAGCCCTTGAGTTTGACATTAGTCTGGGTGATGAGGTCGGTTTTTCCCATGGCTCAAACATTCTGGAGGAACAGCACATCAGTTGTACTGCCTGTGTCAATGAGCATGGTATGCAGGACGAAGTGTCATAATGACCAAGGGATCGGAGTGGGGGAAGCGAACATGAGAAGTATCACAATCGATAAATGATATACCCTCGGGTCGAGGGTATTGGCTCAATTCTGGTATAAGGATGGGTAGTTTCTCCTGGTATGCAAGCTTGCAGCATTCTTTGACACACTTACGCTTGCTTTTAGAATGGCCGTTGTTGACATTGTTGACTTCAATGAAATGGAGCTAGAAAATGTGTACCACGGCTGAGTCGGGAGGTACAGCTGGGGTGGGTTGTGGCGTGAGGTACGGCCCATCGAGGTAGCTAGGAAGATCGACGATATATCGATGTAGACGACCTGCTTTAAAGATCATCTCCAGAGAACGTTGAAGAGCAAAGCATTTATTGGTAGCATGGTATTTTTATTTTTTTTATTTTTGAATGAATATGGATTTTATTTATATAACAAAAAGGGATACAAGTGGAGGACATAAATCCTTGCCACTAGTCTATAGCCGAACAGTGGCCATGCCTAATTTATCCATGAAATAAGATGCTCGAATTTGACGTGGGAGAGAGGCCGTCGTCCAAAAGAGGGCTGATCGTTGGGAGCTGCCAAGTTTGGCGAGGCCATCAGCTGTTCCATTTCCTTCCCTGTAAGTGTGTGTCATGCTAATGTTTAGCTCTTGTCCTAGTTGGGTGATCATATTCCAAGTTGCTCTATACTTGGAAGGGCAGCGGTAGCATGGTATTTGCAATTATAGTTTTGGCAGTAAGGCTCGTCCTTCCTTACCTCGATGGGGTAGGAGGTACGCTAGATAAGATCGGCCTAAATTTGTGGGAGAAGGGTGCTGATGGGAGCAGTGAGCTTAGGAAGGATCAGTTTGGGTCATTTTTTACGGGCCTCGGCAGTGGTATTGTTGGAATGAGGGCGTATGCGGCTCTCAGTCTCCTGTGAGACAGGAATGACCATGGGTATAGAAGGTTGTCGAGGTTCGTTGTTGTTGGTGGTTGAAGCTTGCCCATGGCGATTGGATTCGCGAACGCGTTTGAGGTCGATGTATCCGTTACCTTAGATAACATTTCCTCGAGGGTTCGTGGCTTATGAAGCATGATGTACTCTTTGACACTACTGTGATCCGGTAGCGCGTAAGAATACGGGAGGACAACATTCGCACAGTCGAGGTTTTCGACTTTGTGCGACTCATCGAGAAAATGTTTAATGAAAGCTTCAAGCGTTTCATTGCGGGATTTGTGTAAGTTGAAGAGTACATCTACCTGGACCTCGCGGTGTTTGTTAAAGGCAAACTGGGCGATAAAATGTCTCGACAATTGTTCGAAGCATCAAATCGAACCATTAGGGAGACTGTGATACCATTTGAGAGGGCTATCAACTAGACTGGTGGGGAACATGCGACACAAAATATGGTCGGCTGTAGAATACAGACTTAAGGCATTTTAGAATTCAAGGACATAATACTGAGGGTCAGTATTGCGATATTTACTAATTTTAGGTGTATGAAAATTGGGAGGTACTTTGATCGCAAGGAGTTTGGGACAGATAGGGTTGTTGAGCCGACTCCAAGAGTTCAGTGTGGGGCTCGCGCTGACGCGAATAGCTGTGCAGATTTTATGATCGATTTCCTGCTGAGTAAGGTAGGCAGGGTGAGGGGGAGAACACTAGGGTCGAGGGGGAAGAGATCGAAGGTTCGGAGTGTTTTCAGCGTTGCACTTCCCAAGGCGTTCCCGAGCAGGGCGGCGTTTGGGGTATCTAGTAGTTCGAAGAGTGGAGTCGGAAGAATCCTTTGTGGGGTGTATGCAAAGGTGGATTGAACCGGTGGGTAAAATGGCGGGAGTGCCCTCGATGCCAAGGTAGACCGGGGCAACTTGGACCTGGGGTGTGGCCCGAGCCGAACGCGGGCTGAAATGTGAGAAGGGGCAGGGGGCACGGGATCGCGGAGGAGTGTTCTGGGTGTGAACCTGCTGGAGCTCTCAAACTATGTGGCGCAGTTCGTTGGGGGCACGATGTTGGCACTCGTTGTCATCCAAACGACGCTGTCGTTCGGCCTCGAGTTCGGTACGTCTGTCTTCACGTTCAAGACGCAGTTGATTGGCATGACGCTCTTCAGCCTGGGCGAACAGTTCGGCGGCTATGCCGTCGGTGGAATGCCCAACGATGCCGGAGGTGGAGCGAAGGGTGGGGGCCATTGAGGCTGGCTGTGAGTGGTAGAAAGATGAAGAAAGAAAAGGTGAAGGGAGTTGGGTTGGGTGGGTATAGCACAGATAGTGCCAAATGTAGGGGCCAAGTTTCGTATGAGGGGAAACTGGCTCTTACACTAAGGGGATTATTTTCAACTAGGGGTTAACAAGCATATAAATAACAATAATAGGAGATACTACTGATACAACATGCTTGCGTGGAGGCCTAGAATGGGTTACTCCACGACCTCTAATGAGGATTTTAAGGAGAAATGATATATATATATCGAGTTTGTCGAGGGATCGAGGAGTAGATAGTTACAGGGTATTCGAATGTAATCTTCTAAGGCTTAGCGAGAGAGATTTTCTAACCTCTTCATAGGGCCTCCCCCCTCCTATTTATAGAATACAGAAATGGCTGAGTCACCATGGGAGGTTAAATTACATGTATATCCTTTGGGGGACAACTGACTTGTACCCGGAGTCGGTTCTGACACTGTAGTTGTTGGCTCTGACACCGTGGTTGTTGGTTCTGACACTGTAGCTAGTGGCTCTCGCACTGTGGCTGTCGAGAGGCTTGTTTCACTGTTCTGTCTCCTTCGACCATGTCCATGGTCGAAGTACTTCTGGTACTAGAACTGCGTTTTGACGTTGCTTATCTACCTTCGACTAAGGCAGTTAGCTTCGATGATGCCTTCGAGTGTTCGGTTAGTCTCGGAAGGCTTCGTGGACTTAGTTACTGTCTTGTTGGGCTTCGAGTCTCTAGGTAGGCTTCGATGTAGCCTTCGATCATTCGACTTGTGCTAGAAGATTGTAAGTAGACTACTAGAATATTGCTCTAATTATCTTTGGTGTGAGCGACTAAGTTCAATATACGAAATTAGGTTTTTACAGTAACCTTACACCAATATATACCCTGGTAGAATACAATAAGAACATCATAAACTTGTTGCAGATTTTGCATCTAGGACACATGAAACTTCTTTTTCATGCTTCAAAAGATAAATGTATATTTAGTACAAAAGTTTAGAGATACGTTTAGGCCATAAGGCATAAACCCATGTCACTGGAATTTAATAGCCTAAGTAGTTAAGGAAAAGTCAATTGAGGAGTTACACGGGGGAACCAGTTAAGAAGTAAACCACAACTACACGAGGGATTGTTTCTGCAATCCCTTCCCTGACCATTTAGCATTCAACCTTCAGGAATACTTAAAAATAAGTAAAGCTACAACGCTGTTATGTTCCCCCAATCATATGAGATCATGTATCTGTCATTATAAAACTTTCCCATTGTTTGGCACTCGCAATATAAGGTGGTGCAAGGCCTCAACGCCTTTATCTATCCTATATTTAAACTAACTGAGAAGTTTACAAGAAAAAAAAAAGGCATTTAAACTGAGAATAGTCTTGTCCAAGATTCCTTCCTTTCACACCATAATCTTTCCTCACCCATAAATCGAACATTCAGAGATACAAGACAAAACAAAGAGAGGCAAGTTGATACATCAGTATAAAAACCATCTAACTCAGATGACGAAAACTCTTGAATTTTCTCTTTCTCCATTTCAAAAGAGATAAATGTTATTTCTATAAAGTCCAAGATGATATGACGGAATTCAGCAAAAAGTACATAATACACCATCCTAGGTAAACAAAATCGTATCCGTTTGTGAAACAATTAAACCCTAACTCATAAAACCAAATGAAACACATACACTCACCAGAGAATATCAGATACCCTTAAAGCCTTCAGCAGACCTATATTAGAACCAAACTTTGGTACCTTTGTTTAAAGGGGAGTGGAACAAAGAAAGAGATAGATCTAACTAAATTAAGGTTTATAAGAAACTTCTTGTTTTTTGAAAGAATTATTCGATTTAGCGCACTATATGATCCGAAATGGAGGTGGTAGCCGGAGGTGGAATTAGCATCGAAGGTTGGCCACGAGATAGCAAATGTATGTATGAGCACTAAGGTAGGTGCACGTGGCGATCGAGACAGAAAACCAAGATGAACCCTAATCCACAAAACCCTAAATATACTAAAACCCTAGAGGGGAAGAGAGAGGAGACGGAATAGATATATAAGGTTCAACTAGGTTTTACAAGTATTATGCCTCGAGAATTGTATTATAGTGTAAATGTACGGGCCAAATTAATTCATTGTCCTAGTTTATTCAATGGACATCATCTACTTTTAGTAATGCCTAATCTAATCTAGAGAATCTAAAATTACTGCGAGTTCCACGCTCGTGATGGACGGTTATAGGTCATCTCATAGTATGAGTTATTTTTTTCTTAATATACTAACAGTCGGGCACACGCTATCGTGTGCCTACAATAATTTTTTAATTTTTTAGAGAATTAAAAACTATTAAACAGGTTTTTATATGCTTAATTTTTAATGACTTTTGTAATGTTGGCGATCCATCATCGAAGGCATTTTTATTTTTATTCAGTGCTGAAGACACATGTCTTTGTATTTGTATTGTTAAAGTGTTGAAGGCACGTGTCCGGTACTATAGTGTCGTCGAGATTTTACCGTGACTTGGTCAAGGGTAATATTATCCTTCACAATTCTCAAACGTAACTGGAAATAGTTGATCATGCATAAGATACTGGACAGACGGACGACTTACAGGCTTTTAACATGATGTTGATTTGGTTATCTATAAATTGCTTTACTTTGGCTTGAACTGAAATCTTAGTACTTAGTAATGACATGAGTACAAGACGTCAGTCTTGGTCGAAGACCCTCATAAGCAAAACATAGTCCAACCATATTGGGTGGTCCAAAGTGATAGCAGTACAACGGTAAAAAGAGCAAGGTAGATCAATGCTTTGAATGAGGGATTACATCTTCATACAGTCAACGCTATTTAGAAGATTTTTTATTTTTTATAATTGGATAATTATCGGACTGCAAAACAGTTTTATGTTACAATTGGCATCTCTCTCCCATCACAACTTCTCTCTCTAATATACCACTTCCTAGGCGCTGAACTGTTGAGCGCGTCAAAAACTTTTTAATACACATGGCATCTCTCTCTCCCATCACAACTTCCCTCTTAAAATCGTAATTCTCTATTGGAAAAAAACAGTATGCGGTTCTAGAATACCGGTATGGTAAACCAGAATCACATACTCTTCTGTTGGAGGTACTCTAAAACATCATATTTGTCTAGCCGATTTTCTGATTTGCCCGGTGATGAATTCGATATTTCTGTTATTCACAACTTTAAAAACACATTGCATGGCTGAAAGCTTGTACCGCCCCCAACACATTTCCAGATACCAAATACAAGACAAACATTCAGAGTATCTGCTTGATCAATAATGTATGTTTAACAAACGTATTCGAGATTTGTCAGGTACATAGAGCACTACACTGCAAAACTACTTTACATATCCCTCATGACGTTGTGTCAAATTTTAGATCTTGAAACCTCTTCAGTAAGCTAGATTTATAGCCCATTACTTCGGCCTCTTCAGAGGAGTCGCCCATTACTTCGGCATCTTCAGAGGAGTCTGGAGTAGAACTAATAATTGAGCTTGCTCCAGCTAGGTGCAGGGAGCCAACAGATATATTTGCAATTTGTAGAAGCATTTTTCTTAACAATACCAAAGAAATATGGAGCCAGTAGATAAAGCATGTTTCTCGCTTAGTAATAGGATTAATTACTAAAGCAAATCTTATAGTTAATAATAATATTTATAGACTCTGTTAAGTAGATACTATACTGTTTCCAAAAAGGCTAAATTTGTTGCCCTCTATAGCCCATCCATGAAATCCTCACCATGGACAAAGTAATCATCATTACTGATCATATAGGCCATAATTCTTGGGTATGGCAAAAAATCTTATTTATTCAAGTTCTCAGGACGCAAGAGATATTCACGGCGACTTCAATGCTATCTAAACCAGAAGCTCTTCAAATACCCTATCGATGTTTGTTTTAGTCCGTTTTAGTTTTTTTAGTCTCTAGTATACATTAACACATGTTATTTCTAATTAGAGTTGATATTTGCTTATATTGTCAACGTTGCGCTTTGGATTCAGACGTAAAGGATTATTGAAGAGCTAATTTCAGCAATGACCATATAGTCATATAGATATGTTATTCTAGAGCTACGTGAGTTTACACTTTACATAGATGATTGAGGTCGATCTTAGAATAGTTGGGGTTACGAATCCTATACACTAGGAAACTTGGTAGCAAAATGTAAGACCTTTACAGACATCACCTGTAAGACTAAGAGTTTAGTCACAATAACAAAAAACTTAAATATCCGTTTGTCATACATCACCTCTTCAATGTTGCGTAGGAAAAAAAAATGACATTGCAAGAAAATCAAACTCTGACCTGTATGTGAGAGGGCAACAAGTGCCCTTAGGGCTTCCTTACGTGTGCGATCATCTTTGACAGCCTTCAACATGTTTACAAGACCATGAGCACCGCCCAGCTGTACTACTTGCATCCCCTTTTCATCTATATCAGAAAGAAATTACCACAGAAATCCAATAGAATTCGAGGATCAACAGACTCGACTCATTTATCATTTAATTAGGTGTGTACTACTTATTTATCAAAATAAGAAAGAAGATAAAGCTCAGTAACAAAGTTGTGGCTTGGAAAAAGGAATAAATACAGGAAAGGTAACACTCAAGAGCAAAAAATGTAGAACCGAAGATATACTTCTCGAGTGATCATACACTATCGTGCATAATCAATCACATGTGACAAAAAAGATGTTTGAGGTGAATATATCATATTAACATAGCACATTCTGTGAGATTACCATCAGTTGCAAAATGAATTATTCTTGACGCTCCATTCTTTTAAATAAGGGATCTTTGACCCGCAAGAGTTTCACCGATTGTTCAATCAAATTGTCTCCTGAAACATCAATGGTAGAAAACGTTCAAAAATTATTGTCTTGGAAACTTGATACTAAAGAAGTTATTTATGATCATCAAATTTTTTGATCACTTTACGAAAACAAAATGCATACCCATGTAAGGGACGATCTGATAAGCACAATATGTTACAGTCCCTGCAAAAAATAGTTTCAACCCCCATCCTATTTTCTTTTAAACCTCCTCCATTGCGAGTTCATCTGGCAGAATCAAATTGCATATAAATTTTCATCAATTGTTGTACACTAATAAGGCCACCAATTAATATCGTCTAATTATTTATAAACAAATCTGAAAACTCAAATAAGAGACACCCATTCATCTTTAGTTGAAATTATTAATTTCTCTAAGACAAACTACCGTCATGTAACGACTATACACAAACTACCGTCAGAGAAGATAGTCTAAAACTAAATTGAATGACAGCTGCATGAGGCAAGACTTAAGCACTAGGCAACCTTTTATGAGAAAAAGTGGCTTACGTGCTTAGATTTACAAATATTTAACTAGTACCAAAAAGATGATATAGCTACAATAGGTGTTTTAATTGTAGTTACCAAATTACTTCTGGAATACTCTCTCAAATCTTTCTAGAATTCTAGTGTTTAACTTTGGTAGTGACAAAACGTAGGAGTAATGTAGATTAGAAACTAAAAACTTTAGAGACTTCAAATCAAATATACACTTCAAAAAAAGGTCGACAGGTATTATCTCGTTTATTCCTTCAAGGTTTCAATTCAAACAACCGCACCAGTTAAAGAATGGACCCCTCATCGAGCCTATGACCGCAACATAGATACACGGGATTCGTTTCTCTTCATTCTTGCAACATTCGTTGCAAATTTCTTGCAATCCAGTTTTTCTCTCTTATCTTAAACACCAAGTTCATGAAAAGACTACATATCAGAACTCAATAGAAAACATGTATGTCTATCAGAAGCTCACCCGACAACATTGAAGAGGCAACTGTTGTTTGATGGAATGATCCTTTGGAGTACGATATTTTTCGTGCTATTAAAAGCACAAAAACCTGAAAATAGATAGCAACAATTAAAGAAGTTCAGTTACTCAACTAAATATATATAAGCTAATATCATAAACGAATCGATTTAACTAATAATAGAAAACTTTACAAAAAAAATTTCATTCTATATACATTCATTGCTGCAAGCACCCACCTCAAGATTAAACTAAAATACTATATAAGCCCATCTCTAAAAGAAAAAGCCTCTACATATCTGATATCAAACTAATCATGAGATAATTGAATTAAAATCTTATCCCATGACACTCATTAAGGTCGAAGTAAGAAAAACCACTACCTTTTCTATACATATGATATCAATAAAAATAGAGAAAAATGAAAAAACCCACCTAAAGAAAGTTATTTTTTAGTACAGATTTTCATTTCCAAACAAAAACTCAGTAAAATAGACTCAATTCCAAACCTACACAATAACAAAAACAAAAACACATACCAACCTAATATAAACGTGATGAAAAATCTCAAAATTCAATCAAAACAATGAAACCCCATCATTAAGAACACAACCCCATATCATATAGCAATCTAATTAGCAATATAAAGCATATTATACCACAAATTCCTATATATGTACATTCATTGCTGCAAGTACCCAGCTCAAGATTAAACTAAACAATATATAAGGCACTCTTAAAGCAATGCATAACCCCTTGTAATGTGAGGTATGTGTGCTTGCACCTTCTTTTGATACGGAAAAAGAAATTTCGAAACATAACCATTTTCATATAGCAATCAGATTCAGTTTTTTTTTAAGGTACATAATCCTAATACAATAAAGAGGCTAACAGAGTGAGGTGACAATCCTACCAAGAGCTCCCATTTATGAAAAGTTGTAATCTAAGTTCTAGGCAATATGTAGAAACATTTAAACAAAGTTGAAGGCTATGTCAAACTTAAGCAACCTCACTACATATCAACTTATATCACGAGAATAGAGCACATATTGTAACTGAAGACAGCAAGTTTAGAAAATACCTATGTTAGAGCTTCATCTAATGTATTGTACATAATTGATCTCAGATCGCCTCAAGAAATCTGAAAGCTTACCTTTTTATACACATTCAATAGTTTAGGCGCTTCTTTCTCATATTTAATCATATACAGTTTGACGAAACTTGAATCAGATACCTTTAAGGAGTTACCAATATTGAGTTTATTCTTGATCAAGAAGCCCTTGGAGAGTAAACCTTGAAGAACCGTCCACCTTAGAATGATCCTCTTCTCCATGCTACATATGAGCAAAGATGCGCACTTAACAAGATATGAAGGCTCCAAATCGAGTTTGTTAATGAAGAAAAATTCTTCAAAAATCTCAATGTAGCTCCTTACGCTAGTGGAACATCAAGAATTTGAATGTAGTATACTATCAACTTCGAGTCACTACCAATCTGCAGCTGTTTAATGCCTTGCACAATGCGCCATCATCATCCCTAGTTTTATTGGTATTCGGTATTCCTAGTTCTAAAAGAAATGTTACTCTACTCAGAGGCCTAAACCGCCTTTCTGATGCGGTGATGCATACCCAAACTACAATTCTAGGATAATCTGCATCGTAATCTCGCCAACCACCTCATGGATAGCATATGCGTCCAGTCTCCTGCTTCAAACTAATGGATGACACCATTCACTTGAATCTGACTATGGCCTAGAGGTTTCTTCACACCCATCTCAACCATCTTTTGTCTAACATTCGAAACATCCACCCACCTATCAGCAGATGTATAAGCATTTGACAACAGCGTGAAATACCCGATAGCAGCTTCAATTGGTTTGAGCTTGGATATCAGGTTATCCCCACATAGCTTGCAAGCTTTATGTTCCTATGAATCCTGTAACGACCAAGAAAAGCGCCCCACACCGCCTCGTTAGGTTTTAAAGACATTGTACCAATAAGCTCATATGCTTCGTCTTGTAAACCTACACGGTTCAACAGGTCAACAAAACACCCGTAATGTTCGATTCTCGGCTCAATATCATACGCTTGAGTTATGTACTTGAAATAATGACGGCCCTCGTTAACCATTCCTGTGTGACTAAGAGCACAAAGGACCCCAAGAAAAGTTACTTCATCGAGTACTCTTTCCCCCTCACCCACACTTGGCATAGAACAAAAAACATCAAATGCTTCACTCCCACGCCCTAGCTTTGCCAAACCCGTGATAACCGTAGTCCACGAGGCAATGCTCCTCCGCTTCATCTTTTTAAACACTCTATAAGCTTCTTCAATTACTCTCGCATACATATGTATGATTGCATTGTTTAAAGAAACAAGTTTTAGTTGGTTTGTAGAACCGAAAGTCTTATCAACATAGGAATGTATCCATCTCCCTATTTCCAAATCCCCCAACTCAGCGCACGCGGAGAGTGTTACTACCATTGTTACCTCGTCCACTTCAACACGCGCTCTTCACATTTGGTGATACAATGCCAACGCTTGCCTAGACTTTTCACTATGCATACACCCAGCGATCATAGTCGTCCACGACACCTCATTCCTCTCTGGCATAACATCAAAAGTTACCTGTGCCTCGTCTACACAGCCAAGCCTCAAATACATCGCCAGCATTGAATTCCACGTAACAACGTTTCGTTGAGTCATCGTATCAAACACCTTCCTCGCCTATATAACTCCAGTATCTCCTCCAGCCATCGCATACATGTTAACCAAATTTGTTTCCACCAACTCATTCGCACATAACCCCATCGACAACACTCATCCATGCAATTGTTCCCCCTCTCTCAAAAACCACACTTTCGCACATGCATTGAGTACAAATGAATACACAAAAGCGTCATGTTCAGCTTCTGCGCATACCATTTCATTATAAAGCTGTATTGACTACTCCGGGGTCTCGCTCTTAGCATACCCTCTAATCATTTGGTTCCAAACAATGGTGCTTGGGATTTCAATTTGCTCGAAATCCCGGTTTACGTATTGGACATTACCGAATATAACATAGAATGATAATAGTTTGGTGACGAGGAAATTCTTTTTGGTGAAACCATTTAGTACTATCTGGGTATGAATTTGAAAGAGCCCGGTGTTTCTGTATCTTCTTTCGATGAAAAAACGGGATATTCAAAACAAGTTGATTATCGTTTGGCAAACAAATTCAGATTTTAACAAAATGTATACAATCTTAATGATCAGAGCAAGGGGGATTTACAATAAAGAGGCTAACTCATAGCGATCATTCTTAAATGTTTAATTCTCACCCGTACTTGAAATAATATTTTATTTTATTAAACCGGCTCACATCAAAGTTTTTTTTTTTTTTTTTTTTTTTTGTGAGATGACCCTGAGATTGTTAATTCTTCTCTCTTTTACAGGTTTCTGAATTATTTGAACCTCCATTGAAGTTGAAGCAGAAGCGCTATAAACTAAGTACATCTGTAAAAAAAAAGTATACGCAAGAGGACTAAAAAATAAATCGTAAAAATGTGAATTGTAATTCTTCCTTCTTTTTTCTAATTTCTTTTTATCTTTGATCTATCATATTAATGTCTTTCAGCTCCGCCAATAAAAGTAAAGTAATGAGAATAGTTTCTGGTTTAAAAACAAATCTACTTGATAGATGATTCAAATTTATGTTCGCATAGATCGTATAAACTAACTTCAAAACATACAATTCATACATTATAAATACTGATTCATGTATAATAACATAATTAGGGTTTTTCTTTACGAATCGGATAACTCTTATATTTCAGCTTTGAAAAACTCATACCTAAAGGTCATGAACTCGCCATAAAAATCGAGATTACGCAATTCAAATAATAATAATTATTATTATAACTCTAGGATCAAAATTGCTAACTGAAACCTAAACAATTAGGATCAAATAAGGTACAATCTGACATTTGCAACGAGATCAAACAACATATGAGATAACTTACAGGATCGCACGCAACGAGTCGAGCAATTCATTCCGAGACATCGAGTTGTTGTTGTGAACCAGCTCAGACGATCTTCATAGCTTCAACATCAAATTGAGCCTGGTGGGTTTGCTTTGGAAGAGAGAAGAGAGGAGAGAGGAGTTTCGGTGGGTTTGGAAGAGACGAGTTTTGTTCGTTTGGAGGGACAATATGTCAGAGGAAGATTTACATAATGACCATGATTTTGTATTTAAAATTACCAATCTACCCCTAATTTCGTATATACAAAAAGTTATGCGCTGAACTTCCATTTATACCCCTTCTTTCATTACCTAATTACGATTGAGATGCTTATTTTGAATGGAATTTGGTATATACGAAATAGGGCATTTTAGTTGTGTTATAAACTAAAACGTATATTTTCCTCAATATGTGTAGGGTAGGGTGATCAACAGTCGAGATTTATTCCCGTGGCATAGCTATTCATTTAGTAGTATAGATATGTACTACAAACCTCTTGATTTACATAACAGTAACAGATATCTATGTTAAACATAAGTTGCAACATTAAGTTGTGTTAACCCATATGATGTTTAAACATTAAGCTGCAACAAGTACAAAATAATATTTGAATCATTGAGGGCAGAAACATGGTTGAGTGGAAGATCTTTGCAGAGATTTCAATTTGTAACAACGATCAACAGGAGATTATAAACTAAAACAAATGACATATATAACATATTTTCAGAAAACATTTATACATATGATGACATCTTATAAGTTGAAAGGGGGGTCGCCCCCAAAGAGCTTTGTTAAAAAATACCTATATATGTATATAAATTATTATTTTTTAAAAATATGTACATTTTTCTTGTTCTTTGTGGTAATAACATCAATAAAAGTTGGCTTAAATGATAAAGTGAAGAGCTCCTAATCCAAGAGTCTAATGTTCAATTCTTGATGTCTTCAAATAAAAACTTTATTTTGATAATTTTTTCACTTAAGCTGATCATGTCATTGCCGTAAAAAACTTCAATTTTATAACGAGAGGAGAAGTGAATCCGTATAATTTACTAATCAAATATAATGTTATATTTGATATTTAATTAATTTTTAAGCTTAAAATACTGTTAAATGACAAAAAAAAAATTAATTACACTCACAGACAAATAAATCCTGCAAGTAACCGAAAAAAAAGAAGATAAATCCAATTGCTAAACAAATTTGAATCAAGCTGATTTTTGGAGTGGAAAGATTTCTTTACATGCCTAGCTGGGAACACAAATATGACGAGAGACAAATCTAGCATTCAACTAATCAGGCAGGTACAAAGTGAAGTGAAATAATGCAAACTGACAGACCCATCGAAACAGGTAGATAAATGTATCCTATACACATAATATTATACAACAATATGGGAGAGATGGAAAGAGTGTTTTAGGTGAAAGATTGCACAACTGATGATGTTGTAACCAAGCCCGATAAAAGCCCCACTATGACGGCGCTGTTGTAAGTGCTGGGTTCTACTTGCATGGAGTTGTTTCGAGCGTCGATAAATGTTTCATTCAGGAAAGGTCCGCCAACAAGACCACCCATTGCTATGTTGGGATTTGGTTCATTGGAGTTGAGATAAATGAAGCCGTCTTCACAACCTGTGGTTGCATCAACTGGGATTGAAGCTCCCCTATGGTGAACATATTGTGGGTACTTGCTCCCGTACCCAACTAAAAAGCTCATTTTCAATGGATTTTTCCCCAATACATAGTCGGCCTGGATAATAATTTCATTTTAAGTTAGGCTTGCAGAAGAAAGCTCAACAAATATGGGAAAGTGATGATAAATATATAGAATGTCGGTAAATCTACTTGTAATTAGAACCAAAAAAATAAATTATGACTTCTAATGTGCAATGGCGACGAGATGTGGACCTGTGAAATAGCAAACTCCCGAAGGTCGGCAGGAGTGTACGACTTTCCATTACAAGTAAAGGTTGCAGTCCTCGAAGAAAGCATGTAATCACTGTAAATAACTGCTAAGAATGCTGAAGCTACGGGTTGTTGTAGAGAGTTCCATTCACTAACCCAAATCAAACCACCTGCATATATAAGTTGCTGTCAGTAAAATGCCTATAACCATAGGAACAGCCAAATGTAAATGGTCAAACTGCGAGAAATATAATTCCAGTATGAAATTGCTTGCTAATTGTCCTTGATGATACTGGTGGGCCTGTATGGAATTTCCCTAAAAATCAACTTCGTTGAAGAGTTGGACGAGGAACTTCCTTCACGGTGGCCCATTTAGCTGTAAACCCCATATTAAAGTGCAGGAGGGAGATTTTACTGGTAAGTTTTGAGAGGTCTAATAGCACTACATTGGCACTAGCCTAGATGGATATGTTGTTCGTCACATTAACAGGACCCCAACTATGTATCTCCTGCATTCTTCAGAGTGTTATCAAGCGACTTTCAGTTTCCTTGGTTGCATTAGTAATACATAAACTATAATTTACTTTAAGGTCTACAAACCAATTTCAGTGTGAATATGTATGTATCCACAGTAGGTGAACCACATAAATTTCGTGTACCTATTTTTTACTTCGATTATCTTTGTATCTGCATGTTTCCAAATGCATAACCCCGTCCTTTCATGCTAGTAAATACGGATGAAGGCATACATGGCAATGCCTAAGTGACAAGGTTTCAGTAAGTATTGGTACTTTCATGGAGTGTAGTTCTAATTATAATGACAGGGGAGAGAACAACTTCTCTCACTTCTAAGAGGGAGAACTATTACCACATTCTATGGTACATCAAAGGCATAACATGCATGTATAATTCTGATAGGTGATGTTACAACATAATTCAGCATGATTTCATTCAACCTCATCTCATAGAACAATTTGATGATGTTTGTGATTAACATAGCCTACGGGATGTGATTTAAAATAGATTGTCTACTTTGGGGAATTGATCCCTTCAAGGAAAACAGGAAGAAAATATGCATGTTCACATGTCGTGGGTGATATCAGAAGCAAAAATTACCGGCTGTTCTGCTGGTCGTTGCTGTTGGGGAATCCGGTATGAGACCACACATGACAGCCTCAGCTGTTTTCCTATACATGCGGATTCCCGAACTCTCAGAGCTTGAGGTCCCTTTTGCGCCAAAAAAGCTTACCCTGGACAATAATACCTGCTCCAAAGTTCAAATAAGTGTCGGACTCGACATTATAACTACATTCCAGCTTCCATGGTATGGTAAAATAAAGAAGGCAATTAAAGGGCTGCCAATGGATCGGATTCGGACCGGATCTGCTACAATCCGAATCTGATCCAAAACTTGATAAGTAACATCCATATCCGATCCGATCCAAAACTTTTACAGTTAAATCCGAATCGGATTCAGTCCGAAACTATTTTCGGAGGTCCGAATCCGAAATCCAATCCGACCATAATTTTATTTGATGAATAAAAATGTGGATGTAAAGGCTTGAACCCATGACCTTTCATGGGTTTTAAGAACTAAGTACCACTTAGCCACAAAGCTAGATGTGTTATAATCTATTTTCTTATTGTATATAATATATTTCTAATAGTTGTAGAACATTAACATTGATAAAATATAAATATATCGGTATATAACTTCGGATCGGATATTTATCGGATTGGACTAGGCATCATCCGAATCCAATCCAAAATTATTTTGGATGTTCCTTATTTGAATCGGATCGGAGATCGGAAAAAATGACATCCATATCCTAAAAAGGAATCGGATTTCGGATTGGATTTTGGATTATATCCAATCCATTGACAGCCCTAAGTTAAAGAGCAGGTAGAAAACTACATTATGGTAAAGGGTATTCCCTTTCTTTGACAATTAATTTTGTTGAGGAATAAATTCATCTTCACAGATTGCAGGATCCGGATAATTTGCAGGTCAATATGATGTTGATGCTATATTTGGTTGAATTTTAAGCTTAAAATACTAAAACACCTCTCAAGTCAATATGATGTCATGGGCCTCAATGATTCATGTCTGCTTTAGATAGGGGATTTTCTTTTCTTTCCACTCTTGTATATACTCCATGTAATTCTTTCACTAAAAAAATTAAAAAATGCTCACTTAACAAAAATAGAGTCCCATCTAATATGAAATGGTTAACATACCTGAGTTCCTGCCAGCTTGTTATCCCAACTAAACCATGTTGGGTTTCCCCAATTTGCAAAAGCCTTTCCATGTTCTACAGTTGCATATTTGAGGTATGACTGATCCCCTGTCGCATGATATAGCCAGGTCGCTGCCCATAAGAGCTCATCTCCATATCCCGTCGAATTGTAGTATGTTTGAACTTGGGGTATGCTGATACTGTAAGAACCTCTATAAGTGTCGGCAAAAGTAAAGAGTTGTCGAGCATGCTTAAGAAGCAGATCTGAATACGTGGAATTGGTTGTCTTGAACACCAGAGAAGCTGATGCCAGAGCTGCTGCTGTTTCTGCTGCGACTTCTGTTCCCGGAGAAGATGTGTTAACTTGTGTGAGGGGCCTTTTTTCGGTCATTTCTTCGGGTCTTTCCCAACACTTGTGGTCAATATCAGCATCACCCACCTGCCGAAACAAAAAAAAGATATTGAACTTCAGGGCTGTTAGAGATATGATATTATAACTTCTTAACCTGCACAAGCTTACATGGACCCCTTACAACAATTGACTCCCTATTCTATGAATGTGCATCATCTAAGCTAGGACTGACGTCATAGATAGTTTTATGCAGATATGGAAAGGAAAAAGAGTTATCGACCATAAAGTTATTCTGGGCAGTAGAAGGTTAGTTCAAGAGCATGAGCACAAACGGATTTTTTGGGGTATTTTATTACATCTCCCTTAGTATATTTATCAGTGAGTGTTTTGGGTTTTTTAAATAAACTGTTCATGCTAGAGAGAGTGTGGTGCAACCTATTTCTTCAGCATAATCAAAACTCCAAGCCTGGTTATTCTACCTCTATTCGGGAAAAAACAAGTTGAAATAAAAGGCCCAAGTCCCTTGATAGAGTAAGGTATGAGTCCATCGAGGGGGGTACTAGTCTTTCTATAACAGGACAATAGCAGCCCTGCAAAGTGGCCTCGTGTGAGCTGGAGTTTCAAGTAAATCTTAATGTACTTTATCGTTTGAAATGATAGATCCTTGTGATTTATTTAACAACAACGAGGCAAAATTATTTCGTATTTAGAAGTGCAATACATGACTCAGTAGTGTGCAACACAATTATGCTTATATTCTTAAGAGCAGCTCCAATGGATATTTCAAAGAAAGGATATTTCATCTGAAGAAGATATATGGGTGAAGACCCATTTTGCTTACTTTATGGATCCTAGAACAAAACCATGGATAACCTATTGCATTATCTGTATGCAAAGCGTGGCCGTGTGGGATCTTTTCTTGGCCTATTTGGAATAGCTTTGGTTTACTAATGACATCAATGACTCCTTGAAGGAATAGTGGATGCAAAACGCTTAATAGAAGACTAGTAAAATCCTTCCGGATCTTACTCTTGCTATTCGTCCATCGCATGGGTTTCTGGGAAAAAAGGGAGTGATAGACACTTCAAGAGGAAGGGCAAGTCGCCAAGAGACATAGGCAATCATCTTGGAACAGAAAATTAGAAGATAGAATGATCATCATATTTGACATATATGAGGTTATATTTGCCCTATTCCTCCAAAATCATGAAGAGGTCAAGGTTTGAAAAGATAGTGGTAAGATGACGGACTTCGGCCCTCTTCGATGTGGTGTCACAATCAGATTTTTCATAATCTTGTTGTGTTGTTATTTTTCGTTGCCTTCGTGTTTTCCACGACGCGATATTTTTTTGGATTGATCATTAAGTATTTTTATCTTAAAAATGAAGTTGATACAGGACATACAACTGTTCTGATGTGTTAAACAAAATTCAGAATGGTGTGTGCCTGTAATTTTTAACTTTAACCACTGTACTATATGGAGATATGACTGATGAAGATATAAAGACCATAGAAATACTTTAGGAAAATTATATAAATAGTTAATGAATGTTCTCTTATTAAGTGACGTCAAGAAAAAGGAGGAAAAAAAACCCTCGTGTGTTGATTTTTAGGAGGGTAAAACTCATCCCGACCTAGGCCACTTAAAGTTCCCACCCTCAATCACAAATTCACAAAATGTATATACTCACAGTTCTGTTCTTCGCGTCAAGGAGGGAATTGTAAACTGTTTGCAGTTTAAGAAGGTCTAGCATCCAAAACAAAAAAGCAAAACAAAACAGGCAAAATATGTTATAAATTAATGCTAAGCACTAATAACTTGATACCTGAATAATGAGCACATTCTCGGAAGGATGGGCATTAACAAGGTAATCTGTTACCCATTTAAGTGAGGCTTGAGCAGGTTCCAGCTGCTTCACTGCATTCATCTGATCTCCGTACTCAAGGATAGCCCAAGACAATACAGTAGCAGTGAATGCCATTGGAAAACCAAACTTCATGTGGTCTCCAGCATCATATAATCCTTTTGAAAGATCATACCCCTCCTCCTTTCCATCCTTCAAGGCCGAATCCCCTCTCCAAGAAATCATATTATTGACCAATTTACCAGCTGATAGGAAAAAATCAACATTGTTACTTCAGTTAAATGTTCAAATAGTCAATCCAAAAAAGGAGGGAAAATGAGAAAATGTCTCCACAAATCATATTCACATACTTGACCACCAATCAATAAAGAAATTTGGAGATGGAAGATCAAGTAAAAAAGACGAGGCTCTTAAATCTTAATGTGATTCATCCTAGCGACTAAAATCTTGCAAGCAAGCATTTTATTAAACTTCTACATGATTCTCAGTACCTACCCACGCATATATGTTACTATTTCACATAAACCACAGTACTAGTACCACTAAAACAACCCAAAAAACACCACAGATCTAACCATTTTTAGCTGATAAGCATGTCTTGAACACCTAAAATGACGACTTTCTCACATAACAATCACAAATAAAATCTCAATAAAAACAACCAAAATCTCCAACTTTACTATCCGTCTAACTGCATTACAATTCTACCAAACGTTCATAAACCAAAATCACAATAAGAGAAAGAAACCACATTACATTTCTGTACATCAAAGAACTGCATAGCGACCTTCAACGCATCATTATACTTGGCCTCGATAGCCCCCGGTGGCCCCGGAACCGGCGCAGCCCCTTTCGAATGATGCGATTTCTTCCTAAATGTAAGTACAGCTGCAGTTACAACAAGTGCTGCAATTGCAATCACAATCAAATACCAAATCCATCCTTTCGACTTCGACTCCGATCCCATCAGATCAAAACCTTCAACAAAAGAATCAGATTTCGAGCTTTCTAAGATCTAGATTGGCCAGTAACTACTCGCATTGAACGAAAACGGATCAAATTGTGGAAATGGAGGTCAATGTAGGTGGGATGAAGAGGTAAATTAGGATTTTTAATGATGAAAAACCCTAATTTGAGACTGATTTGTGACAAAATCTAAGTTTGAGCGCAAAGTCTAAAGTTGGATTGTTTTAACTGTACCGACACCATAAGAAACTCAGTTACATTTTTAACTAAATTACCCTTGTTTAATTAAGGGATTGATATCTGTTGAAGTAGTTTTAGTTTCTTAACGTTGGTTTACCTCGAGTGAAACATAATGGGTTGGGTTTGGTAATGTGAGGACAATTGATGGGGACGATTATGACGTGAGATAATCTAGGAACAGCGCTTTTGATCTGAGGATAACAGAGGAGTCACAGCTCACAAAAAACAATATAGAGTGACAAAGACCGTTAGTTTTTAAAACAACAATTACAAATGCGTTTTATTTAAAGGAGGGAATCTAAAAACAACACGGCTTTGAGAATCTGGCTATAATTGAGTAGTTAGTGAATCGGGCTTTAATTTAATTGAAGTGTAATCATATATAATACTTAGCTAATACAGAGAAGTACCGATATTCTATTAAGCTCCAAAAAGTCATTAGTTACATAGTAGGAGATTCTCACTATATTTATAGTGGAGACTATTGGGTGTGAACTCGAACTAGGAGGATTGTCGAAGAAATTAGAAATTTATCGAAGTCGTTCGAACGAAGAAGGAAGTCGTTCGAACGAGATCTCTGTTTTTTGCGGTTTTGGATTTGGTTCGTCAAACTCGTTCGAACGAGCTTGGATGTCGTTCGAACGAGTTGTCATATTTCTAGGGCTGGAGACCAATTATCGTAAAGTCGTTCGAACGAGCTATGCGTAGGTTTTCTTTGGATGTTATTCTGAGATGTTGGGTTTGCCTCGAGATCCGTTATACTTGTATTTTTAGTGTTGGGAAACCGAGGGGGCAAATCGCAACGCGGAAGAACAATACGATTTAGCAAGAACTTGAAGAACTAACTCTAACAACGGAGAATTCGAACCAAGGCAATAAAACACAAACACAAGGTTTAAATTAGGTGAAAACCCTAAACAAAATCAAAACCACCCCCGACAAGCACGACGAATATATTATCACACTAGGGTTACAAGAAGTTCTAGAGATGACTCAAACCTTACCTCTACCCTTACAGATAATCCCTAGAAAGAAAAAACCCAAGAAATCTCTCCAGAGCTAAACCCTAGGTTTTTCCCTTTTCTTTCTCTAACCCTTTCTCACAATACAGAAGCATTTAACATACACTCTATATTTATAGACTTTCCATTAGGTCGTCTCCGAAATACGCATTATGAGATAATCTATCGCTTTTGATCAAATCCCCTTCAAAACCAAATTATAAACAAACAAACAAAGCCATTTTCATTCGAACGAGTCATTAGGTCGTTCGAAGGACCATTTGACAATCCCCTAGAATTTTGGCCCAATAGCTCAATTCGTTTGAACGACTTCCCCACTCGTTCGAATGACTTTCCCCTGTTTTGAGCCGTAATCCTAACAATCTCCACATCGGCGATAAAACCATTTCTTCTACTGCATTCGTCGTGTATCCTTGTCGCTTCTCAATTAAGAGAATTACCCGATTCTAGGCTTTTCCTAGGCCCACCAATCGGAACCCACTTTTTGATCATCTTTGTAAACCGTGCCATTGACCTTAGACTAAATTCCTTTTTCAAGAAATCTCCATAGCTCCCTTGGTACATGCAACCTTCACATCTCTACCTACTGATTTACCAACCAATGCATATAAGTTCCCCCTTATAACTCCCTTCATGAACAAAGAAGATTTCCGATAAACTTTTATTACTCCACCTCGCCCGGAGTAATTTTAACCCTCATTATCTAACTTGGAAAGTGAAATTACATTATGAGTCATACTCGACACATGTTGAGCATCATGAAAAACTACGATGCATCCATCGAGCATCCTCACGCGAATATTACCCACTCCTGAAATCAGTTTTTGAGAGCCATCGTTCATCAACCCAAGCTTAATTCCCTCATACCTTGCATAATTGTCGAACCATGCCTTGTGTGCACATACATGCATTGTAACCCTACTATCAAATACCAATCCTCTATCGTGGTGAGAACCATCAGCGACCACCACAAGGAGTGCCTCATCACCATCATTGCTAGTAACCACTGCCAGTTTGTTAGTGTCACTTTCAGAGTCTCTTGCCGAACTTGCTCCTATACCTTTCCTCGCTTTGCAATCTAATTTATAATGACCCGATTGACCACAGCTCCAACAAGTTCCTTTTCTGAACCTATTAAAGCTTCTCTTCCCACTAACCACCATTGCAGAGTTTTCCCCCAAGGCTTCGCTACCCATAAGTCTTCTCTCCTCAGAAAAAAGCGTACTTGTAACCTCCTCAAAACTCAAGGTTTCCTTCCCATACATCAACGTAGGCTGAAGATGCTTGAAGGTAGACGGAAGAGACCATATGAGTTGAAGCGCCTTATCTTCAACCTCAACTTTAACTCTGATCGATTCCAATTCAGAAACGATCCCGTTTAAAGAACATAGGTGATCACCGACGCTTGTACCCTTATCCATCCTAAGTGTATGAAGCCGCTCCTTGAGGTATAAGCAATTCGAAAGACTCTTCGTTTGGTATAAACTTTTAAGTTTTTCCCAAAGACCCTTTGCGGTCTTCTCTCCAGCCATGTTTGCCAAAACGTTCTTAGCGAGAAAAAGGTGTATCCCGCTCGCAGCCCTTGAATCTAGATCTTCCCAGTCCTCTTCTTTATCGTCGTCTGCTCTCTGGGCCGCTATACCTTCAACCAAAGTTTTAGGTATAGGCTTCCCTTTCAGTGCCTTACGTAACCCGCCTTGTGTCGAGATATCTTAGAGTTGTATTTGCCACAATCTAAAATTGATCTTCCCATTGAACTTCTCCACATCAAACTTGATCACGTTAGAATATTTAGATCTTCACATCTTGCAACTCTACTTGCCCCAAACCTCGCTCTGATAGCAATTGTTGGGAAACCGAGGGGCAAATCGCAATGCTGAAGCACAATATAATTTAGCAGGAACTTGAAGAACCAACTCTAACAACGAAGAATTCGAACCAAGGCAATAAAATACATGTACAAGGTTTAAATTAGGTGAAAACCCTAAGCAGGATCAAAGCCACCCCCGACAAGCACGATGAATATATTATTACACTAGGGTTACAAGAAGTTCCAGAGATCACTCAAACCTCACCTCTACCCTTACAGATAATCCCCAGCAAGAAACCCTAAAAAGAAAACCCAAGAAATCTCTTCAGAGCTAAACCATAATTTTTTTCCTTTTCTCTCTTTAATTCTTTCTCACAGTACAGAGACCTTTAACATACACTCTATATTTATAGAAGTTCCATTAGGTCATCTCCGAAATATGCATCACGAGATAATCCATCACTTTGGATCAAATTCCCTTCAAAACGAACTTAAAAGCAAACAAACAAACAAACAAAGCCATTTTCGTTCGAACGAGTAATTAGGTCATTCAAACGACTATTTGACAATCCTCTAGAATTTTGGCCCAAGAGCTCAATTTACTAGAACAACTTCCTCACTCGTTCGAATGACTTTCCCATGTTTTGAGCCGTAATCCTAGCATTTAGTTCCCTAGTATATAATGGGACTTAGTTATTTAGTTAACTATTTTTTCCTCTGTGAGTTTAATTCTAGAGGCCTAGAATTTGAGAGACTCCATTAAAGCTTGAGAAGCTTGGAGAGATCATTGTAACATGTTTGATTAACATAATGAATTATTCGGGGAGTAGTTTTTTATCCGCAAGGGTTTTCCACTTCTCTCCTCTGGGAATTCTTGTGTCATTATTATTCTTGTTTGGTTAATTCTCTTATTTAGGATTATTCCGCGTGTCATTCCTTTTATAGAGGAGATAGTAACTACCTTGATTCTCAACAATTGGTGTCAGAGCAAGTGTTACAGGGCTTGTATGGTAAAAAGCAATGGCCGATAAAGAGAAGTTGAAGATCACAAAGTTCAATAGATCAAATTTTGGAGTGTGAAAGATGCAAATAGAAGATTACCTCTATCAGAAGGATCTTGATTTACCACTGGGTGGAGATGAGATGAAGCCAACAGATTTTGATGTTGTTAAGTGGGCGCGATTGTATCGCAAGGCGCTTGGAACTATTAGGTTATCGCTGTTATCTCAGATTCTATACATGATCTCCAAAGTTATGACAATGAAGGGTTTGATGGAGACGTTGTCCGCTATGTACTCGGAACCGTCCGGGGCAAACAAGGTATACCTTTTACGGTACTTGTTTTCTTTAAAGATGAAGGATAATGGTAGTGTGGAAGCTCATATCAATAAGTTCAATACCATTCATGTTCAGCTGGAATCTGTTAAAATTACTTTTACCGAAGAGGTGAGTACGTGGGCTTTTTTGAGGCAGATGCATGAGAGCTGGGAAGGGTTTATTACAGTTGTGAGCAACTCATCGGGGAAGGAAGACATCAAATTTAACACTATAGTAGTATGTTGAATGTCGAGGAAAGAGGGAGGTTTTACAAAAAAGGGACAAAATTTGGAAAGGGTCGATCACAGTCAAGAGGAAAGTCTAAGCCGCTCGGTGAGTGTTGGACTTGTGGAAAAAAGGGTCACTTCAGGCGAGATTGTAACTCTTCTTCTTTTAGAAAGATTGATGATGAAGAGAAAGATACAATAAACCTTACTTAGGAGGTTAGTTCTAAGGAGGCTCTACAACTGTCATGTGATGATGTTAATGAATCTTTGATTGTTGATTCAGGCACTTTTTTCCATGCTACTACGAACGTAGGTTTTCTAACTAATATTATTAAAGGCGACTTCGGTACGGTCTTTCTTGCAGATAAGAGTATACGTAGTATTACTGGAAAGGTAAATACAAGGTTGTTGTTGCCTTCAGGGGGAACGTTGATTTTAGAGAATGGGCGACTTATACCCAAATTGGGGTGTGACCTTATATCGGTTAATAAATTGGCAGATGATGGCGGATATATGAGTACCTTTGGTACAACCTTCTGGAAGGTTACAAAAGGAGTTATGCTAGTAGCTCGAGGCTTGCAAAAAGAACGTTGTGTACAACGTAAAGCAGAATTTCTACTATTTGTCTGGCAACTCCAGGGATTGATACAAGTACGTGGCACAAACGGCTCAGTCATATGAGTTAAATGGGGATGAAGATAATGGTAACAAAGGGAAAGCTAGATGGTCTTGCTGATTTTGATCTCAAGTTTTGTGAAGAGTGTGTTCTTGCAAAATATAAGAAAGTCAATTTTAAATTATGTGGAAGATTAAGAAAACCTAGAAAGCTGGATCTTGTACACACGGATGTTTGTGGGTTAACCAAGGTGTCTTTCTTGTTGGTTATCATTATTATATTACTTTTATCGGTGATGATACTCGTAAATTGTGGGTCTACGTCGTGAAGAACAAATCAGATGTGTTTGATAAATTCAAGAGGTGGAGGGATCTAGTTGAAAATGAAACCAGTTTGAAACTGAAGTGTTTCTGGTCAGATAACGGGGATGAATACTGTAGTTACAAGTTTCAAGACTTTTGTACATCAAACGGGATTAGGAGACAGAAGACTATTCCTGGAACACTGCAAAAAAATGATGTTACAGAACGCATAAACCAAAAAATAAATGAAAGAGCGAGGTATATGAGACTTAACGTTGGATTGCCAAAGTGTTTTTGGGCGGATGCGGTTAGTATGGCGGCGTATCTGCTTAACAGAGGGCTTTCAAGGCTTTGGATTTTGGAATTCCTGAAGAAGCATGGACCAGTAAATAGGTAAACCTTAATTACTTGTGTATTTTCGGTTACACCTCATATGTGCCTGATAATTTAGATATAAGGACCAAGTTAGATGCAAAGTCAATGAAGTGCATATTCATTGGATACAGTAGTGATGAGTTTGGGTACCGATTTTGGGATGCGAAGAATCGAAAAGTTATCCGGTGCCGTAACGTTACATTTAATGAGGAAGTCTTATATAAAGATTTCAAAGTACATAGTGAAAGAAGTCGAAGTGAAGCAGCGGAAAGTGTCAATATTGAAGAGGTTGAACCCTCTCGAAAGGTTGATGAAGAAGTCATTGTTGAGTCTGATGCACCGGATCAAAACGAGGAACCCAATGATCTAGGCATTCCAATAGCACTTTGAAAGGAGCCGAGAGTTGCAAGAATTCCAGCTAGGTATGTTAACTCCTTAAATCACTTGTTACTTACAGATGGTGGTGAACCTGAAAGTTATAAGGGGGCTTTAGATGTGGAAGTTAAGAGCAAGTGGGAGCTTGCTATGGATGATGAGATTCAATCATTATCAGTTAATCAAACTTGGGATTTAGTTCGGTTACCGAAAGGGAAGAGAGCATTGCGCAACAAGGGGGTATACAGACTAAAACAGGAATCTGGCGGTTCAAGGAGATTCAAGGCTAGATTGCACAACAAGTGGGTATACAGACTAAAACAGGAATCTGGCAGTTCAAGGAGATTCAAGGCTAGACTTATGGTGAAGGGCTTTCAACAGAAAGAAGGAATTGATTTCTGTGAGATCTTTGCTCCTGCTATGAAGATGTCTACTATTTGGGTTGTGATGAATATAGTTGCAGTTGAGGATTTGCATCTTGAGCAACTAGATGTCAAGACAGCATTTCTTCACGGTTACCTTGATGAAGAAATTTATATGAAGTAGCCAAAAGGGTATTCAGTTAAAGGAAAGAAGATCTTGTGTGTAGGCTCACGAAGAGCTTATATGGTTTAAAACAAGCACCGATACAGTGGTATTTGATGTTCAAACAATTCAAGTCCAGAAATGGTTATTCGAAGAGCAATACAGAGCACTGTTGTTTTATCAATAATTCGGGGAACTCGTATATTATTCTACTTCTGTATGCAGATGATATGTTGGTAACAAGTGCTGATATGGGATAAATTGTCAAGTTGAAGGAACAGTTATCCCAAGAGCTTTCTATGAAGGACATGGGTACTACAAAACATGTTCTTGGTATGCGTATTACAAGGGATAGAAAGCAGCGAGAATTGAAGTTATCTCAAGCTGAGTACATCGGCAAAGTACTAAAGCGGTTCAATAAGGATGGTTCTAAAGTTGTTAGTACACCATTGGGAGGTCACTTGAAATTATCAAAGGATTATTGTCCGAAGACGCAGAAGGATAGCGATAAGATGCGGAAGGTTCATTATCAATCCGCGGTTGGTAGCCTAATGTACGTTATGATTTGTACGAGACCATATATTACCCAAGCAGTAGGAGTTATTAGTAGGTATATGAGTAATCTAGACAAGGAGCATTAGAGAGCTATGAAATGGATACCGAGGTATCACAAGGGGACTAAAGATATGACATTATGTTATGGGTTCTCAGATATACTTACAGGGTTTTGTTGATTCTAGTATGGCGGGTGACATTGATATGCGGAAGAGCACTAGTAGTTTCATTTTTACAATAAGAAGCGGTGCAATTACATGGGTTTCTAGGCTACAGAAGATTGTAGCTTTGTCTACGACGGAGGTGGAATATGATACAGCTATAGAAGTGTGTCAGAGTGCTATAAGCTTGGTAGAGAACAATTATCTCTTAAGTTGTATAGTAATAGTCAAAGCGATATAAGCTTAGCGAAGAATTCATCTTTTCACTATAGGACCAAACATATTAATATTCAATATCACTATATTCGCTCACTTCTCGAGGACGATATGTTGAAGCTTGTGAGGATTCACACTGATGTGAATCCGGCCAATATATTTACAAAGGTGGAGACTTTTCAGAAGCTGACGACATGTACAACTTCTGTGGGTCTTCAAGATTAAAGGTCCAGGTTGTAATAGCCAAATTTTGTAGCTCGATAAGATTAGGAATTATCTATCACACCAAATGAACCTGTAACAATACTCTATTAGAAAGTAAGAAATGCAAACTGGTGTTTTTAGCGTTAAAAACCTTTGAATAGGTAAAAAACCACGACCTCGTATGGAGAATTTTTGTAAAAGTATCTTTATTGCTTGGAATGGATATCTTTATTACAAGTGATCTCAAGAATATATAAATGCTTTTAATCTCGTAAATAAGAAGTTTGAGTAATTTTTTTGGTCCTGTCTCTTCTGGAAATTTTCCTTTACATAGGCTTTTCCCACAGCTCTTCGTCGTGCTGGAGCACGTCTTCCAAATAATGTGGTTAGTGGCGGTTGACTGTATAACTGACAAGTTTATGGGAGACAGGTGTCTTTGATTGAATAACATTTTTTGGGTTTAGCTCAGCCCACGTTCTTGAGTAGGTCGTGGGGATGTTTGGTATATTTGACTGAAGTGTTAAGTGCTGAGATTACATGAGCCTGAGATGGAGGTAATTTGAGCTGTGTGAGTTCAATTATGAGTGAGCTCAAGGGATAAGTCCCTACAATTGCCCCCTCTTAACCAAAGTCACGAGTGGCTTTGGTTGAGAAAGAATAAGTTAAAAGTTGTAAATTCAAAACGGAGTAATGATTGTATTTGACTGGGTGAAAGTTACATGATATGAGGAAGTGATGGGTATTAAATGATGATGCAGATGTATTTGACAATTGCGTTTGAATAGTCGCGTCCGTAATAAATGATGACGCTTGGTAAAATGTACGTGCACAATAAAGTTAGGGTTATATAAAGAGTACCTTGATTAATTTTTTAGAACAATTCTTGCATGCGTTACCTTCTCTGAGATGGTGAAAACTCGGAGTATGGTTCTTGAAAAGAGGATTGCGTCTGAAACGCAGAGGTTGAAGTTGAAGTACTTTGGTGATCGTTCCTTGGAAATGGCGATCCCAACCCCTATTCTATCGACGTACCAAGGCTTGTCGGGAGAGGAAGCGATTGAAGCTGAGGAAGATTTCTACTATAAGTGGAGATTTCATGTCTTCGTTTTGACAAGCGAGGAACGTTAGGCCTTTCTTCACACCCTTGCGGATGACAGGGTTAGGGGTTCATATTTAGGGAAAGGTGTATCTACGGGGCAGATGTGCTTATTTCTCGTGCTGCCGTCGATTCTAATGTTGGTCCCTCTTCATCTCTACCAACTCTTCAGTGGTGGTGGTAATAAAGGAGGCGGCGGTGGCAGTGGAGGAGGAGAATGAGAAGGGGGATCTTGTTGAAGTATTTCCATTGTGGTTTTGCGCTCAGAAGACCTTCCATCTTGTTTGTAGGTGCCAACACTGAGTCTACTGCTTGCATAATTCCCGCTTGGAGTCTGACTGGGCTTTAACCGAGCCATGTGAGGGAAGATCTTTGTTGGTTCCAATGTCTTCTTTGCATCAGGGTGAAAAATCTTTGAATGAAGAAGAACTGGAAAACATGACACCTCGCCGTGCCTGAATGACCTGTAGCTTTTAACAAATAGGGAAAACTTGTTATCTGTAAAGTACTTAGAATATGGTATAGGACGGATAACATTTTATTGTATTCCTGTGTGAAAACTTGTTATCTGTAAATCGTATGTAACATCTTTTGACATGAATAAAAGTTAATATTTATTAAACTGTACATAGAAAAACATCTTTGCATCGAACTGATTTATGTCGTATGTTGGTAGAAGAATTTATGATAAATGATGAAACAATGTTATAATACTATTCAAACTGATGTGAATACGAGCTAAGAACTTTGTGCTGATATTAATGAGTTGTGATAGAAATTGTAGGAAAAATGTAAATTCGAGCTGTCTCAGGTCGATAGAGATACTACTAGATTTGTTTGGTATGTGTGTATTAGTGAGGGGATAAGTTATAATAAGTGAGTCCAAGATATTGGGTTTCCTTTACGTGATTCTAGGCAAAAAATTGTGTAAAAGGAGGAAGTGATTGAGAAACTTATAAATACTGAGAGTATGACTTGTAAAAATTTGGAGGAAGGTTAGGATGGTGCGGACTCGATCTCAAAGGATTTGCCATGCCGAAGAAGGTCGATTAACTATAAAAGTTGCTGAAGTGTGGGAGAGGATCTTTGGTTCACTTGGTTATGATGCTGAGTTACCAGTGAGGGAATGTCAGCTCGAAGGATTAGACGTAAGGAGCAGAGAACTTGAGTATGCCCATTACTTTTATGAGTCATTTTTTTGTGTATTCGTGAGTGATTCGATAGAACAAAAAAGGTTGGTGGGTTTGATCACTGAAGTGGAGATGGATATGAGGATAGACGAATGATGTGATTAGATGTTGGTTGCTCAAGTTTCCCAATGTGGTGATGGATGTTGTGTAAAGTGTTATCAATAATCTAAATATTGTGAATGTAAGAGAAATAATATAAGTCAATTCGGATCCTCTATAGGGGCGAATCTATTTGGAGACCATTTTAGCAAACATTTTGAATAAATTTGAATATTTGTACAATTTTGAAAGTGACGTCAATCACAATAAGTATGATAAACAAGGACTGTGAAACAAAAATATGTGAATGCATAAGCTTCTAGTTTTGTTTTGTATGAAAAAGGAAATAGAGCTCTGACATCTTACAGTGCGAGTCATCATGAGTGAGGGGAGATAAAGAAAAGATATGAAAAGAGGGGAAAAAATATGTTAATAAATGAGGGTTAAAGATTCGAGATCTCGTAGGTGGCAGGATAACAGCGTGTTGTAAGGGGAAAGCTTGATTCTATTGCCGATTCTCATTCAGATACTGAAGGTTAGTAGAGATATATGCAGTATATTCTGATGTTCTATAGTTAAAGATACATGTTATACATGACTGATTGATCAGGGATATACGTTGAATATATATATATATATATATTTATATATGCGTACATAGATGGAAGAATGATAAATACCTTAACCTGTATGTAGGTCGAGCGTGAGAGGCATCTTTGTAGGTCAAAAACATGCCTGTAGAATTTCTTTTTAGATAGGTAGTTTGTCTGTTAATGAGGTTTTGACCTCTGGTCGGACGAATGAGTCTGATAAAGAAGAGGAAGGAGGATTGGAACAATTCCTAGGTTTCTCTGGTCAGTTGGTATTGTATCCTCTAGGTTCTGATGTCTTTAGTGAATTTTGTGAAGCCAAGTTGGCTGTAAGAGGGAAGTGGGGTAAATGTGTAGAGTTTGCCGGTAGGCAGTTTAGAGGTTGTACAGTAGCGGAGGGGGAAGAATATTTTTATCTGTTGGCAGATTTGGAGGTAAAAAATGGGATAGGGGTATAGATGAATCTATCTCGTTAAAGTATTTCGATGGGGATGTCTGGAGGTTTTCTGTGTTACCTATCTCAATTAGAGTATGGGTTGAGCCTTCCCCTTACCAATTTGGCAAAGGGGATTATGAATGCTATTGGGGCATCTCCTATTCAAATGAACAAGAACATGTGGGAGGTAATAACTGTATGTGACCATCTGAATGAAAGGTAGGAAAGGGAGAAAAAAATGAGGAGGATAACCTCTGAGGACGTTCTGCAATTTTATGGGGTGAAGAGTTTTAAGGCCAGTGGGGGGTCATATTTCTGTGCGAGTGTGATTCGGCGTTATTTTTTTTATCTGAATTCAGCAAGTCAAACTTGGAATGATAACATCATATGGGTGAAGGGTAAATGCCTTCAAAGAGATGATGAAGAAATTTTAGACCTTCGACTTAGATCTGTAAAACAAAGTAAGTATAGACATGCATAGATAGAATTATTGTTATGCTTCGTTGGCAACTGTAGCTGATAATAAAAATGTTGTTATTGTAGGTGTGAAGTCTACAGTAGAAAGGAAGAAATCCTTACTGGACGAAGTTGCGGAGGAGGAAACTGAACTCGAACTAGTTTTGAGGGACCTCGGCTTGAGTAGAAAGAAGAGAGTTGACAGTAGGTCGAAAAAGGTTTGAGAGGCTCAGTTTACTTGGTCGATGATGGGGGTCGATGAAGGAAAAAGGCAAACAAGTGGTGAGGATGCTCGAACGAACCCTTCCGAGACTCCTGGAACTGGCAGTTCGGCCCCGCTGAAACCTGTTAAGCCGAGCAAAGTAGCTTAACTTTTTCTAAAGAAATGGATGTTAAAGACTTTGCTGGTCTCAGATGCCACGGAAAGTGATGAGATCGCTAAAGATAAAAGGAGGAGGGTTGAATCCTCTTGGGAGAAGGTCGCTGAGGCACGACCTGCTGCGGTGGATGACCTTAGGGAGGTTGAGGAAAGGGCTAGGTTGGCGACTCTCCATGGGGAGGAATATGCGAGCAAGATGCCAAGTGTTATATTACCAGTTATAAATGTTTATATATTTTGAGCGCTATTAATTAAGATCGATTTATTTTATGTAGGCCGCTCGTCTTATGAAGGGAATCTAGCTCGGCATTGAAGAAGACAAATCCGAGCTGAAGAAGGCGAGGAGCGAGCTGGAGAAAGACCTAGCTCGAGCCAAGACTAAAGCCATGAAGGAAGTGAGGCAGCTAGAGGCCTCTCACGCTGCGACGATCAGCCAGCTACAGGTCGAAGCGAATGTCAATTTGGATGAGATGGTTGAGGAGCGTGACAGAATAGGTCATCACTTGATGCTGAAGGGGTATTCTTAGGAAGAGGTAGATGCCATTAAGGTTGACACCTATGTTGAGGTGGAAGACAAGGAGGCGGAGGATGTAGGAGTCATGGATGGTCTGGATGGTGTCTCCCGCCAGACAGTTCTTGATAACCAAGGGGATGATGTCGAGCTCCCAGAAGGGGGGAGTAAGAAGGTAGGGTAGACATGTGTTTTGTATGAATATTTGTGAGTAGCTTGAATTGTGTACGGGGAACAAAACTTATGTAAAATGACTTTGTTTATAAACCTTTTGTAGGCAATTAGAGAGATAAGTCTCAGAATTAACGACTTAGAGTCTGGACTTGCTAGTGAAAGAGAGACCTCTAAAACCTTGTTATCTTCTCAAGCAGAATTGCAGGTTAGATTGAAACAAGTTATTTGACTTTCATATTACACCAACGTTAAGTTAAGTAAACAGGATAGAAATGCATGGCAAAAATCTAACGCTATTAATACGGAATAATATGTCGAACGTGTGTACCTTGTACGCCGAAAGAAGATTCATGTAGGGTTCATCCGCGAAAGGAGTCCAAACTTCTAGTCAAAAAGCACTTGGAAGTATATGTTTAGAAATTAATAGTCTCTTAGAAATGTAGTATGTATACGGAAGAATTATACTTTCTGAATCGAACTGCACTAAATCTTGTTATATGTCGCAGGTCGAATTGGATGCATCTCGCGCATGCGAGGATCACGCACTCATGTGCAATCAGGAATTTGCGGAGCAGTTCGATAGGATGAAAGAGGTGAATGAGAACACAGAGGAGCAATATGTAAAAGCGCATTTCAGACTTGAGAAGTTGAATCAGGTCGTCTCTGACCTGACTTGTCAGGTCGAGGAGAAAGATTCTGGTATGAAGAAGTGGTTAGAAGATTTATCCGCGGTAACAGAATGTGCCGAGAAACTTTAGCGTCAGGTTGATGCGTTGGCTGTGAAGGGTAAGCAGGCTGACACGGCTCAATATCGTATTCAGGCGTTAGAACAACAGAGGAACCATTTCGATCTGAATTTCAAAAATGTAGGAACAATCTAGAATGAATGAGAGAAAAATTCATCGAAAAGGATGACGAGCTGAGGTCATCTCGAGAAAATCTATAGGTTTCTGAGGCCGTAGCTGAACATTTGCAAACAACTCTCCCTGCCAAGGTTATGGAATTTTGAGAAATGCAGTGCAGGTGTGATGATTTAAGCGAGAGAGTCGCTCGACTTAAAGCTGAAAAGGATCAGGCCATTTCTTATGCTAAGAAAGCCGAGGCTAGAGAGCGTTCTGGGGGAAGTAGAACTGAGGTTAAGGCTCCTTTAGTTCGAAAGGACGTAGTTAGTCTCTCAGGTCGAATCAGAGAGCTAGAGAGTAATGTGTCTCGAGTTCAGGGACATATTCTGAAAGGAAATGTAAATTTGAGGGAATGCCAACATAAGCTAGATGTTGCTCTTATTAGGGAATTTTTTTTGGAGGGGGAGATTAAAGCAAAGGACTTGCTGGTGAAAAAGAAGGAGGAATTGTTGAAAGATCTGCTGGCTAGGGATGAGTTGAACGCTGAGCTTGGGAGACTTCGTACTCATATAGCAGACTTAAAAGCCATAAACCTAGCGGAGTTAGCGAAGTACATTGCCAAGTTGGAGGAGGATGCCATTTATCATGATAGGGTTGATGCAAAAATAATTGAATGGAAGGATAATTGCGCTAGGTTAAAGGTAGGCCTCGAAAGGTTGAAGGATAGATTTGCAAATGCGGTAGCACCTGATATGGCTTAATATGACATGTGAAAGGTGATTGTTGCATATTTTGTAGAGAAAGTTCAAAAACTTGAGTCAGAACAAGATACCTTGCTTAAAACTCTGTCGACCCAGGGGAGCACATGTGGAGCGCAGTTAGATCGAGGAAACTGTCTGGGTGTCATGGAGACCCATCTGGGTCCTCAAATTTCTAACTTAATAGAATGAGGTAGAGCTGTTATGGCCCTCGAGCTGAAAGAGAGACCTCTTAATGTTGTGGGGGAAAGCATTGCTGACACTCCCTCAGTAAAAAAAACTCTCCGGTAATATGACTTTGACTTGAAAATAAACAAAATTTGTCGTAGACACATTGAAATAGATGATAGCTAGTACGACCATTGCCTTAACTTGTGTCTGGTGGGATCATTGATATAAAACAAATTTTTGCATTCATTTTAATCGCAGAAATATAGAGAGGTAGCTAGACCAAGTGTTATCCTTGATCTAGGCTTATAGAAATATCGCAGACATATTGAAAGAAATGATAGCTAGTATGACCTTCGCCTTATCTTATGCCTGGTTATGTCTTTGATGTGAGATAAGTTTTTTACACTTGTGACAATCGTAGAGCTGTAGAAATTCAGCTGAACAATGTGTTATCCTTAATCCAACCTACTGATGTGCTCCAAACAAGCTGTAAAAGATGAAGACTAGTATTACCTTTGCCTTATCTCTTGTTTGGTTGTGTCTTTGATATGAAACAAGTCTTTACACTTACAACAATCGCAGAGCTGTAGAGATTCAGCCGAACCAAGTATTATCCTTGATCCAACCTACTGATGTGTTCCAAACAAGCTGTAAAAGATGAAGGCTAGTATTACCCTTGCCTTATCTCTTGTTTGGTTGTGTCTTTGATATGAAACAAGTTTTTACACTTGCAACAATTGCAGTACTGTAGATATTTAGCTAAACCAACTGTATCATTGATCCAGCCTATTGATGTGATTAATCATAAGCTAGTATTATCTATGCTTGAATCTGTAGAATGTGGAAGAACCTTCATGAAGAGAATGACATTGTGTAACAAACTTTCATTGATAAGTTCATAAGTTACATTGGAAAAAGATTTGAATCTCACTTTTAGAATTGAAAAACACAAAGTGAACAACGGGAATGGAGTAGTAAGATGCTTAACAATAGTACCGTTTCAGTCACCTCGTGTTCCAAGGATTTGAAATGGGGATTCCATCTTTTGTCATGAGATAGTATTATCCCAGGCCTGAAAGACCTGTGATAATGAATGGACCCTTTTATTTGTCGGCTAATTTTTCAGCGTGAGGCTCTTTGCGATGTTGAGAAATTTCTCTGAGGACGAGATCTTTGATTTGGAAAGTACGGCTCCTGACTCAGTTATTATACGATCTCGCAAGCATATGATGATATCGATCTAGGTTAGCGATGACGCATTCCCTGAACTCATCTATCATGTTGAGGTTGCAAGCCAATTTAAACTCATTTTCTTCGTCAGTGAGCTCGTGATCACGAACTAGATGATGATATTTAGAAGGAATAACAGCCTTAGTGCCATAAGTAAGAAGGAATAGGGTATTCCCAGTAGATTATCAGGGAGTAGTTCGATACGCCCACAGGACGTGAGGTAGTTCACGAACCCAATTCCTATTTTTGTAAGTGGGGCCATTTTTTGAGTCCATCCACGATGACTTTGTTGGTGATTTCGGCTTGGCTATTGCCTTGAGAATAGCATAGATTTGATGGTGAGTGGATGATGTTGTGGTGATTGAGGAAGGATGCGATCTTTTCTCCCACAAATTGGGTCCCGTTATCGTTGCAAATTAGGTGGGGGCATCTGAATCGAGTGATTATGTGGTTCTAGACGAAAGGGATGACCTCTTCTTCTCTAGCTCGACATAGTGGAGCTGCTTCTACCCATTTTATAAAGTAATCGGTAGCTATGAGTAGGTGACGGCAATTACCTGGAGAGTTAGGCAATTCGCCGACGAGGTCTAGTACCTATCTTTTGAATTGCCAGAAAACTTTACTTGCATGGAGTTTGAGCGCAGGGGCACGTATCATATGTCCATGTCTCTGGAAGGTGTCGCACCTGCGAGAATACTCTTCTGCTTGCTTGCACATACCATGCCAGAATACTCCTTGAGTTATAACTCAGTTTTCTAATGATCTACCTGCAGCGTGCGAGCAACAAGTTCCTTCGTGTAGTTCGTGGAGCAATTCGTCTACTTTTGGTTTTGAGAGGCACTTGAGGTAAGATCCAGTAATGGAAAGTCAGTAAAGGATACCATACTGAGTAATGTAATGTTTCAAGTTGTTGATCAGTTGTCGGCGTTCTTTTGGATCTACTGGAGTGGTCCATCGTACTTGTTGTCGACACCGAGGTAGGCTAAGAAAGGCTTTCACCAATGGTAGTCTCCCCCTTGATCGCCCCCGGTATAGATCGTGCATACAGAGATGCGGTCAATACTGGGGGTTGAAATTATTTTGATATGAAGATATCAAGCTTCCGTACCCAAGGCCCCGGCTAGATATGCCAGGGAATCGGTGTGTCTGTTTTCACCTCGAGGAAGATATTCGAGAGCTATTTTTGTAAACTTATTCATCCTATTTGCAACGAGGGCTGCGTATTCGATCATCTTCCCATTCTTCTTGTATTTCTTGGAATAATGATGGATGATGAGCAATGAATCTGTATAAACTGAGAGTTTGGGGACATCGAGCTCGAGGGCAAGGTCGAGTCCATGAATGAGCGCTTTATACTCGGTGACATTATTTGAGGCCTCAAAATCCAAGAGGATTGATTTTACAATTCTATCATTAGAAGGCGTGATCAAAACGATCCTGATCCCTGACCCAGCGGGTCCTGCTAATCCATCTGTGAGAAGCCTCCACCCTGATGTGCTGATCTAGTCAGCTCGTTCATCAAAAGATTTGGGAATGGGGTTTTCTGGCGTGTTTTCGGAAAGGTCTGGGTCGTGCTCCTCCCACTCGGGATCCTCCACTAGAAAATCCTTGAGAAAGTCGGCAACGGCCTGGCCTTTTTTGGAATGACGTTGTTCGAACTTGATATCAGGTTCTCTCAACCTGGCTGACCATTATTGCACTCTTCATGACTTCTCTTTTTTGGGCAAAACTTCTTGAAGTGGGCAGTTCGTCATAACTTTGACTAAATGTGCTTGAAAGTAGTACTTGAGTTTCTGTGAAGTATAAACAACGGTGAGAAGATGTTTCTCAATTTTAGAATACCTTGTTTTTGCTGGTGTAAGCTTTTTGCTGATGAAGAAGACTGGTTTCTCTATTTTCCCTTCCAGACGAATGAGAATCAAGCTGAGAGGAGTATCGGTGACTACTAGGTAGATAATCAGTTTCTCATTACCTATTGAGGTGCTTATTATGGGAGACCTCCCCAAATAGATTTTGAGATCCTGAAAAGCTACCTCGCATTCTGGTGTCCATGTGACTTCTACAGTTGGCTGGACCTTTCCTTGTTTGGTACATCCACGGAGTAATAGGAATAGACAACGGCAGCGGTATGAAGATTTAGAGACAAAACGGTTGATGGCGGCAATCTTACCGGCGAGTTTTTGAACGTCCTTATTGTCTTTGGAGAAGGCATATCGAGGAGTGCCCGAATTTGATCTGGATCTGCCTCAATCTCTTTCTTGCTAATGAGGTGGCCTAGAAATTGGCCAAAATGTACCCCAAATTTACACTTATCAGGGTTGAGGCGCATTCTGTAAGATTAAAGGATGCTAAATATTGTGTTGAGATCAGAGATGTAATTATCTGACTGTATGCTTTTGCACAAGAGATCATCAATGTTGACTTCAAGAATTTTTCCTAGGTGTGCTTTGAACATAGCAGTCATCAATCGTTGATATGCAACTCCTGTATTCTTTAACCCCAAGGGCATAACTTTGTAACAGTAAAGACCAATTTCAGCGATGAATGTTGTATTCTCTTGATCTTCTTCCAGAAGGAGGATTTGATTATATCCTGATGTAGCATCCATCATAGATAGGAGATCATGGCCTGCAGTGGAATCGAGGATCTAATGAATATTGGGAAGAGGGAAACTGTCCTCTGTGGTATGTTTGTTTAGATCTGTGAAATCAGCGCAAACGCGAACCTTTCCATTTTTCTTTGGGACAGCGACAATGTTGGATATCCAGTCTGGATACTTTCTTTTTCAAATGAATCCTACCTTGATCAATTTTTCAATCTCGATGTTGACTTCATCTCGAAGGCGAGGTGAAAGTCGCCGCTATTTATGTTTGACCGCTATGGCGTTGATGTTGATGGCTAACTTGAGACAAGCCATGGCTAGGTCAACTCCGGGCATTTCTTCAAAAGACCAGGGGAAAACGTCTCGATTGAGTTATAGGAATTGGATGAGAGCATCTTTCTCCTGCTTAACCAGCTTGGTTCTGATAAACGTACCTCTGCCAGGTCCATCAATGTTGACATATTCTGTGGGTTCCTCCATAGGTGATTGATCATTAAGGTGATCAACTTTTTATAATTGCTATACGGCCAATCTGTCTGAAGTATCGAGGATGGCAGAAACAGTATTTTCGCAAGCTTGAGAGAGTTTCTGGCTACCTCTGATCTCATAAATTATGTTGTCGTGCTTAAATCGAAGTGCTTGATGATAGGTGGAAGTGATTGCTTCCATATTGTGTATCCAGCAGTGGCCCATAATCCCAAGATAGTGAGACTTGGCATTGATGACATAGAAATTACATCGATTGTGGCTGATCCTGCTGTAATAGGTAAGATGATCTTGCCTACTCATTCTTCCCTGGAACCATTAAATCCGCTGACCTCGGTATCGCTCTGAATGACTTGGTCGGCCAGGCCCATCTAGTCGATCGTACTCTGAAAAAGAATCTCAATACCACTTCCAGTATCGATCATCATAATGTGCGTGACAAACTGTTTCATCTTGAGAATTATGACTAACGCATCATGATGTGGACATTTGACATGGCTAGTATCGCAATCCTCGATAGAGATTCCGAGTCTGTGATTGCTCGACTCGGGAAGAAATTTGGCTTCTTTGTCTTGAGGTATAAGGTCACAGCATTCCGAGAGTCTTCGGCGTTTCAATCGGTTGGAATTGGCGATCTGTTTGATTTCAATCATGTTGCTGAGGTGCATATGGTAGAGATGTTTCTCCTCAGCTCTGTCGTTGACTTGAATAATTTCGAGTTACTTCTTATGGCTGCCATCCTGGTACGACTTTAGGTTAATGATATATTCGAGCATTCATCCTTCCTTGAAAATAAGTTCAAGCATCCGCTGTTAAGCATTGCAATTGTCAGTAGAATGATGATTTACCTTATGGTATAGGAAAAATGGTCGATTCTCGATGGGTTCCAGTGGTCGGGAGGTACGGTGGAGCGTATCTTTCAATATTAGCAGAAAAATAGTAGAGATTCGAGCGTTTAGCTTTGGAAGGACGAATTTGTTATGTATACCGCTTCTCCAAGGGTACTCAGTGTTCCCCCTGGTACACTTTTGATCTCCCTGTTCTTCCTTAGGCTTGATGGTTTGATCTTTAGATGGGGCTTCGGTGGAGAAGACAGACTTAGTAGACTTTTGCCGCTCAGACATCATTCTTTCCAAGTTAACGTAATTGTTAACTTTTTTGATCATCTCCTCTAAATTCGCAGGCTTGTTGAGGAAAAGATATTCCTTAGCCTTACAATCGAGCTGCAGTGCATCGGTGAAAGCGGTAACAACGGTCTTTTGGTCGAGGTTATCCACTTTTCTCACAAGATCCAGGAATTTCTTCGAAAAGTCTTCAAGCTTTTCTCCCTGTGACTGCTTATGGTCGATAAGAGAATACATGTTATCTTCCTTGTCTCGACTGTGGGCAAATATCTTGATGAACTACTTCTGCAACTGATCAAATGTATTGATGGATTCTTCAGGGATGGAATAGAACCATCGGAGTGGTTCCTCCTGTAAACTTGTTGCAAATAGGCGGCAGAGGATGTGATTGAGATTGGAGTACAATCTCAGTGAATCGCGGTATTGCTGGATATGCTCCTTTGGGTTTGTACCTTTGTATTTGTGAATTTTGGGAGTATGGAAACCTTTCGGTACTTCTATATCGAATAGTTCTTTAGTAATCAGACTCCCTTATAATTTTGTCGTATCACCGGTAGTGCCCAGGACTTGTGCTTCGATCAACTTCTTAATTCGTTGGTTTATGTGTTCCTTTGTGACGTAATGACGTGCTGGTTGAATCGCTGGATGTGCTGGCAGGGATGATGAGTTCCCGTTCCTTAACTCATGCTATCTCATACTAGGACTTGACGCAGAGGTCGCTGATATTTCTCCTGACCGATGGGAATCTGGTAACCTCGACTGACTTTGGATTGGACTTCTCCTCCTAGATAGATGGAGGGCTGTAGTCTGTGTAGTGGATTCCTGGAAATGGCTTTACCGGTGACTCCCCGAGGTCCTAATCTTTCCCTTGCTAAAATATGGGAGGCTTCTAGAAGCTGATCATGACCCCTGGTAGGATAAGCCTGCTGAGTTTTTTGTAGAGCTTCGAGTGTAGTCTGTATTATCGTCATCTGATTTTTGGGTTGTTTGAGCACTGTCAAACGTGCCTGTCATTCTGCATCGAGCTCTTTCTCTTAGAGCTCGCGATCCTTCATTAATTAAAGGTCGAGTTTTGCGCGTTTTATAGCCTCTGCGTGGAGATTTGCCCGTAACTCGGTGAGTTGTCACGGATCCAGAAAATTATTGAGCTGAGTTCCTGCGGCCTGTCGTCTTAAAGAAACCATAATTGAAAATTGTAATGAAAGACTGCCTTAAGGTATCGTGGAAATGCAATCTTTCCCACAGACGGTGGCAAATGTAATGGCCAAATTTTGTAGCTCGATAAGATTAGAAATTAGCTATCACACCAACTAAACCTATAACAATACTCTACTAGAAAGTAAGAAATGCAAACAGGTGTTTTTAGTGTTGAAAACCTTTGAATAGTTAAAACACCACGACCTCGTATGAAGGATTTTTGTAAAAGTATCTTTATTGCTTAGAGTGGATATCTTTATTATAAATGATCTCTAAAATATATAAATGCTTTTGATCTCGTAAACAAAAAGTTTGAGTAATTTTTCTGGTCCCTGTCTCTTCTGGAACTTATTATTTATATAGTCTTTTCCCACAGCTCTTCGTCGTGCTGAAGCACGTCTTCCGAATAATGTGGTTAGTGGTGGCTAATTGTATAACTGACGAGTTCGTGGGAGACAGGTGCCTTTGACTGAATAACGTATTCTGGGTTTAGGTTGACCCACATTCTTGAGTAGGTTGTAGGGATGTTTTGTATGTTTGACTGGAGTGTTAAGTACTGAGATTGTGTGAGCCTGATATGGAGGTAATTAGAGTTGTGTGAGCTCGAGGGATAAGTCCCTATACAGGTAGTGCGAGCAATTCATTTGGAGATCTGGAGATAGGTTACGGGATTCGATTTCAAGTGGGAGATTGTTGGGTGTGAACTCGAACTAAGAGGATTGTTGAAGAAATTAAAAAATTGTCAAAGTCGTTCGAACGAAGAAGGAAGTCATCGAATGATTCGTTCGAACGAGCTTCAAAATCGTTTGAACAAGATCTCTGTTTTTCACGGTTTTAGATTTGGCTTGTCAAACTCATTCGAACGAGCTTGGATGTCGTTCGAACGAATTGCTATTTTTCTTGGGTTGGAGACTAATTATCGTAAAGTCGTTCGTATGAGCTTGGAGTCGTTCAAACGAGCTATGTGTAAGTTTTCCTTGGGTGCTATTCTGAGAGGTTGGGTTTGCCTCGAGATCCATTCTACTTGTATTTTTAGTTCCCTAGAATATAAAGGGGACTTAGTTATTTGGTTAACTATCTTTTCCTCAGTGAGAGACTCCGTTAAAGCTTATGAAGCTTGGAGAGATCATTGCAACCTATTTGATTATCATAGTGGATTGTTCGGGGAGTAGTTTTTTATCCATAAGGGTTTTACTTCCTTCCTCTTGGAATTCTTATGTCATTATTGTTCTTTCTTGGCTAATTCTCCTGTTAGAGCTTATTCCGCATGTCGTTTTTGTCAGAGAGAAGAGAGTATCTACTTTGATTCTCAACAGTGACTTACTCTCTCCCTCAACCGAACCCTAAAGGGCTAGTAGACGGTGGTAGCCTAGCCCACTCCACCGTGGGGGCTCACCATAAACTGTGGACTATTACTTTCCCTCTTTGGGTTATTCACTTTGGATGAGATGATTGTCTCTACAGTCTTGACTCAACAAAACCTAGTGGGAAAAAGTTGTGAGTATAAGGCAAAGCCAATATAAACAGGTCTCATATTGGTGTTGGGCGCGCCATAAGCCTGCCTCATTAAAATCTTATACGGCAAAACTCAATGGGTAAAAACTTAGAACTCGGGAAAAAGAGTACAAGGTGCTTATGTCCTATGACTCAAATTGATGATGAGGAATCTCCCTCTAGAGAAGATTCTCCCTCTGAAACAAGTAGACTCAACATCCGCATGCCAATGCCATGATCTAACTTTAAGAATGTTAACTTCGGTAGTACCTTGGTGAACAAATCTACTAGATTTTTAGAGGAGGGCATTTGCTGGATATCAACTTCTTTGTCTTGTTGGAGTTGATGGGTATACCAGAATTTTGGTTAAATATTCTTCATTTTGTCACCTTTTATGAATCCACCTTTCAGCTAAGCAATGCATGCAACACTATCTTCATAGAGTGCCGTCAGAGTAGAAGAAATATAATGTAGACCGCAACTGATTTTGGTATGATCTGCCATGGAGCATAACCAAACACATTAACTTCCAGTTTAATGTAGAGCAATGATCTCATTAGAGTAGTTTGAGGATGCCGTAACCATCGTCTGCTTGACTAAACACCAAGATATCGTTGTATCTCCATAAGTGAAAACATATCCTATTTGTGAAGGACCTTTATGTAGATTTGATTGAAATTCAGCATCTGCGTAGTAAACATGTTCTTGCTTTCCTTTGACATTTTTCGGAAAGAACAATCACAAATCAACTGTGCCACGCAAATAGCAAAATATGTGCTTAATTCCATTCCAATGTCTCAGCGTCAGCTGGGAACTGTGGCAAGCCAACATATTCATTGTAAATGAAATGTCAGGTCTGGTGTAACCTGCAAGATATAATAAAATATCAATAGCTCCTAAATACGATACTTCAGGACCGAGGAGATCTTCGCCATCATCTCGAGGGCAGAATGGGTCAGTCTTGACATCTAAATGTCTAATGACCATTGGTGTACTCAGCGGTGAGCGGTATCAACGTGAAAACGTATCAACACTCTCTCTATGCATGTCGCATAGTGTACCAGAATTCTACTACTAAGATGCTCGATCTGGAAACCAAGGCAAAACTTTGTTTGCCCGAGGTATTTTATCTCAAACTCCTTCTTTAGGTATTGGACGGCGCAGGTTATTTCCTCAGAAGTCCTGATGATATTTAAATCATCTACATATACAACTATTTTGCAAATCCAGCGACATACTTCTTGATAAAGACGCATGGGCTAATCGGGCTTTTTGAGAATTCATCGTTCCTCAAATATTCAGTCAACCGATTGAGCCACATCAGTCCTGATTACTTTAGACCATATATCGATTTATCCAATTGTACTACATACATATTTCTAACATGCTCGATGTTACCTTGTAGTGGCGTATTTTCTGGAAGAATAATCTTCGCCAATACTTTTTGTAAGGAAGGTGAATAATAAGTTAAACAAGCTAGATTTTATGTGGAAAACTTAATAAAAGCTGAGAAAAACCACGACCTCGAGGAGGCTTTTGATGTAAAATCCAATATGTTGCTAGTTATTATAAGTTTTGGAGTGACAGTAGGTTAAAGAAGTAAGAATAGTGGAGTGACGGATATGAATAATCTATTCTCTGCTTATATTTATAGTAGATATAGGCAGGTTACAAAATGAAAGAAACAGTCTCCTATTTTGGGGTAGTGAACAAACTTCACGGATCTCTAACAACTCTTTCTTGACTAGGCCTAACGGCTACTTTTAGTAGGTCAAAGGCTTGTGGTAGATTTTCAAATGTTGTCTGTCTTCGTCTATACTATGCCGGCTTATCCTTTCCAAATCTGGGAAATATGCTACTACAATCGCCCTATTCTCGACAGAAGTATTTGTGGTTGTGTCGAGAATAAACTATAATTCGAAGAGGTTGCAAAATATTTTTGAAAGTCCTCCTGTTGTCATCTTCGGGGTCAAAGTTAAGTGAACCTGGTCATATTTTTCCCGATGAGCAATTAATACGGAACATTAGACCTGGTAAATGATAGCGTGGTATAAATAGATGGTGTTTAAGAAGGATTTTGTGGTAGTGGATATTTTAAAAATGCAGCCCCAAGTATGGCGTATGAAGTTGTCTGAGGATGAAGATGGTGATCGTAATGACCAAGCTGAGGTAAAGTACTGTTCTAAGTTTTTACTTTTTGATCCTGCAAATAATGTTACCATGGTGGGGGATGTTGGGGGAGGTAGAGGTAGAGAGCGGTGTCAAGTGGGAAATTTGTTGGGTTCACCTTCCATTGCTGAAGGTAATGAAGTTTATCAAATTGCTAGAGAAGGGGTTACTGTTCATAGTGAAGATGATGATGTGAGGGTTGGTTCGGCGTCCTAGGATCTTGTCGAACTTAAGGGTCTTCTTGAAATTTTGTGTTGTCGTTCTTCTGTAGGTACAGCTCCGTTTAGAAGTTTCCTGACCTGAGTTTCTTAGGATATAGTTGCTACTGCTGCCAGAGCTAATGTCAAATTCTGGTGATAAGAAGCAGAAATGTCAGTTTCTGGTGAAAAGATAATAATGTCAGATTCTGGTGAAAAGATGTTATCAAGTAGCCTTTCAAGTCAAATTAAAGATAGAATTGTATATGGATATAATGTAATCGAAGGAAATATCTGTTGAATGTAAAATGTTATTGATAGTTCATTCAGTAAACTTTGTTTTCGAGGTAGTATGATGTCGAAGTAAAATGTGCAATGTGTATAATTTCGAGTATGACATATCTCAAAGTATAATTTATTATGTGGGGTCTGGAACGGATTCTGAGGTTGATTGATTGGACTGCTAAAATTATAAAGTTCTAAGGAGAAATAAATGTTGGTTTGTTGACTTGGACTTTGTTGGACTATAAGTATCATGTGTACTTTGCTAAATTGAGAGTTGTGTTTGAAGAAATGGTAAAGACTTGGTCTCAAGTATAGAATGAGGTGTTTAGCCACGTTTAAGTTAACTATTGGGAATTATATAGTCAGTATTTTGGTCATAAGAACGCTAACATTCACATAGAAGATCTCACTGAACCGAACTATGAAGAGATGAGCGACGCAGAGGCAAAGGATGGAGAAAGTGGATGAAGTCGTGGCTCCTCCTGCAGTGTAGATAAAGTTTGTGGAAATAGTATTTTGTTTTGAGAAGTGTTGTAAAAGTGGTTGATGGGACCAAGACAATTTTTAACTTATGTGGGTTTTGAATGCTGATGTTTGTTTTATGTGAAAGAAGTTTGATAAATTTGATGCATAGATATATATTTTTGTTTGCAAAATTTATGTTAAGTGGTGATATTTGATAAGAATTATATTATGACATGTGAATGCAGATAGTAGCAGAGTGTTGCTCGAAGCAACAAGGTTTTGTATGAAAGATGTCCATGTAATGGCAAGTAGTTTGTATGTTAAACCTAAATAGGATATTTGGGTTTGATGGAATCATGTTCGATGAACATGACATGATTTGTGTGATAAGTAAATAATGTAAACAATTATCCGGCAATAGGATATTGTTTGTCGAAGGATGAGATGCGTAACGTTCACGCATACGTATCAAGTATGGTTCACGAATAAGTAAAGATAGTAAAGATGATGGTAAGTGATGCATACTTATTAGTATGGATCTAAACCCAGTTGAGATTGTAAGGATGCTTGATTGGTTGATCCATACTTATCAAGTATGGATCGAGATCAAGTTCAGATAGTAATGATGCTTGATTGTCTGATGCATACTTATCAAGTATGGATCGAGATGAAGTTTAGATTGTAAGGATGCTTGATTGTCTGATGCAAACTTATTAGGTATGGATCGAGATAAAGTTAAGATAATAAGGATGCTTGATTGTCTGATGCATACTTATCAAGTATGGATTGAGATCAAGTTAAGATAGTAAGGATGTTTGATTGTCTGATGCATACTTATCAAGTATGGATCGAAATCAAGTTTAGATAGAAGAGATATAAGTAAAAGAGAAGATTGTTTATTTGAACTGATGATAATTGTTACAGTTGTTATCTATAAAACATATTTAGTTGAACTGTGTTCCATGGATATTCAAGCTGGATTTCATCTTCTGTCATTAGCCAGTAAGTCCCACTATCTGTTTTGTCACTGACAATGTATGCTCTTTCCCAACTTTTAGAAAATTTTCCAAAATTCTTTGTCCGAGTACTATCTTGGATCCGTCGAAGGATAAGGTCGCCAATACCAAATTTTCACTTTCTAATCTTTTTGCTGTAAGCTTTATTCAACGTGTCATATCGTCCCAAGTTTGCGATGGCTTTATCCCAGATTTCTTCATTCAAGTTTAGGTTACAGAGGAGACCTAGTTCATTGTCTTTATCTGTAATTTTTCATCAACCACTTGGTAGATCAAGGTCTGAGGGTTTAACTGCTTCAGTACCGAAGGCCATCATGAATGGAGTGCAGCCGGTAGAAGTTCGAGGAGTAGTCCGGTATGCCTAGAGAATACTGAATAGTTTGTTGACCTATATGCCTTTCTTTTCGTTGAGGCGCTTGTGTAAACCATATTTGATGCTCTTCTTGATGGCTTCAGCTTGTCCATTGCATTGTGGGTAGTATGGTGTAGAAGTTGATAGTTAAATTTTGTACATGTAGAGGAAAGCGAGGACTTTACTGCTGATAAATTACTTGCCATTGTCAGATTGTATCATTTCAGGGCAGCCAAATCTGGTGATTATGTGCTCCCAAAGGAATTTAATGACTTCATTTTCATCGTTGTGACATAGAAAAACTACTTCGACCTATTTTATGAAGTAGTCTGTGGCCACAAGAACAAATTTAGGATTACCCGACGATGGGTGGAAGGTTCCAATGATATCGATTGCCCATCTTTTGAATGGCCAGAGGACATTGTTTCTATGTAAATCGAGTATTGGGATTTTGATGTTTTGAGCATGGATTTAGCATTTGTAGTACTTTCGTACAAAATCTTCACAGTCTTGTCTCATCTTGGGCCAATATATTCCTTGTATATCGAGACCAGTGCTGCATAATTGATTGTATATCGAGACAAGACTTCTTCACTAATAGTGATTTGCATCATTGATTGTATATCGAGACTTGAATGTTCTATAATTTTGATATCTAAAGATCTTTTGATACTGTCTCCTAGCATGGCGTCGGCGTAAGCCAATGCGTCGGTATGGCAATTTTCTTGTCGAGGTATGTAAGAGATCGATACTTATTTGAATTAGTTCAATTTTTCTTCGACCGGTGCTTCATAATCAACCATTATTCCTGATGTGCAGAACGTTTTGTTATAGTGATTGGCGACGAGTAAAGAGTCGACGTAAACTGCTATTTCTTCTACTCCAACTGTTATTACGAGATCTAGTCTGTAGAGGATACCTTCATATTCAGTCTCATTTTTTGATGCATAGAAGTTCAGTTTAATAGCTTTCTCGATGCGATGATTGGAAGGTGTAATGAGGACGATGCCAATTCCCAATCCTCATGGTCCAGCTAATCCGTCTGTAAAGAGTCGCCATCTGGTGCTTTGTAACCATGCATTTGGTTCTGCATTTGAGTCATCTATGAAGATTTCTTCGAGTTCTTCCCAATCAGGGTCCTCGACTGGAAAATTTGCCAAGAAATCAGCAACTGCTTGTCCCTTGACAGATATCTGGGGCTCGAAGGAGATGTCATATACGTCAATGAAAATGAACTATTGTTGAACTCTTCGTGATTTTTCTTTTTTGAAGAGTACCAATTTGAGGGGATACTTAGTAATGATTTTAATGAGATGAGCTTGGAAGTATGGTCAAAGTTTTGAGAGCCGTAGACCAAGGCGAGTAGTTGTTTTTCTGTTGTTGTATATCTTTTTCAACATGCATGAGGGTCTTGTTGATGAAGTAGATTAGTTTTTCTACTCATTCGCCTTCTCGAATAAGGATGGAACTAATAGAGTCTTCAGTTGTAGATAAATTAATTATTAGTATTTCGTTATCAACTGGAGTACTCATTATTGGAGGACGCCTCAAGTATCGTTTAAGATCTTGGAAGGCTAACTCACAGTTAGAAGTCCAAATGATCTCCTTGTATTGTTTCTTTGACAGTGTCATGGGATTTCTATGATGAAGGAGGTAAAGAAGTTTGCATCTGTCAGATGACTTGGAAATAAATCTGTGAAGAGCGAGAATCTTGCCAACAAATTTTGGACGTCTTTCTTTGTTCCCAGAGATGGTATTGCGATGAGTGCCTTGATTTGTGTTGGATTGATTTCGATTCCTCTTTAGGTGACCAGGTATCCCAAAAATTTGCCAAATGCGACACCGAATTGGCATTTTTCTGGGTTGAGTTTCATTTGGTAGGTGCAAAGGATATTAAAGATGGTTTGGAGGTTACGAGAATGATCATCGCGTTTTAAGCTTTTGCGGATCATATCATCGATGTAGACTTCTATGATTTTTCCTAGGTGATCTTTGAACATTTTAGTGACAAGCCGCTGGTAAGTAGCTCCTGTATTCTTTAACCCGAAAAGCATCACTGTGTAACAGTAGAGACCTCTTTCAGTAATGAAGGTTGCTTTTTCTTGATCGTCTTTAGCGAGTAGAACTTGATTGTAGCCGGAGGCTGCATCCATCATGGAAAAAAGTTCATACCATGCAACGGAATCGAAGAGTTGTGGGATCAGTGGAAGAGGAAAACTATCTTTCGGCATAAATTTGTTGGGTTCGGTGAAGTCAACACAAACCTTGATCTTCCCATTTTTTATTGGGACTACCACAATGTTAGAAACCTATTTAGGATATTTGGCTTCACGAATAAACCCTACATGAAAGAGTTTATCAATTTCTTCGTTCACGGCTTCGGAGAGGCCGGGAGCTAAGTTCTGACATTTCTGCATGACTGCTTTGTGGCAGACATTTTGTTTGTGGCACGTGATTGATGGATCAATGTCAGACATTTCTTGGAAAGTCCAGGCAAGGATGTTAACATTTTTCTTAAGAAGCTGGATCACGGTTTCTTTATCGCCGGAGAATAGCTTGGTGTGGATGAAGGTGTGACGTCCAGGTCCATCGATTTTAATGGATTCGACTAATTCAGTGTCATGCTGCTCGAATGTGCGGGGTGCTTCTTGCTGTAGTTATTATGCCTTGAAAAGTTTTATTGTGGGAAAGTTGGTGGTGGTATTTTTGTACATACGTGCAACTGCTTGGCTACCTTTGATTTTGTAGATTCCGTAATTTCTTGGAAATCTTAATGCTAAATGATATGTAGAAGGTACTACTTGATCGAATGTAGCCAACTACATCTCAAAATTCCTAAATACTTAGACTCAATATCGATTACTAAAAATTTAACGAATGTGGTTTCTGATCCCGTGGCCGATTCTTTCGAACCGTTGAAGCCGGTGATTGTGGTTGTCGATGCTTTCGTGGAATCTTTGAGTCCCAGAACCTCAATCGCTCTTCTGAACAAAATATATCTGGCACTTCCTGTAACGAGGAGAAGTGTATGCAAGTAGACTTGTCCAACTTTGAGCATAATGATTAGATGGTCATCATGAGGGTACTTCACATGGCTGGTGTCACAGTCCTCAATGGTAATATTGTACGAACATTTTGATTTACTTGAGCTGGTGATAAGTTTTGTGGACTTATCTGTGGAGGTCATTTTGCAACGCGATGTAATCCGATCATCTTGTATCCTTTTCTTTATGTTTTCAATTTCGATCATGTAAAGGTGTCGAGCTTGCTCTTGGCCTTGATTTTGTTCGACGTCTTTGTTCTTTGACTCATCCTTGAGGAACTTCTGGATGTCGATGACATAATTACGAAGCCTTACTGCTAATAGGATGCGGAGAAAGATTCAAATGGGAGAGTAGCAGTTGTTAGTTTTGTGACTATGCACATTGTGATACTGACATAAAGGTTTGTTGGGGATATCAGAAATTGTTTGTGGTGCACGATAACACTCATCTCCCTTTATCTTTGGTAAGATAGTAGAGATAGTCGTTGCTATTGGGGGCAGAACTAGGATGGGTCTGTCTGGTCTTCCGTCCTATGTTATATTATTATCAGTGTTTCTGCCGCGCTATTTGGGTGCTTCGGTAGTGATCGACTTTCGGGATGGAGAGGAAACTGTTTCCCGAGAATGGATGGCAGAGGAGCTCTTAATCTTATCCTTCTTGGATCGTTCTAGTTCGATGTTGTTATTAACTACATCAATTATTTTTGTCACCATTCTGGGCTTGAGCAGAGTAAGCTCTTCTCTAACCTTAAAGTCGATATGCAGGGCTGAGGTGAATGCTGAAACGACGATTTTAGGGTCCGTATTCTTAATTATTTGCGTTTCTTGCAAAAAACGCTTGTAAAAGCTCGCCAAGGTTTCTTTTGTGCCCTGCTCGAAAAAGAAAAAGGAATCTACAGTGATCTTTAGCTCTTTAGTGTTAGCATAATTGGATTCGAGCAGACGCTGCAACTGACTGAATGTGGTGATGGTGCCCTCTTAGATTGTATAGAACCATATGAGAGGTTCTTTTTTCAAGCTTATGTTGAATAGCCTGCATAGCATGTGGTCGAGTTTGGAGTACAATCCAACTACGACTTTGAAGTGTCGGACATGGGTGAGCGGGTTAGTTAGTCCTATATATTAAATAAACTTTGGCATGTAGAAATTATCTGGGATGGGCATAACTTTGAGATGTGGAGAGATGGGGTTTGTCTCGATTCTATCAAGTGCAGAACTTAGGCTTATGATGTTAGAGTTTTTGGCTTGGATCCTATTATTTAGGTCGTCTAAGGTGATAAACTGTGAAAAAGGAATTGGTAAGTTTATAACTTACAAATCAAAATCTCCATGTTCTTCTGGTCCCAATCGGTCCCAATCGGTCCCTGACTGGTCTTCTTTCTGGTGGTGGGGGAGTTTGATAATGCGTGCGTTGACTTCCTTAAGTTATTAATATCGAGGATGTTAAGCCAAAATGTCGAGAAGCCCTGTTTGGATTTCTGGTTCTAGATCGAGAGTTTATAATGTATCCTCTCTTGGCTGATCATCTCTTTGGGTCGCTCTTGGCCGATGATCACTTCGGGCTTGTGGAAGTGATGCTTGACAGCAAGTAAGTTGATCTTGGGTTCTCCTTAATCTCTCTATCTCCTTCTGATGTGTCCGACTCTGTTGGTCCAAGGCTTTCCTTCTTTTGTCTCTTTTCACTTAAAGAGCGTGAGAATGAATGTGCTAATCTTCCAATCATTTGCCTTTTTCTAACTCCATCTATTTCTGAATCTCAATCACTACACTATGTAGGTTGACTATTTATGGTATCAGATTGATCTCACGACCTCTTACTGTGCTGAAATGTCTTCGGAGATTCATATTTGTCATCGGATTATTTTTAGATTAGGGGTGGTAAAGAAAAATATGGTAATTCCCACAGATGGCACCAATTGTAGTGACGTATTTTTCAGAAGGATAATCTTCGCCAATACTTTTCGTAAGGAAGGTGTAATAATAAGCTAAACAAGTAAGATTTTTCGTGGAAAACTCAGTAAAAGTTGAGAAAAACTACGACCTCGTGGAGGGTTTTGATGTAATATCCAATATGTTGCTAGTTATTACAAATATTTTGTATGACAGTAGGGTAAGGAAGTAAGAATAATGGAGTGGTGGATCTGAATATTCTATTCTCTGCCTATATTTGTAGTAGATACAGGCAGGTTACAAAAAGAAAGAAACAATCTTCTATTTCAGGGGTAGTGGGCAAACTTCACGGATCTCTAGCGGCTCTTTCTTAACCAGGCCTAACAGCTACTTTTAGTAGGTCAAGGACTTGTGGTAACTTCTTGAATGTGGTCTGTCTTCGACTATGCAATGCTGACTATCTTTGATTATGCTATGCTGGCTTATCCTTTCCGAATTTGGGAAATATGCTACTACATACCTGTATCGACGACACTGTGTGTACCGGCAGACTATTTAGTATTGGTTTCTTTCAGCAGACGGAATCCTTCAGGAATCCAAATGTATATCTCGGAATCTAGTTTCCCATATAGATAAGTCGTTACTACCTTCATTAGACGCATGTCTTGTCTTTCTGAAACTAACAAATTGATTAAGAAGCAGAACGTTATAGCATCCATCACAAGAGAATAGCTTTTATCGCAATCAATGACAATTCTCTTGTAGAAACCTTGGCTGACTAACCTCGCTTTATAACTCACAAAATTCCCAGATTTGTCACATTTTCGTACAAACACCCACTTGTATCCAGTTGGTCTAATCCACAATCGAATTAACCTAAATTGAAGAATAAATATGAATAACAAAATAATTTGAAGAAGAATTTCCCTTTTAAAGCTTTAATGGCTCAATTACTCAATTTCAATTGAATTCTTCTCAAACCCTAAGTCTCTCTTACAAAAACTTGGACCTCACCAAAAGGTTCCTAAGAAATACTATAAGTCTCTCTTATATACTTAGAAGACTTATTATATCACACGAATTAAGAGGAAAATCCAATGGTCGAAACAACCTTTAAGTATTTCTATCCGGATGCAAATCAGGATCATAAAGCCATCTGGATTGCATCTGAATCTTACTAGTCTGTTTTCAACAAGGTTAGGATGGAAATTCAGATTATAAGCTTATCACCCGATTTCCATTCAGATCCTTCTGGATCATGGCTCCCCCCTTTAGAAGCCTTGAGCTCCTGCTCAAGCTAAAACTAGAGATGTGATCGTGCCCATTTTCTTGCTGTACCACTTCGACTTGCTAGGTAGTTGACCTTTCTTCTCAACTTGGAACGACTCGATACTACCTCATCTTATAGTATTAACTTTCCTCTCTAGAATACTATCCTCCTACAGCAGATCTTCTCTTTCCATCCATAAGTCATTAACTAACGATTGGTGTGTGTTGATTGTAGAGTCTTCATCCAAAAGAGACGGCTCAAACAGCTTAAAATGCTCGACATTAATCACCAAATACATCTTCATGAAAGGCAAAAAATCCACTCGGAATGCGTTGTCACCGATCTTCTTCAGTATCGTAAACGAACCATAATGGATAGGCTTGAGTTTCTTACCTTCCTCTTTTAGTCGTTCCTTACCCAAACACCATCTTGTCACCAAGACTAAAAGCCATATTAAGATAAGTACCCCAAACAAACTTTAAATGGAGACTTCAAAGTAGAACCATGAATCGCCCCGTTAAACGCAAACTGAAGATACGGTAAACTCTTAGGCCAAGTCTTAGGATGCTTAGAATGGATTCCCCATAGCAAATGAACCAAAGTGCGATTAACTACCTCTATTTGCCTGTCAGTCTACAGATGAAAGGCGGTACTTCTCTTCATCTTAGTATCCGTCATCCACCATAACGATCTCCAGAAATACACCAAAAAGTGGCTATCCTTATCAAAAATAATAAAATAAGGGAACCTAAAATACCTCCAGACGTCTCTAAGAAATAATCGGGCTGCTCCTTCCCTAGTGACCATCTTCTGGTATGGAATAAGAACAATCATCTTGCCGAATCGATCAACCACCACAAGCAGGTAATCATTCTTACAATTAGTCATAGGAAAATCCATTGAAATGTTCTCCCATGGTCGGCTAAGAGCTGGTAATGATAAGTACAGTCCTGACTTACGGTTGGAAGGTTTCGATGTGTTGAATAGAACTCAACCACGAACCACATGAGTAGCATCCACCTGCATCTTTGGCTAATAGACATAACGCCATAAATTTCAAAGAGTCTTCTCAACCTCAAAATAATCTACCACCTGGGAAGAATGAGCCTTTCTAATCCAATGAAAACGAACTCCATCCTTTGGAATATATTGTAGATTTCCCCTATAAATCAAACCATCCTTCAATACATACTCAAATATCTTACCTTGCAGTAACTTTTGGTGAATCACATTGAGCTCCATGTCATCGTCATACCCTATAACATATTCAGAAGGAATAATAGGTTGTATCTGTATAGCTACCAACAAAGCAAAAATAGTTGGTAATGGGGGTCGAGATAAAATATCAGCCATTTTGTTGTCTACTCCTTTCTTATACTTGATCATCAAGATAAAGGGTTGCAGGTATGATATCCACTTCATATGGCAAGCTTGCTGTAGCTTGGATTATATAGATAAGAACTGTAATGATTTGCGATCGGAATGTACCACAACCTCCTTCCTCAATAAGTAACTCTGCCAATGCTTTGCTAATTGCTATAATGAGTAAAACTACTTATCATAGGTAGATAGTTGCATACTACTCCTGTAAACATCTTAAAATGGTAGGCGGCAGACTTCTCATCAGACAATAGAATTAACCCTAATGCATAGTCTGACGTATCTATTTCGACCTCAAAAGGCCGTTGTAAATTGGGCAACACTAATACTGGTGCATGTATAATCCTGTCCTTCAGTAACTAAAAGGTTTTCTCATAGTGATCTTCTCACACAAACTTCATACCGAAATTTATCAAGGAATGCAACGGTACAATTAACTGTGAAAAATGCCAAATAAACTTATGTAAATACTGACAAGAACCCATAAAACTTCTTACTTCCATCACTGTACGGGGTTTAAACCAATCAGTAATGACCGAGACCTTCTCTGGATCGACCTTAAGTTCACCGCCACTAACAATATATCCTATGTATACTAGCTCCTTCCCAAACTTAGATTTCTTCCAATTTAGAAAGAGTTGTATTGATCGCAATGTTTCCAACACTTTGCGTCTATGCACGAGGTTCTACTCCTATGTTTAACTATATATTAAGATGTCATTTAAATACATAATCACAAAATCGCCAATAAATTACAAAGTGCCTCATTCATCAACCACATAAATGTTGCTAGAGCGTTGCATAACCTAAAAGGCATCACCAACCACTCAAAGATTTTTTATTTGGTCTTGAAAGCGGTCTTCCATGTATCTTCTTCCCGAATTCTAACTTAATGGTAACCCGACTTAAGATTTATCTTGGTGAAAAATTGAGCCTTCTGCAACTGAGCAAAAAGCTTATCAATCCGTGGAATTAGATAGCGATTCTTCACAGTTATCTTATTTTGTGCCTAATTATCCACACATTCTCTAAGGCTCATCCTTCTTTTGCACCAATAATTCCAGCGAACCACATGGTGAGCAACTTGGATTAATAGCCCCTTGCTCTTGGAGTTCATGTTCCTATTTTTTGATCTCATCAGACTCGATTACAGAAGTCTGATACAACCCAATGTTGGGTAGTAGACCACCATTTACCAAGGTAATATCATGCTCCAAATCCCTCTTGCGTGACATCCCTTCAATTCCCAGAAACAAGTCTTTATAATCCTCTTGCAACTTCCCCATTTCGGTTTGTTGCTTAGGAGAAATTGCCAAAGAATACAACACCTTAGCCAACGGACCCTCTTGAGCTGGTCGTACTAACAATAATACAAACTTGCCGCACGCATTTACCAACCTCTTTGCCTGAGTCACCATTACTAAATTATTAGCGGTGACATGTTCCTTACAAGCATTGATATGAAACTCATTTCCCTCCTTCATAAGACGATACTCAGGAGCTCTACAGTTAAGAATTGCATCTCGGCCTCAAAGATAAAGGCTACCCAAGATGACTTGATACACATCTAAAGAAACTACCTCACATGTCACTTCATCAATAATTTTTTAGTAATCGCAAACCTGAACGTACACTGCTTCGTGATCATCAACTTCACGTCTCTCTGAATCCAACCCAAACCATATGGCTTAGGATGAGCCATAGTAGCCAAACCCCTCTTCATTACCACCGCCTCATAGATCAAATTATTTTGACTACCCGAATCAATGATGGCCTTTTCTAAGCTCTGCTTCATCTGAATGCTAACATGAAAAAGTTCTTCCCGACTCGCCTCTTCGGTAGTTATAGGTTGCTTAAACATTAGAGTAAGCTTAGGATTTGGCTTATCTAAATCTGGAAGATCAACAATCATTGCGGCTAGTGTACGTTTCTCTCTCTTGCTTCTCTCTTCCTTCGGCCAAAACTCCAGGTGAAGTTTTGAAGGGGTTTGATCTTCAGATCCTCCTGGATAATGGTCATATAGTAATACTACATTAAACTGCCAGTTCGAATACCTTGCGCATCTCTTGAAAAGCTTCATCTGAATTGCATGCTCCCACTTTGGGCAATCCAGTCTACGATGACATTTGTCAACGAACAGTGGATCAGGATCGTCATCCACGACAACAATTGCAGAGGCGAATATGAATATTTTTCGACGAATATTTTTGAATAATCAAACTTAGATCTAGTGCAAAGATAGTTGACTGATATTTCAATATTTGCGTCAAGTGTCATACCAGTAGCTACCTCTTCAGGGCTTTTCTCCATAGGGACAATCTGCATGGCTGATCATATAGCTATAGTTGCCAAGTTGTCGGGTGAAAACTCTCATGAGCTTTATTCTTTGATCTTTTCGGATGACCTCACGGTCTTTGAGATATAAGCTCATTGGCTTATACAGTCACAACTTTCCCTTTAGGGACCTCAATTCTAGTTGGCGCATTCGCTGCTGGGATATGCAACTTCATCACTTTAGCTGCCACTATACCATAAATAAGATAAAATGACCCTTAGAGGCGACTAGGCCCTATATCGCTAAAAAATGACCATATTGCCTTTGTTTTATCACGTGTTCCATCATTTTATCACGGAGTTACCATTACTCCTTTTTCAACTTCTCTGTGATACCCTTTTTACTTGTTTTGGTTTCTCTAAGTTCTCAAGGTTTTTACTATCTTCTCAGAAGTTAGGGTTTCAAATTAGGCTAAAGGGGTTTAATTACTCTTATCACTAGAGAGAGAGAGAGAGAGAGAGAGAGTATGATAATATCATGAGTGTAATTAAAATCCCAATGTAGCGAACTAGAGAAGTTGAAATAGTCATGAAATTTTTTGCAAAACTATGGGCCTGATCTGGATTACATCTCATTTGTTATTCATGGGTGGTTTTCTAAGATAAGTCCTATGTAGGCAGGTGAGTTCCTCTTGCAATCACATCTCTAAGGATGAAAGTGTTGGAATGCTAGATGATAATCTGGTTATATAGGTGGGTTCTAGTTAAGAAGTTGGTTGCTCAAGGTTTTTGGTTCTTGCTTTGTAAGGATCATGATTTAGCAAGTCGTATTTTTGATACATGAAAACAAATATGTTACAAGCTATAAAACATGTTATCTTAAGTTAAAAATTAAAGAACTTTGGGGGTTGGAGAAATGATAACTAGGTATTATTGCGGTAATTAAAAGAAATCAAACCTAGATAAGATCAACCAAAAGTACTTGTATAAATGGATGCCAAACTTTGAAATTCAATCCATAAAAAAAATTTGGATCGTCATAAGAGAATAAATGTTACCTTGAAATACTTCATGTAAAAATGCTTTGGGAAAACTAGGTGTTAGTAGGGAGGTAAAGGGGGTGCCTGAGTTGGATGCTTCATCGACTGGTTGGATGTTAGTGTCCAACATAGTCCCTGTATAGAAGGGACTACTTTAACATTGTTCATTTCATCTTCCATTTTCAAAATGGTTAATTATCCCTAAGTTATGAAAGATAGGTTCATTTCTCTTAATTACAAAAATAAGAAAACATGTATGTTTTATGTTTTGCCCTCCTTTATAGTACTCGATCTCCAGAACATCCTAATGTTTTATGTTCTGATTCAAAAACATAGTTGCAAAACTAGTAAAGCCGAAGGATGAAGAGTAACCAAGCAAGCACCAGGAAGCTTAATTTTCATAAGACAATGGTTTACTTGTCAACAAAGAATTTCAATTGTAGTTACTAAAAAGGTCCATGTTTGACTTTTTCATCTTATCTTAACAAAGCTTAATGGGTAACTAAGAGTAAAAATTAAGAAGATTGAAATCAAAATTTATACCCATGATATGTTTAGTCTATAATATATTGATTACAACCAAGTCTTGGAGCTCCTAAATTCCCATATGAAATGAAAATGCAACTACCTGATGGTCCATATCTAGCGTTTCTTATCTATTCTACATCCAATTTTTTTTCCAGAGATAAGAGCTAGGAGGTGCACTGATGCCTAGAGTTGATTATGAATAAGCTGATATACAGCACATCCTAAATCTGAAGAAGTAACCAAAGGACACAATGCTATATAATTTTCAAGATATTTGAAGATTATTTAAAGATGGAATTTGCTTCATCGTATACATTTCAGTTTTCATATACTATTTTATTAGGTTGCTAACTTTTTGATTTGTTATTTTTCATGTCATATGCCAACAATGATTATGTGCTTAACTGTCTTGTTTGGGCTTGGTTATCCCATAAATGACCGTCAGTTTTCATACTTCATTTGTCCTAACATTAATCTTCTACATCTATTTTTTTTTTTTTGCATATGTAGTTTATCGTCTTTTCGTACACAAACCAAGGGAGTACTGCCCCACTACCTCTCCTCTGGCTTCTAAACTACTGTAGTGCTTGTTGTTTTGGATGTTCTCTTTGATTTTGGACTTCCTATATCGAAAATAGCTTTAAGGTTTAAAGATGCAATTTCTTGGTGTGTGGTATCCTTTAAAATATAGATTACGACCAATGTTTTATTAAATTTTTTTTGTAGATATTCCCTATAAATGTTAAGGAGTAGCAAGATGTCTAGTAACATTAGAAATCATTTTGGATCTTAAGTCTTTTCCTATACTTTCTATTATCTCATGAGCTGGACTCCTATGGTTATTAACTTCATTACAGTTGAACATTAAATGACCTCAATCCTTAGGAAACATAACTTTAATTTGAGTATGTAACTAGAATTGTCTCATCCACTACTATTTGCTTTCTTACGCTTCAATTTAGTTAACTTTACTGGTAAGAAAATTTCTTGATTCAAATTTAAATGTGACAAACTAATGAGAGACTTGAACTGTCACTTGGAGATTATATGAACAAATTTCTCATTGACATGCATCAAAATGGTTGTAGCATTAGAAAAATACATTAGGCATATGCAATATACCAAATTATTGTACTTTCCTTCTGCCATAGGCCTAAATGCTTTATTAATACAACTTTCGCCAACTATTTGACTTTTTATTCAATATCACATATAGGGATCACCCATTTTATCCGTACATGGTATTTTTGAGGATTACCAACACCCATTTGTAGGATGCTATATAACCAATAAGAACTTACCTTTGGGATTCCATTAAAAAATTGATTACAAGCTTGTTATTAATTCTTTCTAGGTTGATTCACTTTTTAATCATTAAGATGTAACCAACTGTATCACTTACATATTGAGTAATAGTTCTTTGCATTTTTTTTTTCTCTAATGTGCAGGATATTAGTATTTACCTCAATATTCATGGACTTTGAAGATTTACATGATGCTCGATATGCAGTAAGGTTTGATATTTTTCCTTAGGATTCAATCTAGTATCTGTATTTGAATTTGTGCTCGTAAATAGATTTTTTTTGGTGAGAAAATGGGTTGCAATCTTTAAAATTTCTAAAGGGTTTATAATTTTGTTGTTGGAGTGTATTTCAAGTATGCGGCATTTCTATGATGCATGAAATGCCTTATCCATAATCTTAAATATTTGAAAACCTAGATATTATATATCCATAGAGTTTCTTGTCACAACTTGACCTACATCTTGGTTTCTATGTAGGCATCCCATATACATCCATCTTTTGAGGCTCACAATGTTCAAAAATGACGAAGTGATGTGCCTTTTCATCCGTCCGCTTAAAGTTACATGGGGATCTTGTAAGTTATATTTATATCCTTAACCAATGGACTTTAATTTATAATCTCTGTATGTTACCTTTACCATCAATACCTACAAGTTTTTATTGTGTAAATTAATGTACTTGGAAAAACTTTTGTAGAATTTGGATTGGGAATCGATTATTGCTAAATTTTTGCATGACACAGCTGAACAACATAGATTCGGTTACAGTTGAGCAAATTAGAAAATAGTGGTTCTACTATACTTTGTATTTTAGAGGAGAGGGTGTCCTCCTTATGTTATCAGTGAGGGAAACTTGTAAATGATTTGAATTTTGATTAATGATAATATTTTTTTATCAATGATACTTATTTCCAAAATTAATTGTGAAATGCAATTTCATGTTTTAGGAAAAAGACAAATATTTGTAGTAAAAAACTTTAGTGATGGATGGGGTTGTCGCTATTGATAATCTAGGATAAAAGCCATCGTATAGCATTGTTTAAGAAGGAAAAATATGACAAAATTCTACTGTCGCAGCTTGGCGACGGGTTGCTTCAAACGTATATGCTCCTTGGAAAGTCTTTTCATTAGAAAAAAAAAGGCGACAATTTAGTCATGTCGTAAATTAATGACTATTTTGCTTAATCGTATTTTACTCAAAAAAATGACCGCCAGTTGAGTTAACGAAATATGACCAGCCAGAGGTGACGGGCAAAATAATAGCAATTTCCCTCATTTTTACAAAAGTATGATGAAATATTGCCCTCATTTTTTAGCCTTTATGTTGTTGTGCGCATCATTGAATGTGTCTGGCATTTCCTGAGCAATCCGCTGAAAGTGGAAGATCCTTTGAATTTTTCTATCACAATGACTGTTTGGCAGGTTCAAGTGAGGCACAGTTGGTGTATTCCAAGTTATTTCATGTCGTTCGCTCGAAACCAAAGTTCTATTATCTCCCTCTAAAGGCAGAAATACTGTCTCACAAAAGTGAGAGTTTACAAACCTTACAGAAAAAAGATCGCCTGTCATGGGTGTAATAGCCTAGTTTCGAGATCTGAACTTAGCCTTTACACCAAATGTATTCAGAACATTCAAGAATAATAGAAAATAAACAACAAGATGATTTAGGGTGGAAAACCTTTGAATAGGTTAAAAACCACAACCTCTCCTGAGGATTTCGAGAAAGTAATGATCTTATTGAGATTGCTAGTCTATTATAATGAGCGTTCTGAGAATGTATGATGACAGAGTAAGAACTTTTCTATTGGTAATATTTTATCCTTCATCTGCAGTTCTTAAGGTCTCTTTATAGGTCCTCCAATATGACCGTTTGACGACCATAAAGTCTTTTAATGATGGACGTTACAAAGTAAGTGTGAGATATTTTTTGACCAGATGATGTAATGCTTTGATCTTTGCTATTGTACAATGGCTCTATTGTTGATTGTATGCTTTGCACAGATCGAATGATCAGTGTAGAGGTCGAAAGTAATGTCTTAAACTGAGGAAAGTTTTATCACGCCTTCAGTAGTACTTCCTATATGCTGATGAGATCGAGGACGAAGGTTGAGTTCGAGATATAAAATAAGCTATTACAAGATGGCTCTCAACCAATAGCATGACTGTCGTCAGGGATGAGTGGTGTTGGTTGAGAAACTCGTGCTGTATATGTTTCTGAATTATGCCACGTACTCTGTTGTTAAGGTTAAAAATTTATCTATAGTTCAAAGATGAGGCATGAGCTCGAGATACGGAATAAGCCACTTCAGCTGCCCCATCTCAGCCAGCAATATGGGAATTATTGTAGGTAAGTTGTGTTGGTTGAGAAGTATCATTAAATGTTATAGTTATATATGAGGTTCATTTATAATATATATTCATGAATCTCTGCTGGTGTCTGTTAGGTTTCTTAGAATCAATGACTGTAGTCAAATATTGTTGCATGGGGAATCCTTTTGATGTTTGGAATTTGGAGAGTCTGCTTTGAATGCTAATCCGCGTATAAAAGGTACTCTGAGTTGAGTGGTAGGAACAAAACCTTCATCTCTGATCTCTGCCCTCTTGATTTACTGTGGTAAAAATGGTTACGACTAAGACTCAGACCTGAGAGTCTAGGATCCAGAGGAAGAAGGTGGAATTGCGTACCAGGTACTTTAGTTATTAACCGTTGCATCTGCCTACTCCAATTCCTGTTTCTCCCACTTTTCATCGTATATCCCATGAAGAAGTGATGGAGGCAGAAGATGACTACTTCCAAATGGTACATTTCCATTACCTGTTTACATCTGAGGTGGAACATCGTAACGGTCTTCGGCAGCTGGAGAAGGAAGCTATTACAACTGAAGATGAAGCGGTAGGCGTTCGACCGAGGGAGTCTCGTCAATATCCTGCTAATGATTGGGTATTGTTGAAGAAATGAGGTCTTCCGTCTATCTCTAGCATGCGAGGAGGTGGTGAGGATGCTGAGGATCATTTTCTTCCATGAACCATAGCTCTTTGACCATGAAGAAAATCTTTTATCTGTGATGCCTGTTTTGGACTTCCCTGCGTCTTGCAGCATGGGATCAAAGTTTAGAATCTGCTTCTTTTGTTGACAGTTCATGCCAAGAAAAGGATTTTGAGCTGATACTTAATATAAATTGAAGTAGTCTATAAAATCTCAGTACTCTGTGGTAAAGTATTTTGTAAGAGAAACTTTCGGACTGAATAAAATATTTGTGTTTTATTATTATGATACGTTGTCTCGAGCTGGCTTGTTTCACTTTTTTCTTGTATCAAAGGCATTCAGGTATGAAGAGAAAATGGTATTGAGAGTTGAGGTCAAATTTAGAGGAGGTCGAGCTGTTTATGCGATCTGGATGTAAGTTTATGCGAACTGTGAAACAGGGTTGATGTGTTACTGTGTGCAGAACTGTTGGATTAGTTGTTGTCTTGTTTGTTACCATTTTGATATGTGTCGTATAAATTTGAGGAGATACGCTATGATACAAAAACAAAGAGCTGTCAAATTTTTTTTATAACAGATGTTGATCTTCTATCCCTCCAAGAATATTGCTCGAATAATATATATTTATGTTAAATCAGTATGGTAATATCTTTACAAATCTTTCTGGTGGTTATAAAGTCAGGAATCGCAGCTGTAAGAGTTGCATCTTCTATGGGGATAATCATTCTTTGTAGGTAATGCGACTAACCATGATGAGAACTCGTTCTCAGTATGCGCGATGTGCTCAATATGCAGTAGACGATTGATTTCAGATCAAGGTTACAGATCTTCATGAGCTCTATTTTTTTCACTTGCCTTATGATTCCCTACTTCCCGAATGGCCATTGAATCTTTTCGGGTAAGATAATGAAGGCAGGCGTGCGGAGCAGGATCGCTTTGTTTGGTACAACATTTTTTGTACGTCTGTGTTGGATCCCAGGGAGTGAGAACTGACTATTTGACATCTCGCATATGTTAAGATCGTAGAAGAGAATATAAGGGCAGTAAATGGAGAGATAATTCTATATGGTGAACCGAACCATCGGGGTTGCTTTAGATGTAACTGGGGAGGTCGTTGAGCTCGAAGCAAGGGAGCTCGTGATAAGTATTCTATTTTTTTGTTTTACTATTCTGTGTTTGAATAAATCTAAGAGGAATGATCTTGATATAATAAAGTAATAGGATGTTTTTATCTTGTTGAATAAAGTATTCTATTATATTGATTGTGTACTGATATTATGTATGACAGCTATAAGATTTTAACAACTGTATGGATATCTTTGAATCTTGAAAATTTATCTATTTTAGGAATGCTTGTACGATCTTGATAGAGTATATGTAAGATGATTGGCCATTTTGGTACTGGACTGAGAAGAGGTGTAGGGTTGGTAATGGTAGATAACAAAGATAAATGTGATGGGGGTAAACATTATCACAGAAGCCATGATGATGTTGTAAAATGAAAAGATCTGTCTGTAGCAATAGTGGGGATGACTGACATGTGTAAAAAAAAACCATCGCTTCATAAGCCGAGGGAAAGTATAAAGACTCGTCTCTCTCTCCCTCATAAATTGTTTACAATTTTAGAGAGAGAAAAAAGTGGTCCAAATATTATTGTTAAGGAGAGGAGGCATTTGAGTGTTGATTGTGATTTGGGAAAGAGATCTTCATCAAGTGATAGAAGATTCCCAGAGAGACGATAGGATCACTTGTTTTCGAAAAGACATTTGAGCAAAGTAGAGGATTGCTGTTCTGCAGGTACAGGTTGGTAATGTAAACTCTGTCTGTGTGATTTATGAGTAATCTGTGATTTGGTAATCTGTATAAGTATTTTGAATATGTAGGGGGTTTTTAGTTGGATAATTTTGACACTTCATTCAGAGTGGTCTATAGTGTAGGTTGTGTTGTATGTGTAAGTTGTCTATAGAGAGAGAAAATATTTATGTTTGAGAAGAAGAGGGAATTTTAAAATAATGTATTTTTTTGCTAGATTGTTTTGGGAATTCAGAAAATAGATGTGTTGATAAGGTAGAAGGTGGGTCTATTTTTACTGTTTGCAGTGTAGCGATAATGATAAAATATATCTCTATATCTGTAGGTTCAATATGCGTTCTAAACGTAGTATTCCTGCTAGTAAATTTGTAGTCTCATCTGATTATGAGGAAACGTCTTCTTTGGGGAGGGGGGGACGAATGTAGTGTAATGGAGGAAACTGTTAATAGTGTGGGGACGATGATTGAGGTGGTGGGGCCCAGTAGATTTAAGGACATAAAAGAGGAGGACGGAAGGGAGAATGATAAAGTCCTTGTTATATACCCAGAGGGGTGAATGTAAGGAAAGAGTATTTGAAAAGTAAATAGAAATTACAGGGAAAATAGGAAGGTTACGTGGAGGACCAAGGTCTCTGGTTCAGGGCCTATGCCTCCAAAAAAGGGGAGGAAGCAACATACTCTCAAGTTCCATGTTTGGAAAAGTGGAAGAAGGATAGAGGAATTAGTTAGGGGGTTAGCCAACTGTATTATAGTCCCAAGGGGTTTGGGTTATCAGTCCCAAAGGGAGGTTTTTTGTGTTACTTGAATCAGGTCGTATACGGCCTTAGAATTCCGCTAACCTACTTTCAAAAAGGGGTTATAAATGAGTTATAGTATTGCCCTGCCCAGTTGAATGGGAATGTTTATGAGATGATGAGGGTGTGTGAGGCACTGAATGAAAAATGGAGGAAGGAAGGGACTGCTAAGTACTTCATAGCAGAAGATGTGTTAAATTTTTATAAGTGGAAGTATATGGAAGGTCAAAATAGTGGTTACCTGTACAGTGATTCAACATGGCTGAAATTCTTTGACTTTGAATCTGCTGGTAGACCATGGAACGACCACCTTGTGTGGGTAGAAGGTAACTGTATGCGGGATCCAGATGAACCGATGCTCAAACTGAATGATAGATAATATAATCCGAGTACGTAATGTTAACCAATCTCCAAATAGCCTATAAACATATTTTCGTACTATCGTAAAATGTGTTGTACTTTTTGTGTGCAGAACCTAAACCATTGGCTACTCTGGATAAGACCAGCCTGTTTGATTGTGTTGCTCAAGATCAGGATGAGCTAATGGAGGTACTCATTGAATTGGGTATCCGAAGACACAAAAGGGTAGATTCGGTAGTACTCAAAGTTCAGCGAGCTTAAGAAAAATAAGCTATGGCCGAGGGGAAAACTGTGGAGACCGTTGCTGAGTTGCTCAATCCTCCAATTCCTGCACCTCAGACTACCAAACGAATTAATCATAGAGCCCGAAAGCCAGTGCAACAAAGTACCTTAGCTGCTGGGACTGTGCTCGCAGAATAAGAGATCGCAAAGCCTGCTGCTGCTGGTGTAAAGGAAAAACCCAAAGTGAGCGTGTCTGCTCTTGGGGAAGCTGAGAAGAGTTTGTTGAAGAGAAAATGGTATTTAGAGGAGGATAGTCATCGAACTAACCCTCATGTCATGACCAAGATGAAAGAGTTAGAGTAGAAATATTGTCGTATGCCCAGGGTGAACTTACAGTAGCTCGAGGATGAGTACCTTGAGCATACGTTCGCGATATGTGGCCGAAAATTATTATTTGATGTTGTCCACGAACTGAATGAAACTGTTAAACTGATTCTTCTTTCTTGTTGTATTGGTTGCTGTCAACGATGTTGAAGGGGGACAGACAATGTCTGGACAAGAAAGGCCAATAATTTGATGTTCTAATAGTAAAGTTTGAGGCCCAGTCAACTCTCATAAAAGAGCTCAAAAGTGACCTTCTATTAAAGAGAGAGAGGAGGGCTGCAGATGTTACCGCAGCTATAAAAAGTTTAGTAATCTGGCAAAGCATGACAAGCTCATGGCTGACGCGGTTACAATAGCCTTAGTGGAAAGAGACCATTTTATCAAGTCGTACTATTGTTTTGGATTGAGTGTTGATGATGTGGAGCTGACTTAGAATGGTAGATATGTAAAGATAAAGTTCCCTGCTGAGGAAGAAGAGATGGCTGGTGATGTTGCTGGTGTACATGAGAAAGCGTCAAACTTTTCTCCAGGCAGTGTAGGGTCAGTCAATACTATTGAGCAAATAGTGGACCCTCTGTTGGAACGTACTGAAATAGATCCCTCTCTGGGGAAGACGTTGGAATCTCCTTCTGAGGTAGACATTAACAAGCATCTTTAAACGTTATATGGTATCCTGTCTTCTATTTTTCAGCTTGCTTGATTTGGATGTGATAGTACTCTGTATAATCGTACACTATTTTCGTTTTGAGTAATATTTTGAAATACGCTTTAAACGAATGTTTGCATTGAAACAAAATATTTGTAATCTATGTAGGGGATCGAGCATTTGAGAAAAGCAAACTCCAAATTGAAGAAGTCGTTGAGTAGAGTAAAGGACTTTGTGGCTCATATTCAGCAGGTACTTAACCAAACTGAATATGAGCTAAGGCAATTTAAGTTAAATTCAGAGAAAACCTTTAAAGAGTTATATGATCTGCAATGTAGATATGCTAAGGTAAAAGTAGAGAGAGACGAGGTGTTTAAAAAGGAAGAAGAAAGGGGGATATTAGTTCGAAAGCCAAAAGAATTGACTTCTTTTAATGACCCAACTGATAAGGTGAGATGTCAGAGTATACTAATAGCTCTGACCTTGTATTTTGATGTTGAAATAGATAGTGAACGAGGGTGAAAAGAAGCTTATATAGAACTTTTATGGGAGAGAGGTATAGTTCTAGACCTAGCCCGAGTTATGTTTTAAGCTTAAGAAGTACGGAATCGTCATAGTGTAGAGGAAAAAAAGTATTCTGCTCGAGCTGGTGTGCCTATTATATGGGGTGATGTAAACCTTTATCTGATACGTTTAACTTTATGTAAGATCTGAGGGCCATGAGAATTATATTTTTTAGGATAAGGAAAGAGCAAATAGAGGTCCAAAAGCAATTAGAGGGTGAATTAAGGGGATTATAGGACGAGCTATCGCAGTACGTGGAACAAAAAATGTCTTTAGCAACGCGGCTGCCAAAAGAAGTGGCTGTTCAAATGAAGGTAGAGGCGGATGTGAGGGATTTTGGTGTATTACAGATAAACATGCGTCAGTGGTTATACAAAACACAAATGATATTGAAGGAGCACCCATATCCCTTACGAGCAAAAGTCGTTGCTCGAATTAAACATGAGCTTCACATAGATAGTGTTATTGAGCTTTATGGGGGAGAACTATCTAGAGTAGAGAATGAATTTAGGAAATTCGTGACGGGATGTAGGAAAGATTTTGAAGTGGAAAATGCCAAGGCAAAAAACCTGTGGTTTACCCGAGATGAAGGAGAGATGGTTAATGAATAACCCATTCTTAGGTCGTGGGAGGAGCCGTCAGAGGAGGAGGAGGAGGTCGAGAGTCTGATACCCCGAACGTGGCATAAACAATGTTAGCAGGAGGTTGTGACTTTTACCATGCTGGTAGATATGTTGGCGTTGAATAGGAAGATAGTAAAAGACAAGGTGCAGCCGTCTCATGTTGGAAGAGTCACAAATAGAGTACTCTTGTTTTCCTTCGACCAATCCTTTGTACTTTTGATGATAAATGTAATCTATTTGTTGTTAGAACAAAATAACGTATCTGACTTACTCAGATACCACGTTCTTGATGTAATCTTGTGAACTGTTATATGTACTCTGTTGTTATGAAGAACTATTATAAATACAATATGTTATGATAGGTGGAACTGACTGCTATACAAAGTCAGCACGATGCACTACGTGCCAAGAATGAACAAATGGGTGATGAGCTAAGATCGAGTCAGGGTGCCTAAAAAAGTGCTACTGAAGAAAAATTTAGGGCAGAGATGTTAGAAGAATGAAATGTAGTAACCCTCCTGAATGATACTCTTTGAGTGAAAAAGGTAGTACTGGGTGTCAGTTTAAGAAAGATAGAGAGTTTAGAAGAAGAGATAAGACAAGGGTGTTGAAGTTGGAAGCAGCTCGGGACAAGCTAGTCAACAAGATACTGAATTGATGACTGCGTGAACAAAAATTACAAAACTGCTAGTCGCGTTAGAGGGGGAAGGAAATATTGTGAAGGAGTTGCAGCTTCAAGCTAATATGCTCGAGGCGGAGATAGGCGATGTTTGAGCTCATGCTCGTAAATACAAAGCATTATGGTTGGTTAAGGAGATGAAGGTAAAGAAGATGGAGGAGGTTTGTACCCAACAAAATGAAGTCATGAAAAATGATTAGAACAAAATATGCGAGCTAGAGGGGATTACGCAAATACGGCATCTATATATTGTTGAATACCAGTCCGAATAGGATATACTTCGAAGTGCGAATACGAAGCTAGATAAGGATCTGTTGTAGTTGGAGGTAAGTTACGACGCAAAGAGGGTAGAATGCGAAGCTAATGAATTATCAATGTCTTTCATTTACCATATGGATGAATATATGACAGTGCGAGAATCTTTGAATTTGGATGTGTATCGTGCAAAATGACGAGTGGATGATCATTGTAAGTAATTGGAAATCGCACTGAGGGAAGCGCAACATAAGCTTAGCAAGCTCCTTCTTAGTAAATAGGTTAAAAGTGAGGTGGGTAAAAGTCACGAGAGAGAGATGGTGGCAGTAACCTCATTCTTTGCGGTAGAATTGAAGAGGTTGGAAACTAAAAGTAAGAGGGTATATGATGGTTTGACTGCCCTAGGTATAGAATGTGAGATAGAGGTAATCTGATCTGAATATTTACAACCCATAATTTCCAGAATAAGATCGTTTAAACAGAGAATGGTTAGAGGGGGAAAGAAAATTATTGTGGGGAGGCTGCCAGAATTCATGAGTCGGTGGTTAGCTAGAGGTATTGTACGCGATGCAACTGGTCCTTCTAATGTGGGTAACGTTTCAAGTAATAGCTCTAGTGAAGAGTGAGGAATGTGATTATGTTGTATGTATACAAAATAAGAATAATGATATAGATGTATGATGCAATAGTTAAGGATGAAGCAGTTAACTATACTAACCGTGTGAGGTACCCATGATAATGTATGTAAGGTAGTAAGATATGTGATCGGTTCAGCCAAAGTGGTAAGCGATCTGCGATGCATGAGATGATCAGTTTGGCCGAAGAAGCAAATGATCTATATTGTATTTAGATGACTAGTTTGGCCGAAGCAACAAACGATCTGTAATGAATTTAGATAATCAGTTTGGCCGAAGCAACAAATGATTTGTAATATATTTAGATGATCAGTTTGGCCGAAGTAACAAGTGATCTGTAATGTATTAGATGATCAGTTTGGCTGAAGCAACAAACGATCTGTAATGTATTTAGATAATCAATTTAGTCAAAGCTATAAACAATTTATAATCTGTGTATAAAATTACTTGTTGGATATATTAGAAGAAGTAATGCAATGTAGGGCAATCGAACACAAGTATTTCATTGGTGTAAGATTGACGTACAGCAAATATGTTAGATAGATTGGTTTGGCCGAAGCAACAAATGATCTGTAATGTATTTAGATGATCGATTTGGCTGAAGTAACAAACGATCTATAATCTATGTATAAAAGTACTTGTTGGATATATTAGAAGAAGTACTATAATGTAGGGAAATCGTACACAAGTATTTCATTAATATGATATTTGATTGAAGGAAAGTATATTGTGACAGATTTGTTATCTGCGATGCAACTTCAGTCTCCTTATGTTCCAAGGATTAGGTATGTGCTCGCCATGCTCAGTGGCGAGGTCGTAGGAATAGAGGCTACTTTTTTCGATAACAGCAAAAGGACCTTGCCTGTTTTCAAATAATTTCCCTGCGCTGAGCTCTTTAGGATGTTTGGGAATCTCTCGGAGGACCAGATCCTTGATTTTGAACTCTCTATGCCGAACGCGTTTGTTATAGATCGGGCTAAAACTTGGTGATATCTCCCAAAATTCATGATTGCTCTGTCCCGAGTCTCCTCGATCCAAGTCATATTACATGCCAGCTGGAATTTGTTTTCTTCATAGGTCTTGGTATGGTCGTGAATTGGGTGATGATACTGAGTAGGGAGGATTGCTTCTGTATCGTAATCCTGGAGGAACGGTGTGTATCCAGTTGAAGCTCGAAGTGTAGCTCGATAAGCCCATAACACATGTGGTAATTCTATGACCTAATTTCCCTTCTTTTATATTAAGCGCTTATTGATCCCATCCACGATAGTGCAATTAGTAATTTCAGCCTGACAATTCCCTTGCGGGTAATACAGATTTTAAGGAGAATATATGATGTTGTGTTGATTGAGAAATTCAACAACTTTGGAACCAACAATCTGAGGTCCATTATCGATCCTGATGAGATGGGGATAGCCAAAATGGATGATGATATTTTCTCAGATGAACTTGATGACTTCATCCTCTCGTGTATGGCACAGAAGAACTGCTTCAACCTACTTAGTAAAGTAATCCGTTGAGACTAACAGATGTTTCTGTTTCCCTGGTGCGGTGGGAAATTCATCGACAAGGTTAAGGGCCCATCTTTTAAATGGCCATACAATGTTCCTGGAATGGAGTTCCAAAGCTGAAGCTCGAATTTGGGGACCATGACATTGGCAGGCATCGTATTTTCTTGTGAGTTTGATGGCTTGAACTTTCATTTTAGGCCAGAAGACGCCTTGGGTAAGAGCTTAGTTGGCTAGAGATCTTCCTGCTGCGTGGGACCACATATACCTTCATGTAGTTCGTGTAGGAATTTTTGAGCTTCTTTGTGGGATAAGAAATCGAGATGCAGCCATATGACCAAAATCTTATGTAAGAGACAGTTTTCAATGATGTAGAATTTAGCATTATCAAGTACGCGTCTTCTTTCAGTGGGGTCTTGAAGGTGTTCGCCATCGAATTTGTTTTGGGTTCCAATAAACTTGAGGAAGGATCGTCTCCAATCGTCCTCATCCTCTTCAACTCTCCCAGTATTAATAGAATTTGAGCTTATGATGTTAATGTTGAGGGTTGATAATACTTTGATCTTGAGATATCGAGCTTCTAAGCCAAGAACTCCAGTAAGATATGCGAGGGAATCAGAATGTCTATTTTCTCCGCGCGGTAAATGTTTAATATAAATCATCTTCAATCTTCTCATCCTTCCAGCTACTGCGGCTGCGTAATCTATCATATTTCCATTCTTCTGGAATTTTTATAAGTAGTGGTTTACGATGAGTAATGAATCCGTGTATGCGGACAGCTCGGATACCCCAATCTCAAGAGCCATATCTAGACCGTGAATCATCACCTCATACTCGGCCACATTAGAAGGCGTGATTACCATGATTCCGATGCCTGATCCTGTGGGTTCAGAAGATCTGTCAGTTAACAGACGCTATCCCTTTTGAGTTATCCAGTCTGCCCTTTCTTTAAGCTATTTTTTATGAATTTTTGTATTGTCATCTTCCCAATCAGGATCTTCAATGGGGAAGTCTGTAAGGAAATCTGCTATGGCCTGACCCTTTTCAGAATGTCTGGGTTCAAAATGGATGTTATGCTCGCCAAGAGTGACTGACCATTGCTGGACTCGTCTGGATTTTTCTCATTTTGATAAGATTTCATGCAGAGGGTAGTTGGTTATTATTAGTACTGAGTGGGCTTAAAACTACTGTCCCAATTTTTGCGAGGTATAGACGAGAGCTAAAAGTAGTTTCTCAATCTTGCTATATCAGGATTTTGCTGGAGTGAGAGTTTTACTGATGAAGTAGACAGGCTTCTCGATCATCTCATCAAGTCGAATGAGAATATAACTTAATGATTCTTCAGTGATTGCGAGATAAATGATAAGTTCTTCCCCCTCGCGAGGCGTACTCATCACTGGTGGTGAGCCCAAGTAAAGTTTAAGTTGCTGAAATACTGCTTCATACTCTATTGTCCATTTGATCTCAGGGTCCTTCTTAGGTTTATGCTTTGTTGCCCCCTGATATAATAAGTTGAACAACCATCGACAGCAATCGGAAGATTTTGAAATAAAATAGTTTATCGCGACAATCTTGCCTGCTAACTTCTGGACGTTTTTCATCATTTTTGGAGAAGGCATAGATAGTAATGCACGAATATGGTCTGGATCAGCTTCAATACCACACTTGTTGATTCAATGGCCCAAGAATTTCCCTGATTGGACTCCAAACTTACATTTTTTGGGGCTGAGTCTCATCTTGTAGAGACGGAGAATATCAAAAGCCATGTGTAGATCTGTAATATGGTTTTCCTTCTTGAAACTTTTACAGAACATATCATCTATATAGACCTTCATTATCTTTACAAGGTAATCTTTGAACATCGGGGTCATCAATCATCGATAAGTATCTCCAGCATTCTTGAGACCGAATGGCATGACTTTGTAGTAGTATAGGCCATGTTCTGTAATGAAAGCAATTTTCTCTTGATAGTCAGGTAGCATAGGTATTTGGTTGTATCCTGACACAGCGTCCATCATAATAGGAGCTCGTGTTCTGAAGTGGAATCGAGAAAATTATTTATAATTGGGAGAAAAAAACTATCCTTTGGAGTATATCTTTTCAAGTCTGTAAAATCCACGCACATCCTGATCTTTTCGTTCTTCTTCAGAACTGCTACAATATTTGATATCAATTCTAGATAATTGGTCTTTGGAATAAAACCAACTTCGATGAGCTTTTTGATCTTTATGTTAACTTCATCTCGAAGCCTTGGTGCTAAAGTCCTCTATTTTTGTTTGACAGCTTCAGCTTTATCCTTCAAGTTGAGTTTATGGTAGGCCAGATTCAGATCAATGCCCGACATCTCGTGAAATGTCCAAACAAAGACATTACTGTTGGCCGAAAGGAACTGAATGAGTACATCGCGCTCATCTGCGGGCAGATGAGTACCAATATATGTCCCATACTTGGGGCCACTGATTTCAACGTACTCTTTGGTTTCTATGTTGGGCAAATGTTGCCCTGCAGAGTTAACTGTATAGTTCTCTGTAATGTTTCTTGTTATCTTCTGTAATTTCTATGCGAGCTAATGTTCGGAAGGTTCTGGTGCAATACGACAGAATTTTCTCATGCACGTACTAATTTCTGACTCCTTTGATCCTGTATACGCCACCTTCCCATTCAAAATGTAATGCCAAGTGATAGGTTGACGGAATGGTGCGCATATTGTATAACCAGCAATATCCCATTATCCCTAAGTAATGGGATTTTGAATTGACAATAAAAAAGACAACGTCAAGTATTACTAGTCCTGCGGTGATAGGAAGTATAATTTTCCCTACACATTCCTCCTTAGATCTATTGAAACCACAGATATCAATATCGTTGGATTAGACCTTATCAGCTAGATCCATCTAATCGATCGTGCTTTGAAAAAGGAGTTCGATAGCACTACCGGTATCTATCATCATCATATAAAGCGCCATATTTTTGCATTTTCAACATGACCACCAAAGCATCATGGTGAGAATAGTTGACATGCCGAACGTCGTAATCATCGAAAGAAATCCCAGTTCGCTAAGAACAGGATACTGGAATTTGATGATCTTCTTTATCTTGTATGAATAAGTCGTGACACTGGCTGACACGTCTTCGTTTGCTCCTATTTGATTATTTGACGATTTGGGTCTCCACGAAATGGTAGAGTGAGATATGGCACAAATGCTTCTTGGCTACTGGTTCCTCAACTTGTGCAACTTCTTTGGGGTTTTTATAACTCCCGTTCTTATAACTCTCCACGTCCACTATGTATTTGTGCATTTTTCCATCTACAAAGATGTATTCCAAGAACCGTTGTAAGGCAAAACATTGCTCTGTCTCATAATGTCGGACATTGTGGTGGATGTAGTATTGTTTGTTCTCAATCGGTTGAAGGTATTGTACATTGAAGAAGAATCTGTTTTTCTATAATATAGGATAGATGTTGGCTATGGTCACATTCATCTTTGGATGATAAGGTTTTGGCAAGTTACTCATCTTTTGAGGTTTCTGGTCATTGGTTTCTGGTCATTGGATTTGTTTCACTTCCTGTCTCCTCCCTAATCTGTTGTCCGATTAAAATCAGAATGGGTTGATTAATGTCGAGTTATGAGTGTTAATTTCAAAGGTTTTTGCCTGTCAGACACCATTCGTTCCAGGTTGATGAATCCATTTACCTTTTCAATCATGTCTTCTAATGTCGTTGGTTTGTTGAGGATGAGGTACTCCTTCGCCCGGCTATCGACGAGTAAAGCATTGGTGAAAGTATAAATAGTAATCTTCTGATCGAGTGGATCAACTTTTCAAGCCAACTCCAAAAACTTTTTAGTAAAGGTCTCGAACTTCTCCCCTGACATCTATTTGAGGCTAAAAAGAGAATATAGGTTCTCCTATTTATCACTGTTGTACAAGAAATTCTTGACAAAGAGTTCGCAGAACTGTTCGAAAGTTATGGTAGACCCTTCAGGCAGTTTGTGAAACTGCCGTAGGGGTTTGCCTGACAAGGTGGTTGGAAATAGTCGGCATAAAATGTGGTTGGATGTGGATCGTAGAACTAGAGCATCCTGAAACTCTTGAACGTGTTCCACTGGATCAGTTCCTTTATATTTTTAGATCTTCGGAGTGTAAAAACCCGGCAGGGAACTCTCCATCTAATAACTCCTGGGCGATCGGGCTCTTCTGTAATCTGTTATGGATCCCTTTAGTTGGCGTATGGGCTTCAATCAGTTCTTTGATTCGCTTCTCAACATATTTCTGAGTGACATATTGTTGAGCTACAGCGGTTTGTCGAGTAACGCATCCCTCTCCAGGATTATGATCACCACTCCCTTCACTTAGACGTTCCTTTATCGGGACTCGAACTCTTCGAGGTAGATTATCAGTCTGTCTAATTCCCTCCAGGCCATCATCTATTTCTTATTGGATCTCCTAGATTTGGATGGGCTCCATATCCTGTTACTGATGGTTAGATCAGAGCACACCTCCTGCGTGTGCGCCTTTCAGAGGTGGTCCTATTATATCATGAACGAAAATCTGTGAGCCCTCAGGTTGTACAGCTTTGTTCTTCTTGGTGGCGACTTGCTGACCCTGCAAAACCTTCAACGTGTCATGAACACTCGCGAGTTGTTATTCCAGGGCTGCACGTCTTTTTATTTTAGAATTCAGAGTGGCCCTCAGGTCTGCTAAAGCTGTATTCTCTTCCATCTGGATGATCGGCATGCTCTGACCTGGATGTGTCATTCTGAGAGAAAACGATCAGCGCCATTTGAGATAATGGGTTCGAGAACTTCGGTTCCCACAGATGGCGCCAAATGTAATAGCCTAGTTCTGGGATTTGGACTTAGCCTTTGCACCCAATGTATTCAGAACGTTCTAGAATAATAGATAATAAAAAACAAGATGATTTAGCGTGGAAAACCTTTGAATAGGTTAAAAACCACAACCTCTCCTGAAGATTTTGAGAAAGTGATAATCTTATTGAGATTGTTAGTCTATTACAATGAGTGTCCTGAGAATATAGGATAATAGAGTAGGAATTTTTCTATGGTAAATATTTTGTCCTTCATCTGCAGTTCTCTAGGTCTCTTTACAGGTCCTCCAATATTACCGTTTGACGACCATAAAATCCCTTAATGATGGACATTTCAAAGTAAGTGTGAGATATTCTTTGATTAGATGATGTAACGTTTCAAACTTTGTTGTTGTATAATGGCTTTATTGCTGATTGTACGCTTTTCACAGATTGAGCTATTAGTGTAGAGGTCGAAAGTGATGTCTCAAACTGAGGAAAGTTTGGTCACGTCTTTTGCAGTACTTCCTATATGCTGATGAGACCGAGGAGGAAGCTTAATTCCGAGATATAAAATAAGTAATTGCAAGATGGCTCTTAACCAATAGCATGAGTATCATCAGGGATGAGTGGTGCTGGCTGAGAAACTCGTGCTGTATATGTTTCTGATTGTGCCACATGCTCTGTTGTTGAGGTCGAAAGTTTGTTTGTAGTTCAAAGATGTGGTATGAGCTCGAGATACGGAATAAGCCACTACAGTGGGTTCCAAGTATCGAATGATAGATGGAGAATCATATCCCACATAAATTACAAGACATCCCTGGGGACGTATCTTGCTACGTTGAGGTAGTGTAATGGGCATATGTACTGCACAACCAAAAGTGCGTAGATGGTGAACTACTAGTTGTTGGCCAGTAACTAGCTGTAATGGGGAATATTGATGGTATGTTGTCGGCCGTAATCTAATGAAAGTTGTGGCGAGCAAGTCTTTATGGCCCCAAGCGCTGACCAAAATTCTTATTCGTAGTAGCAAAGGCCGAGCAAGAGATCATTTGGATCTTCTTGATTAAATTTGTAACCATACTATTTTGGGTATGCACATGGGGTATTAGATGTTCAACATTAATTCCCATTGACAAGCAATAATCATCAAAGGTCTGGGAGGTGAACTCACTATCTCCATTATGTCTGATAGACCTAATTGAGTACTCATAGAACTGTGTCCTTAACTATATAATATATACCAACAAGTGCGCGAAAGTTATCTTCCTAGTGGAGAGTAAGCATACACGCGACCATCGAGAAGATGCGCCGATAATAACCATAAAATATTTAAATGGGACTGAAGGCGTCGATAAGCATCTTCTCAATACTGTTTAGAGCACATTGTTTATAAGAGTCTAGTCATGGAGGACACTACTATATGTTGTGCCTTGTAATTTTGGTTAAATTACAATGTTTAAAAGAGTTTGTAAATGAAGCAAACTTTAATTAGTTTTTGTAAATTCCATTGTTACAAAGTGATTTTGAAACTTTGTTTGTGAGACCTACTCATATCCCATCTCCTATGAGGAACAATATTGTTACAACTACTTCAATGGAGTTCACCATGAGGATGACATTTATACGTAATTTTCTGATGAATTGGACACATTAGTAATGTGGGAAGTAAATTTGAAGTATAAGTTACAAACCCAGTTTGGATTTATGCAAACAGAAGGGGGAGCAGTTGGATAACATTATAAGCTATAATGCGATTATTTACTCCAACGAGAAACATCACGGTGTAAGAATTCAGAAAGAGGGATAATAAAGGGGTTTATGAGGAATTATAAAACTAATACTACTTCAATAGTTGCATCGCCAAATTCCAAAAGAACAATTCTTGGTGTTGAGCATGATTTAGTTTTGGGATATATTAGGTACAAACCAAGCACGGAAATGTACTTAAGTTTAGTGCATGCTTAATGAATGGCATTGGTAGGTGTCCTTTAGGTTGGCTAGTAGAAGTCTATTCCTGTGTGTTAGTCATATTCAACAAGTGAAGTAAGTTCGTGAGAATTATTTCTTGTTGTATAAATGGCTTTGATGTAAAGCAAGTTTGTACTATACTGCCCATCATGAGTTACGGGAGGCCTTGGAAATTATTATACGACATCACTTTAACTTATATTAGATCATATTCTGTAAAAATTGTGTATGGCGACTGTCGAGTTATTCATGGGGATATATCTAGCCTCTATGACTACTAATTGTATTTTAGTTGCTGCATAGTTTTATGATTGTAATTGAATTGGCATTTTCTAACATAATAGAGTATACCAGATACTCTGTTTTATGGTTTAGTGGCATTGTTTGAAGCATTTGTGTTTCGGAGTAAAGTAAAATGAAATCAAAGTAAAGCATAATGCAAATAATGTGACACAAATCTCATAATGAAATATTGTTACAATTATAGGGCATCGATGACTTGCAAAGGCAATCACCATGGTGTAGGATTTTTGATAATGGTTAATAATGATGCATAATATATACTAACATAATATTGGCTACAAACAATGATAATATAAATAAAAGTTCTTTTGGATTTAATTCTTGGATCATCTATGCAATTAAGGTATTTAATATTCTTAAGCAATAACATGTAGGTCGGTCGAAGTTTAACACTACTGAAAGTTACAACAAGGAAACATACATAATTCTCAATTTAAGCAACTATGCAACAAGAAAATACCCTATGGATTGGTGACCAAATGGGCTTTACAAATGTTTTGAACAATTTTAGCACTAAACGTTTTGGGTTATAATGACGAAAAATGAATTGCTAAGTCAAGCGCCTGCGATTAAGTAGGATGATATCGGTGTTTAGAAGTGACATGTTAAACCGAAGCCCATTAAAAAATTAATATTAAGTGTGCTTTGGCATACTTCTCCTGAGAAAAAGAATGACAGAGAAAACTTTATTATGGTAAGACTTTAAAACAAAGTATTAACTTAAAATTGAATAGTAGAAAAATATAAAGAGGTAGTTTAAAATTGGTAATAAGAAAAGACTTTAAGACTGATTATTCTGTAGCGCTTACTTCTGCATCACTGCTTGAATCTCCAATTAGTTTGTCATTGTCAGCATTGTCGTTATCATCTTCTGGCTCGCATCCTTCTTATAAGCTATTTGGTTTATCAGTACTCATATCAGTATTTAAGTATATATGATCATCTTGTGTACTCTAAAGTGGCTTATTCATATCTATTTTACTTCGTGTACTTTTCTTTATACCTTTCTTCAGAGGTTGTTCCATTGCCTGATAATTACAAGTAGATTTATAAATACAGTGACAATGAGAAAACATTATAGACCATTGTTAATTCATGCAAGTTGTAATTAGGTTAAGTACCTTATTTGATATATCAGTGGATGATGGTGTAGTAGATGTTGAAGAATAACCATAAAAGGGCTAATTTTTTTCTTTGTTCTTTTATTATTTTGGCTATCATCAGGCTCTTTATCCGCAGGTGGTGATCACTTTGTTGTTGTTCCTTTCCACTTAATGGTTTGGATCGAGGTTTCAATTTCTTCTCGAGACACGGCTGATATGCCATAAACGCGGTAGATACTATTTGGCTTACCAACATTATTTTCTGATACCTTTATTGTAAACACACGTTAGACCCAAAGTAAATTCTTTTCAAAATAGTATGCTACTGATATTTTACAGTTGTTCTAAAGAATTTAAAAGTACAACTTATTAAACTATTTCATATAATAATTTAATAGAATAGGGTTATTGTTTCTATACCTTTTCAGAAAGATCCTTAGTTGTTTTTGTTGTATTGTTTATAAGCATTTGCAACTGTGAATCAAACATTATCACCTTGATGAATCCTGTTTCATCTTGGACATCAACTAGTAATTTGTACCTATAAGGAAAATAAGATTGGGTTAGAATGTATTTAGTTGGGTTATAGTACCTAGTAATCAGATTACTTATTATTTTGTTGTAGCTCGAACAATAGAATTTGTCATTTTGTTAGCTAAATTTTTGTTTGCAATTATTGCACGATTCAAAACAAAATCCATATTCATGATAGACTTTGGAGATTCTCGCTTGAATGTTGTAGAAGGAATCCTGTTTTTGGATAAGTCGTTTTGATCATTAGTATTCATACGGTGAATGAATGCACTAAATCATTATTGAAATAAAATGAAGACGTACCTTGGCTGTATAATTTTCAAATATGTTGTGTTTCAGTTGTTTTATTGTAATTATATTATCTCCCATTTCTTGATCAAACTTCTTAGCATTCTTTTTTGGAGTGACCTGAATAATTTTATCCGCACTATACATTCAAAATATTATAGTATCATGATTAAGGAATATTGTTTACAGTTATTAGTTACTAACAAATTGTACACTTTACCTGGTTGAGAATTCTGCAGCTTCAAGGATTTCCATATTCAAATAGGTTTTGGTAGCATAGGTAGAATTCATGGTGATGTTACTTGTGGATATAGACACTTAGAAACCTTCATGATATATAGTGCGGGATATGTCAAAATATAATATTATCAATGTTCTTTTATATGTGGACATAGTCGTTGATACATGGTGATAAATGGCTCCTTATTGAAATATAAAATTTTGGCTTTTCCACATAATAGATGTCATATGTTGATGGTAAATAAATTGTGTTAATTTAGTATGTATATTTATATCCTTTCTATTCTTTAACAGATCACGTAGTCATAACCAGAACAGCATTAGGAGCGTCGAGCTGGTCAAGTTGTCTCCCTAGTTCCACAGCAATAGATCCCCATAACGTTATTGATAGTTGAATACCCCTGTCATGAAATTGAATAAAAATATTATATATGGTGTAGATATGATTTAAGTGTTATACAATACAATCAACGAAATAATACTTAGTACCTCTCATTTTCTATCGTTGTATTTTTCATTAAGACCTTTGCTCCATTCTTTGTTTATTGGGGTATGGTAGGTATTATGCCTATGATACGACTGATAACATCTGGGATTTGATAGATAAGACCTAATTAGATAATGTACGAGTAAAGTTAGAAGAAAGTTGTAACTAAGTATATACCTACTGTTTTGTCACTTTTGTTTGTAAAACAAACGAGATTATTGAAATTACAAAAATTAAATCGTAAGAGCGGGATGTCGTTATTGTCATCTAGATGTTTGATGATGGCCTTGTCTTGGAATTGTATCTTCAATATGTTATCGAGTGGTTGGTATAAGCCGATGTTGAATACGACATAACCATTTGCAAGATCAATTATAATGCCCTCTCTCAAATATCTATAAAACTTGGGCATACATATTTTTAGATAGTTGGACTCAATTTGATCTCCATATATACATGTAAACAAATATTTACAATTTATATACTATAGATTATAGGTATAACTTGTCGAGAAAATAACATTTACCCTTTGATCAATCAAAACCATGTTGGTGGATGTTATTTTAGTCCGGTCTCGGAAGTCCATGACAGGCCAGATTCTAGATATTCTTGCTCGAATTCTCTAATTCGAAGTGTTAGACTTCAAATATCTTAAGTTATTATAGATATTGGGTTCATCATTGTTGTCAGACATACCTAAACTGCGTAGGATCTGCAAGAAATTAGTATTTGATTTTGCATAAGATCTAATAAATATAGTATAGTTTTGGGGGAATATTGTTGTAACGAAAGTCGAAATCGGAGCTTATTAGGGTAATGAAAATTTTTGATTAATGAATAAAGAAGACCAATTTCTCGAATATGGCCCCTAAAGGCTAAAGACTTCAAGGCCCTAAAAAAAGAAACTTGAAAGACTAAAAGAAGACCTGTTTTAGTCTTTTAAGTAACTCACAAGACCTCCAACTTTTATTTTAATGTAATCTCTGGAGTGGACTAACGACTGGCTTTGGGGAAAGAACAATTTTTGTCTTTCAACCACCTCCGTATCCACATTACTTCCCTTTTGCTTTTAGCTATAACGATAGCATAGGGAACCTCCAGTAGGATTGATTGCAAGAACTTGCGTCTTGAGAACCTCCGGTGGGAGTGATAGCAAGAACTTGCATTTGTGGAACCTCTAGTACGTTATCGAAGGAATGCCAAAAGCCTATCCTTTGCAACATGATTAGAGAAGGATCTGACTCAGCTGCTCCAATATGTCCGTTGTTCTGGCCGATACGCAGCATATGCGCGATCTTGCCCATATCCTCCTTTTGCTGACCGGTCTTCTGCTTCTAGCTATGCACCCAGTCATAGAGCATAGACGTGTCTCCATGCCAAAAATAATCCATGGATTCCTCTAAGAATTCAAGGCCAAACAAAAAATGGCAAAACTACTGAATCTTCAACATCTGGTTCGGCATGCCCATCCTATTTACGGCCTCCCACCTCCACAACTCTTGGTCCTAAGTTCCATGGTAGAGCATCCCACTACTTCTCCTTAATCCTTGCTTAGGCTACTCTCTTAGCTACTCTCAATAGACATTACCACTAACTATATCCCTTTCTATAGACATTACCACTAACTCTCTTCCTTATTGAAAATGAGAAGCCCCCAACCTATAGTAGTGACAGTAGATAAATCAGAACTCTATGATGACATCCTTTATATTTTAAATTTCCTTATCGATATTAAAAATAATTAAGCAATATATTTCTATTACATTAATTATGGCCCCTTCTTTATAAGGTCTTAATATATTAAGCAACAATCAATGGAACCCCAACATAATGTAGTATATGTAATCGCGACAGGACATGACTAGATTTTGATTTAGGTATTGACCTAATTATTTTCCACCATAATTAAGCCTAGCTAATTATTTTTAAAGAGATTCTATATGCTTTACATGAACTTTGAAAAGTAATAAATTTGGACAGACATATACATTACAATAAGAGTATTATGTATCCGAATTTGATTATTTTCTATATGATTTTTATTGTTGCATGATACACCAAAAACAATAATCAACAAAAAATTCAATTAGACATCAAACACCATGCAAAATTAAATTGAAAAAAGAAAGAGTACGATACCTTAAGTTGTGGAATATCGAATTAAAGTAAGGAAAGAAGAAGCTAATTGAGTATTAAGGTTTAATGCTTGTAATTTCTCTCTCTATATATATATATATATAGTGAATAGGTTCCTTGATTAGGGGTATTTTAAATAGTAAGGACTCTATAATATTCATTAAAATATTATATATATATATATATATATATATATATGACTTTAGTGCATTCTTATTGTTAAGGACTTTATATGTTGAGAATATTATTTGATTATGACTTATGTTGAGAATATTATTTGATTAAGAATTTATGAGATTGCCACTACATCTTCAAGGTTGACTCATACTTTAGTTAGTTCAGTACGATCTCTGACAAAATTACCAAACTGGCCACTGCTGACTAAAATTAAAGACCCCAAAATCCTTAATGCCCATCACCCAAGTCCAAATATGGTGAAAATCTTGGTAATGAAACGATAGGGAACATATTTCACAAGATTATTTCCAAGGGAATATGACTTTTGAGAAGCCTCAAAGTTATTGGTATTAAAGACCTCCGCAAGGGTCTATTTTTTGTGTCTGCATTTGATTATGCCAGCTTTTTTGTAGTTTGGATATGTGAGGTCTAAGATGGACCTAAAAAGTGACATATCCATACCAAAAAATTTCACTAATTTCCTTGGCTAGACTTCCGTCAAAAGATGAAAAAAAATTTAACACCGTGTTCTCATCTCGACCACAAAATCTCGATCAGAAGTGTTTTCTCCTGAAAAATGTCGCAGCTACTATGCACCACAAGATGGTGCATACCATATGCATTATCCCCATCTTGAGCAAGATGAGTTTTTCTTTTCTCTTTTTATGGAATGTAGTGTAAATATCTAACTCACAGTATGGGACTTATTCGTCCCGTGGCATGAATGTTCTTAATAGGGGATTTCAAATGTCACATACTTAAGCACCAAATGACACAACATAAACTAGTAGAGAAATAAAACTATACAGATAAAAACATTAAAATTATGGAAAACACATACATTACTATTAAGGGCGATGATTTCCCTCACACGAACTCCATCCGCGCTCAAAAGTGCAAACAGAACATAACCTATAACGCCAATAAATAACTAATTTCAGTTAAAACATTTAACATATTCTATATGTCCAAATGTTTTCTAATTCACCAATGGCCTAGGATTTAGGATTCTACAAGTACAGAATGAACAGTACTACAAAAAATTTACTCGAGCCAACTATGGAAGAATTTTATTGCAAAAGGTTAAGATTTTATATATTACGAGTAAAATCAACATACTAGGGGACCCTGTCTAAAGTAGACGAAGAAAGCCCAGAAAAAAAACCACAAATTAAGAGACTAACAAGTTCTTAACAAAATCTAAAGTACTCTGTATGGGGATCTTCAATTCATGTGAGATATTTTGGTCTTCCCTCAACCCATTCCTCATATGGGAAGTCCTCGATGGATCCTTGTTTAGCCATGATATCTGCCAAAAAGTTTGCTTCTCTCTAGGTTGCGCTAAACCGGATTGACTGCATAGAAGAGAGTAATTGTATCTACTTATTTATGAATTTCCATGGAATCTTATGTGTGGTGAAGACGTTAATGTCTGTCGTAGAGTCTGAAACAATCTACGGATTATTCCATCCTTTATGTATGGCTTTGTCTACCCCGTCTATGATTGCATTAACTTCTGCCAGATAGTTAGTGGTTATTCCAACTGATTTGTAGACCGTTCCCATAACTCTACCCCCCCCCCAGTCCCTATAAACTACTCCAATCCCAGAAGGCCCCGGATTTCCCAAAGCCGAACCATCACAGCACATCTTAATCTCATTTATGTTGGGTAGTTTCCACATGAATCTTTTAATCACCGGAGTTTTACTCATTTTACAATCAACAGAGAGAGCTTTGATTACTTGTAACTCGAAGGCAGTATTGTACATACCATGTTTTGACAGTTTAGCGTTGTTATCTTTTTCTCTTAACACCCTATTTTGTATCTCTCTGATGGATAGCTTCCTTTCATCAAATCTGAACTTGTTCCTTGCGTTCCATAGGCAATGACTCACAGAGAAAACCATTGTAATCCATAGATCATTAAGATACGAACTCAACGTCTTGCTTTTTTCCAGTATCTGTTTCCAGCTATCATGCTCTTTCGCCATTGAACATTCAAAAAACATATGGTTTGCCGTCTCATCTGTACAGCCACAGTAATTACAGATTGATGCTAGCTGTATGCTCTTTCTTTGTATCAATTCACCCATGGGTAGTAATTGGTTCATAAGTCTCCATGCAAACCCACTGAGACCTAGATGTAGGCATTTTAACCATGTATATTTCCACCACCAGGCTGTGTCGAGTCTTTTGCAGGTACTTTCAAAGGCGTTTTTGACTGAGAAATTACCACGTATATTCGGCTTCCAGATCTGAATATCTTCAGCATTTGGATTGCATGGAATACTAGTAATGTCTATTCCCATAGCCAAAAGTATGAGAGAGATGTCCAAAGGAACATTCCAACCATCATACTTAATAAAATCACTGACCTTGGTTGTACAAAACTTCTAAAGATGGTTAGGGTGATCTATTTGTTCACGTAAAGGAGTGCATGTTGCCCAAGAATCTCTCCAAAAGTCGATTTTTTTTCCATTTCCAATTATCCATTCGATAAAAGGTTTGTTTATAGTCTCAGCAAATTTAATACCCGGCCAGACAGAGGAGCTCTTGTGGTATTTAATCCTTTCACCACTATTTGTATGAAATTTAGCATATATCATTTGCGCTCAAGGTTTTTCTCATTGAGTAAAAATTCAGTTTAACTTGCATAGCATGGCATTGTTCACCTCTTTTAGACTTCTTATTCTTATACCTCCTTCTCGAATCGGCTTACACACCTTTTCCCATCTAAGAGTAATCCCCTTTCTCTTTGTAGGATCCCCAGTCCAAATAAAATTTTGAATAATGGCATCTCCCTCTTTGATTAAGGATTGAGGCTATTTGTAGATGGCCATATTGTAAATGGGGATACTATTTAAAATAGATTTGGCAAGAACTACTCTCCCTTGAAATAATAACATTCTCCCATTCGAACTATTTGCTCTCTTCCTAATTTTTTCCACCAGAGGGGTGATAGTGCTTTTAGATACCCTTCCTTGTACCAGAGGTATTCCAAGATAAGTCTCTGGGAATCTTCCCTCCCGAAACTTAAACATATTGATCACCTCATTTCTTCTATAGTTGGGAATGTGACCAGTAATGATCTTGTTTTTCTCAATACTCATCATCTTCCCTGAGGCAAGTTGGTAATTAAGAAGTACTTTGTGCAGATTCCTTAAGCATTTGTCCATTCCATTAACAAGCAGAAAAATGTCGTCAACAAAAAACAGGTAAGTAGGTCTTGTAATACCTTTAATCTTGACCATTGGAGTAATTTTCTTTTGTCTCACAAGAAACTTAAGATTAGAACTCAAGATATCTTCAGCAATAGCAAATAGCAACGAAGAGAGTGGATCACCTTGATTAAGACCCCTAAAAGCTTTGAAGTACCCAGAAGGACTACCATTAATAGAGATAGATTGCATCCCAGTGTTAATTATAGCAAGAATCCAATTGCAAAAGGTATTGTAAAACCCAAATGATCGGAGAGCTTTGATCAAGAAATCCTAACTCATAGTATCATATGCTTGGATGATATCCAGCTTTAACCCAACATTACCCCCTTGTCTTTTAGTCCCCATCTCATTTACCAACTCAGAAGCCATACAAATATTATTTTGTATGCTTCTATTAGGGATAAAAGCACTTTGCTCATTAGAGACAATTCTTGATGCAATCATAGAGAGTCTTGTGGCAAGAATCTTATAGATGAGTTTGAATGTAAAGTTGTTAAGGCAAATAGGCCTATAGTCTCGCACATAGGATAGTTTCTTTACCTTAGGGATCAGCACAATAAGATTTTTCATAATAAAATTTACTGGAATAACTCCGTCCCCAATAATATCCCAATATGTTATGAAAAATGTACCTGAAAATCCATCCGGTCCTGGGGAGCTTTGGCCATCCAGAGAAAAAATAGCATCTCGAACCTCCTCCTCATTAGGAATATCGGAGAGACTAGTATTTTCTTCATACGTAGCAAAGACTTCATTATGAGTAAATAGTTCAAGACAGTCTATCACCTCATATCTTGCAAACTTCTCCGTATAGTAAGTGAGAATATAATCTTTAATGCAGTTCTGATTAGAGAGCACTATCCCATTTTGATCACGAAGTTCCATAATATTAGTCTTGACCATTTTCATTTAAGTGGAATGTTGAAAAAAGGAAGTGTTTCTATCTCAAGCAAATAGCCATTTGACCCTCGATCTTCGTCTCCAATCATCCTCCTCCTTCTCCTCAATCTTTTCCAGTTCTTTTGATTTGTTTAACATATGTGTATACAAATTATCATATGTCTCATCATCTTTTTGCCGAATTTGGTGTTGTAGTATCTCTCTCTCAAGTTCCTTATTGTTACCAGCTGTAATATCTAGAACTTGCATTTTCCAATTTTTAATTGCCATCTTCAGTCTCCTTAGTTTCAACATAATGGCAAACAAAGGAGCAGCAGAGAGAGTTTGATTCTAGCTAATCTCAACCATTTCTCTAAAACTTTGCGCCTTTCTCCAAGATTGTATATATCTGAAAGGTATGTTACTCGGCTTTGCTATTCCATTACACTCCCCAAAAAGAAGAGAGTGGTCCGACTGAGTATGAGGAAACACCTTTACCGTCCAATTTTGAAATTTTGCATTCCAACGATCATTTATCAGGCATCGATCCAGCACACTCAAGATTCTCATCACCCTTTTTGACCATTACACCAGGTAAAAGTGACCCCAGTTGTAATACTTTCTGTAAGGCACGCTGCATCTATCACATCAGAGAATTCTGCAACTGCTCTCCTACATGGAGGTTTCCTTCCCTTTTTTTCTGACAATCTAAGAACTGTATTAAAATCCTAATAAAAATCCATGGCAAATAGTTAGTACTGGATATTTGAATAATCTGGCTCCAAAGGTCCGCTCTATAAAATTGTAGACAATCTGCAGAACAAATGTGAAGAGGCATTCCATAAATATGATTGAAATATGTTGATTGGTATTTATGACAACACTCGAATTTTGGAGACCCTCCTTCCAGAGAATCCAAATATTTCCTTTATTCACCTTATTCTCATTAGTTATACTCATGGTATTGTATCTTGAAATACGAAATCCCTTAACAAAATTTTTTGATTCTACAAACCCAATAATAGTGGGATTCAGCTCCAATATTTTTTTCCTGATATAGATCATGGTATTCATATTCCCCAGTCCTCTAGCATTCCAGAAAAGTACCCTTATTACAAACCTGTGGTAGAGCGTGTAATTCTCGGGTCAATATTATAAATTGGGTCCCCTCTGATTATTTGATTAGACAATAAACCCTGATCTTCTTCTTCCGTGAGGTCAGGCCAACTCTCTGAATTTAGCAGCTTCCTCACCTCCTCAATAGGACTATCTTGATCTCCAGAATATGCCTCTTTACTATTTTGTGTGTTCCCCTTGCTGTTTCCAACATTTAAATCCTCTAGACCCTTTTCCTCTTCCATTCCAAGATCCCTTTGCATATTAATACTTTGTTCCCCACTTAAACCATTACTAAGAGCATGAAATTTATTTGTCGACTCAGTATCTCTAAGTAATAACTTGGAGTTAGTCTTTGGTGATTCACTTCTACCCCTTTTACCTTTGGTAACAGAGCATTCACCCAGTTTCATATCACCCAGAACTTTAGCTGCAGCAGAATCAATATAGTAGGTATGATTGCTCGGTGGACTAGTACTTTGTAATTTCTTAATCGTCTCCGTCTTACTCGGTTATCATTCTTCTATAATAGACAGGTCCTGTTTACCCTTATTTTTCATGTTCCCCGTATTTTTAATGTTCTTTGACACTTGATTCTTTTCACCTCTGAAAGCTCTTTGTATTACCTTACACTCCACAATACAGTGTCCAACATTCTTGCAATGATTGTAGAATTTGGGTACCCTATGTAGGATAATTTCTTGGTTAATCATCTTTCCCTCAATGTCTATAAAAACATGATTGGGAATAGGCTGTGAAAGATCGATATCAACCAGCATGCTAGCATGATACCCGTAGTCATGATTAATTGTGGATTGATCCAGCTGAATTGTTGTACCCAGAGTTTTCCCCAAGGACAAAATAATCATCGGACTCCAAAGTTCGCTTGGTAATCCTGAAAATTTATACCAAATAAGAGCATTCGTGTTGTGATGATTGTCAACCGAGAAAAAAGGACTCCAAGGCATCAATCTCATTGGCATCTTCTCTACAATCCAAGGTCCATGACTCCATATGAAAATTTTATCATTTTTATTATCAAGTTTGATAATGAAGAAGCCTTTCCCTAATGGAATTAGCTTACATTTACCCGAGATTTTCCATTTAGTTCTTGTGTACTCCTGAACATTTCCAAATTTACTTTCTGGAGATCCAGACGGCCTATCAAGCTATACCAGAATTATGACACCCCAATAGAAATCTCTCCTGTAGGGATTGAGACAAACGGAGTATCACCCCACATCCCCACTTCGAGTAGAGATGGAGCTTCAACATAGATATTCTTCCCTCTTACTAGATCAGCAAACGATCATTTCATTGTGTTCGGAGCAGTTTCAGGGATTTTACCATGGGGAGATGAATTCTCCATAACCTGAACTTGTTGTTGTTGTTGTTGTTGTTGTATTCCATCCTTTGACGTACCCGGTTTATCCAAATTCTGCTTTTCTCCCATGAATCCCCATGGATAGCAAATCTTAATCCCTTGTCCGACGTCCATGTCGTATTGTATCTACACCCCTTTGTTCATCATTTGAATTGAGTTGCAGAAGCCCTCCAACTATGGAAGAAAAGAAACAAATATAAGTGATTTTATATCATGGATGAAAATTTACAAAGTACATTTATAGAATTAAAGCCAGTAAAGCCATACAACAATTAGTCGACACAGGCCACATGAGCAAAGCCTACAGAGATATGACAAGTAAAATAAACCATGTTAATCTGTCTATTACATGTCAGCGACTAAATTTTTTGTGTCGGTGTTTTCAGCCAGTTTCCCTTGAGTTCACCTCTTTAGCATCTCCAATCCAGCCTTGGGCTGATCCATTGGCACCATGTGGCCGACATCATGAACTTGTTTATCGTCATAAAATTCTGTATTAGTAATGTGGTCGTCTAGACTGGGATCTGAGACAACCTTAAACAAACAAATTTACTATTAGGATTCATGACAATTAGAGTAAAGCTTTTTCAGATTATGGTACATACTTTAGCAGTGTCTCTCAAAATTAACATCAACATTGGTTTTCGACTCACATTTTTCCCACGATATCTTGTTAATATGATCTATAATTTATCTCGGAATATTTAAATTGTGCTTAGTTTTTTATAAAAGAAAAGATAAAAGAAAACATTTTAATGAAGAGTCATTTCCACAATAAGGGTATAAATGAAATCATGGAAATATAGTTTGGCTAGTTGGTTTGGAGATGCGAATACGAAAGAAATATCTGAAATGTACTTATTTGCAAAAGATTTCAAAAAAAAGTTGTTCACTATTTTTTTTGCTGAACTGAATTATCTCCCATGATTTTATGAATCCAAGATTTCCTATCGATGTGTTTCTTGTTCTATTAATCAAAATTTTCTTTATCCAATTTTTTGATATATACTGTCACTATATTACTATTACTGAATCTTAATTTAAGGTAGATGGAAGGAGAGACCTTTAGGAAACTGAAAGGACCATAGCTTTTCATTTGGCATGTTTTTGCACCATCAACTACAAAAGGAGCAGTGGTGATCCAACAAACTATGTTTGACTGGACCATTCCATTGCATGAACCCACCTTGAGTTACCTGATCAAACATAAAACATAAACTAGTTACAAAATAATGATCCCTTAACATATGTACTAGATGACAATTTTCACATCTAGCAAAGAATTGGACTTGTGGACTGAACTGAAGAACTTACCAAGACAGTTGAATATGAGGTCGTACTCCCCAGTATAAATAAGTAATTTCATTCCATCTTCAAGGAGAGCAGGAATACCAACTTTAAGATTTCTCATCCATTCCATCAACATTGCTAGATACATGGTTGGGCTACACGAAACAAACTATCTCTCCAGCACCAAGAGCGCTCATAATAGATTTTTGATTAAGGAATGTCTCCATGTTTGAGAAATTATAGCAGAGGTTGCCTTCACACTTCTTTCGAATGTCACAGTACTGAAAAATTGAAACCGCTGATATAGCGATCATGGAACCAAATATTATTTTCAAAAAAAAGGTAAGCAAAAGTGATAGTCACAACTTCTTACATTTTTTCTCTGGTGAAACTCATGATTTTGTTGAATACTGAGTTACAAACAACATAGGAAGCCATAGAAGCGGCTATACCATGGGTGCCTGAAAGCCAATACCATCATTAAACCTCAAGGAATAGTAACCTAATAAGATTATAGGTACTTGAAGATTGATACACCGCCACAAATTTTTTGGAGTCTTTGCAATAATCATATGCATGTACAAACGTAAGAGATACCCCAGAACATGCATGTACAGAAGTAAGAGATACCCCATCCCATGCATGCTTCATCAATGAATGATGGACGAACTGAAATAGTCCCCTACATGTAAGAAAAAATAGAACTTATCGCATAGCTTAATCGCCAACTCGCATGCTGGATGCATCTTGTTAACATTCTTATAATCAGATTGCTGAATTATTCCCATCTCCAAAGCGTAATCTGAATATGCTTTATAGTGGATTGCATGATCAGTGAGTCCATTACCAATAGCAAATCCCTGCAAAGCCAATTTAAAACTATGTTACTCCATGAAGTAAGTAGAAGCCACTAAATGTAAGACTAAATCAAATATAATTGGAGACATACCTTCAAATTAATATGGATACTTTCCTTAGCTTTGTTGCCACGGTGAACTCGAGCGGCAAATGCTGGAATGTAAAAATCATTCTTTGCATATTGAGGATGCTCAGTGAAAAATGCCTAAAGATAGAAAACAAAAAGACTTAGACTAAATCACCAATTTGAATAAGCAAACATACTCAGACTTTATCACCAATTTGAATAAAATCTAGGACTCTCACCTCTTGTAACTCTATTTACCTATTATTACGTTGGTATGCATAAATCGTTATAGTATTACGGTTTATGATATTTCTTTCGCTAGCTTAATAGCAATTTTGTTAATTGTGATGGATTCATTGTATAACTCAATCAATCCATGTGCGCTATCTTGAAACAAGGGGATTTCTTATGTATGATGGACGATGAAAAGTTCTAAACTACTGAGCAGGATACTTAATTTACATAGACCGGCTCCATGAGCAATTTAGTAATTTGGTGTTATACTTTTTTTTAGAGGTTTTCGTGTTATACTTAATTCTCAGTCATATACAAAACTATTTGGGAGAGAATTCGGGGACCCTAAGGAAATTGATCCTAACGAGACCCTAAAGTAGAGCCACACATCCAAATGAGATGAGTGGATTACAAAAATCTAGTTTTTTGTTATTAGAGAATTAGGTGGATATAGAGAATGAGGTAGCTCTCTTAAGGAATGAGGTAGATATAGAGAATGAGGTGGCTCTCTTAAGGAATGAGGTGGCTTTGTTTGAATTTGTAAAGCACATTTCCCAAAATGTTGAGCCCATCTCTCTCTGTCTGTGAAACTCTCTCTCACTCGGTCTCTCACACTCTCTGAGCTGTGTGTGTGTCTATCTCTCTCTCCTAAAATAAAATTGTAATTCGACGGCAAAGGGATCAGAGAGATTGTAGTAGAAGAGAGAGTACGACAGGTATAACAGCCCCAAATCTTGTTGAGGACGAGAGTGAGATTTTTGGGTGTGAAAGCAATTTGTGGGTGGAAGGAGCTGCAATTCAAGTTGGAATAGGTGGGATTTGCAGTGATGAGGCCCTAGCAACTTAGAGCAACCACCTTGGTAACAGTTTCTCCCTTGTTTGTGCTTAGGGTTTGTTTCCCCATTGTATTTCTTTGTTGGAGGAGTGATTTGCTATTTTAAGGGTTTGTGTACTTTCTTATATATGAAATTGTTTGGTGGAGTAATTTACTACTTATTTTTTGTGGTTTCCCCTTTCTGTTTCAGATCTGAAAATTAGAAATTACTGCTTCTCTCAGTCGCCAACAGAATAACTAGCAAGGTGAGTAATTGTATTCCCTATACGGTCCTAAGATACTTTTCTGCAGTGAGATGAGTATCTCGATTTTGATGGCCTCAAGAAATACATACCCCATTGTGTAACCCACGTCAGATCATCCCGTGTTATTGTCGTTGACCTGGGCAATCGATAATTCGTAGAAGTCCTTATTGTCGGAGACTGCGACAATCGACAATAAATTGTCGATCATCTGTACCCTCGATATTTATGGCCTGTTCTAATTTGGCTTTCTATTTTTAGTTTGGGGTTTGTTGTGATGTGTTAAGTCATCTTCTTCTTTCAAAATCTTCATAATGGCAATGGGGTTTAGATATATCGCATGGGTGCAAGAATTACTTACGGGGTATTTTTATATGGACGACACGGAGAGGAAGGATGATGTCCACATTCCAGTTTCCCTACCTGACGAAGAGATAGATGAGATTGTAGAACAAGTGGATAAAGAAGAAAATGCGCAAGCAAAAATTGAGTTCGAATTAGAATTCTGTCATCTAGAAACTGAGTATTGGGAAAAATAAAAGGAAGTTAGAATGCATGAATGCAGTGAACGATTCTTCTGATGGCTCTTCAGACAGTTGGCAGAGGGGTCGATATAGTTAGGAAGAATGTGATTGCAATTAGATGAGAAAGTTAGGGTGTTAAACATTTAGATCTTATAGGAAGGGAGTAGTGTTTTGTTTTGCTTAGCGTAATATGTATTTTGTATCAAACATTTCGACTACATAATGTAACCGTTTGAGTTATTACTGTATTTTATTTCCCCTTGTTTCAAACTAAATGTTCTGTAATTTTGAATGATTTTATCTATGAACGTGCCAGTGTGACCAACATACAATGGACGTCTTTGTTGATGAGAATTAGACAAAAGTCATTGCCGAAGAGTTACCAGAAAAGGCTGAAGGGGAACGTACAAGAGGTATTCCATTCGATTATGTAGAATGTTCAACATATCCTTTGTTTGCAAACCCCCATACGTGGGCAAGCATTTTGAGACTGTTGAAGATGCACGTGTTTACTATGAATAATATGGAAAAGGTTAAGAATTCTTCACGAAAAAGTACAATTCCACTAAGAGAAATAGATCAGAGGAAGTAGCTAGAGTAAAATTCTATTGTTCGAATAGTGAATTTTTGAAGAAAAATATAGGGATACATTTGGAGACTAGTAAAAGAGATGGGAGCAGACAATCATCAGATAAATGCGGGTGTAAAGCAATGTTAAACATCAATTGGAATGAGAAACTCGGTAAATACGTTGTGACTAGTTTTTTGGATTTCCATAACCATAAACTTGTATGTCCCTGCAATCATCATCGTATGAAGGTGAATAGGTTTTTCCCAGAAGCAGCAAAAACCCTTACAGGGACGTTGGAGCTCCACAACATTTCAGTCAGTAAGGTACCGACTTTGTTTCCAGAGAAAACCTTCAGCAAATGAGACTGCTGCAACCAAGGCAAAGGTAAACAAAGAAAGGCTAGCAAGAGGTGACACACAAACGACATTAGAATGGTTTAGGAAAAATCAAATTAATGATCTAATGTTATACTTCGATATTAAATTGGATGAAAAGGACCGAGCACTTAATTTCTTTTGGATTGATGGATGGTCAAGGTGTGCGTACGAGACTTTCGAGGATGTGGTGACCTTTGATACTGCATATCGAACAAATGTGCATAAGATGCCTTTTGCCCCATTTTCCGTAATCAACAACCACTACCAAACGATACAATGCGGATGCACTCTACTAAGGAATGAACAAGAATCAACATTTGTATGGTTATTTTATACGTGGTTGAAGGCAATGAACAGCAAAAAACCTATTTCACTTATCACTGATCAGGATGTAGTTATGGGAGCTGCGGTACCCAAGGTAAGCATGAATAGGTCAACGTGTTATCCAGCACATAGTGTCGTTTACCACTGGGTGTCGACAATATGTTGTCGACTTACTATGTCCCCAAATATATATATCATCGGTATTGGGCATGGTATATTGTTAATTACCATTGGGTGCTGACAATATGTTGTCGACGTAATATGTCCCCAAAAATACATATTGTGCACGCCATATTGTCGTAAACAATGTGTAATGGACATTTAATTACAGGGCATCTCCTATTTAGTTCGTGTCTACTCAGTTATGAAATTATTTATTTACAGGTTTTCCCAAACACCATGCATCGCCTTTGCCTATGACACATCACACACAAATTCCAAGAGAAAATAGGCCATGTTTGTCGGGTCTGATCTTCGTTTAAGCAAGAGAATGATCCACTAATGCACGACACCTATGATCCTTGGGATTTTGATGCAAGGTGGATGTAACTAATAAAGAAAAATAAGTTGGATGATAACCATTGGATACAAGGGATCTTCAATATAAGAAAGAGATGAATACCATTATGGAGTAGATCAACCTTCTTTGCAGGCATGAGTACTACAGGGCGTAGTGAGTCAACTAATAACTTCTTCAATGGTTGGTTACTTCCAACTACTAGGTTGTACAGTTTTGTGACCAGGTATGCCACCGCCCTATTGGAGACATATGAACGGGAGAGGGAAGAAGACTTCGCTTTTGAGCACAATTATTGTGAAGTAGTTCCTCATCAAGCCCTTTTGAAAGACGCTGCAAAGATATATATAAGAAAAATGTTCCATAAACTTGATGAGCAGTTTGAACAAGTAATTCACTTCGTTGCATTGGAAATATTAGTAAAAGGTAACCTACACGTACTTACCGTCAAATCGCATAGTGATCACCCAGAGTCGTTCGAGCTGCATGGAGAAGCTAACCGGTCATTGTGGATGCAAGTTGTTTGAGTACGTTGGAATCCCATACCAGCATCTCCTCAAATTTTTCTCGAAATATGACATTCTTATAATTCCAGAGGCTTTCATTATGGCAAGGTGGGGGATAGGTGCAAATAAATTCTCTCGGTCGTATGATGAGAGCCACTTATCAGTCGAGAACTTACAAAAACTGTTGCGCCATAGCCACTTATCACTTCGGGAATCGTTACTATTTAATTGGGCTTCAAATACTAAAGAAAAGTTAGAATTTACAATTTCAAAGCTATAAGAGATTGAGTCTTACCTTGAGCATTACGATTAGTCTATGACAGTCTTGGAACCATTAGAACTAGCCACGACAAGTCCTTTCGTGGAATCTATGTTGTCAACAACTTCTATTTTGGACCCTCTTATGGTTTAAACAAAGGGCCGAGCCAAATTAGATCACAAGAGAGGAGAGAGATAGAAAGGGGGGGATGGAGGAAGCTGCTGAGAAGAAGAAGAAGAGAACATAAACAGGATGTGGAGTATTTGGCAACCATGACAAACGGACCTGCCCACTTCTTAAAATGAAGATACCTAAAACAAGTAAGTATAACTTCGATACTATGCATAACCCCCCACATTCTGCTTGATTAATCTATAACCATTTCTAGCCTAAATTGTGGCAATCTCCATGCAGGGGGGACGCATGAACAATAGCAACCACGGCAACAACGACATTTAGGGAAAGAAGAAGCCAACCATGCATGAGCAACAAGCTTATTTTTTATCACTTTATTATCAATGTATGTCATAAGTGCGATGTCCTAAACTAAGTGACCATCCGGTAATTTCACTCATCTTAGTTTATGAATTGTGATTGTTTCGTACTATGACTTGGAATCCCTCTATTATAATAATATTACTGAATTGTACTTTTGATAATAATTTGTGGAATGATGAATTTGGTTTACCATGTCCAGTGGCTAGGTGTTGTCGAGTCTTCTGCAGACTGTAGAAATTGTCGTTTACGTAAACTAGACGACAATCCTGAAATTCAAGGTTGTTAGATGCCTAGTTGATCGATAATACAAAATAGACAATGGGAGTTCAGACTATACCATAGATGGACAACTTGAGCAACAGGCAATTCATACCAAACCAAATATATTAATAAGTCTAACACAAAAGGGGATTGTAATCGAACAACTTCATGCAACACTGTTCAAAATACGTCTATCTAACCTAACATTTCAAATTATCGTTTAGGCCAACTAACCGACAATCTTAAAGGAGGACGTTGTCCACAATATAATCAGTAAGAACATACACAGAATACAAGCAACTAAGAATTTTAAATAAATAAGAAGGGCTGAACCAAGTGTATTCCCATTAATCAGCCTCCCAAAAGTTTTACAATATAAACAACTACATACAGCAGGGATTTCAGACCAACCAAATTGGCCGCCATCAAAAAGTGTTACAACAAAAAAACTTTTTAGTAGTGGTTATCCCCCCCAAAAAAAAAAATAATAATAATAATAATAAAAAACCCAAATATACTATATATTTTCCCCTCTTTCTTACTAGATGAGTAAGTGTTTATCCCTCTAAAAAATGTACTGGTTATCGCTCTAAAATAAAAAATAAAAAAACCAAACATACTATACACTTCCCCCCCCCCTTGCTTACTAGATGAGGTCGTTCAATTTTTAACCCTTAACGTTGTTCTCTTTGAGCAAAACCTTGAATAGCTTATTTGTTACACCAAACCATTTTTGTACCATGTCCCTTTGGAAATCACCACGAAGGCCCAAATCTACATGAGCAAGCCTGAGAGTAGAAGCTGGAGGCATTTGTGCTCCGTACCTCGTAAACAATCGAACATATTGCTTGTCTGAACCCAATCCAACCCACCAAAACTTAGTAGTATCCCCAACTAGGTTTTCAAACCTTTTCTCATTCGATATGTGGTTGTTTTTCCTAAGCCAAAATAGAAGTAAGAATGTGTACGCCTCATGATTGCTGATAAAGGCCACAACCTTCTCATAACATGTAGCAAGAAAATGTCCCATGTGCCTATATTCCACATGTTAACCACCATATGAACAAGCACGACGCAACTGCTGGTACACCACCATCTCACTTCGAGAACTAAAATGGATATCCAAAGACTGGCTGAAAATAGTCTTCTAAAATACTGAATCCTTGGTCATCAAAGACTCTAACGAATTCATTACCTTCTTAAATTGGTTTTGACTTTAATGTTTAATTGTTGTTGGTACCCAAAAAGCAGAATTGTCATCTTCCCCTTGGACACCACGCACATCTAGATGATACTTCACATACAATTGGAACAATGTCTCATTTATCTTCTTTTTCAGTACAACATTCACCCTCCTAACCTCCATAAGCTTGTCTTGATTTTTACCCATCGCTGTGAAATCTTCTTGATAGTCACCTTTGGGCCTTTGTTGTTCTATAGTGTAGAATTTATCGTACTGATCAAATAGCTCAATAAATGTTGGATCGTCCTTCTCTACTAACTCTCCGCTGTGAAATTCCTTCTTCATTGCTTGACGCCATGCCTCCTGCATAACAATGGATGGCAATTAGTAAAAATGCATGGAGGCAGAAACAGTAATGTATTGTGAACGTTCAATTTATTAAAAGGGGTATACCCATTCATAGCGCTCAACTTCAAGGGTCTTCTTCATCTCTTCAACAATGATGAGTTGGTTACGTTATAAACACGTTATACAAGCCAACAAGGGATTAACTATCAATTGAAGTACAATATTTAAAAACAAACCCTTAAGGTTGGTAATATACGAGGGTTTTAATTTTCTTATCATGTATCGCAGTGTCGGACTTGCACTTGGCTATCCACCTATAATTTAATGTAATTATCTGTGTAAAAGTATTAAAAGAGCTGAATAATAGAGTATTTGGTTGCAGCATCCAGAACAAAATTGAGGATGAAAATAGTGGTTATAACATCTTAAGTCAATCAGTGCATTAACCGACATTAAAACTGTCGACGAAGGCAGAGTGGTCGATAACAAAATTGTCGGAGAGTACATTGATCGATAAATTGGTATAGTATTCTCAACAATAAATATAGCCCTATAGCATATCCATCAATCAAACTAATATTAACAGAGAGAACATGCTTAAAACACAAAAATAGTTTTAAACCCTTAAAATACAAACGAATAAATAGTTTGGACCAAAATCCATGAATATGTCTCTACTTCTATCCAGACCAACTTATAAATTATTCTTTCTCTTTTAACCTCTTCACAACGTCTTCATACTTGACAATTAACTCATCAATCTTTTTATGTAAATCACGTGAAGGCACTGCCTCTCTTTATGGAATCATAGCAAGTTGTTTAAATGCAACAAGTACATTGCTATCAAAGAGGAGTTCCACATAAGCTTACATTATGCAATGAATTGGGAAATGATAGGTTTAAACACTCACAGGGACAGCATCTGGGTGTTGTCTTTCTGACTGCTCTGCCAACTTAGCATTGATATCTTGTAGTAACTTGCATTCTCTTCTCTGAAGATAATTTCCCATAACATAAATGGGATAAATAATTAACTCCTAAACAAGGTTGTAAAGACTTTTAAATGAAGTAAATAGGGTTAAGATGATACCTGTTTTGCCAACTCTTTTGTCAGTCTTTCATTAGAAGCATTAACTCCTATTTTTATTTACAAATCCTCTACCAGCTTTGTGTTTTGCACATTCAAAACTTGGCACTCTTTTGTCAACATATATAGTGCATTGTTTATATATCAGTGATATGATCTTAGAATCAAAATCCTAAACAAAGTTGTAAAGGTTGGGATGATACCTTCTTTGCCAACTCCCGTGTCAGGCTTCCATTACAATCATTCAAAACTTCACACAATTTTGTCTGTATATAATCATTAGTGTGTACTTTATTTATGAGTGATGTCCCATCTTATAATAAAAATTCAAATTAGTTAACCAAATGAAGAATTCAGTCAAATATGGTTACCTTCTCTTCCAACCTTGCAGGTAGCTTTTCAAATGATTTCACATATTGTTCGTGAACAATATCATTGAGTATTATGTCCTTTTTCATGAGTTCAATTCTGACCCTTAGCTCCTCACATTCAGTTGCCTATGATTAAGAATATATGTTACAGAGTAAAATAATTCTCGATTTCAAGCCACAGATCGACAATCCCAAAAATTCTTTTAAAAGGACTTTTGTTAAGTAATAATAACCCTCTCAGTTAATTTCTCTATTATTAAGGATAATGTTTCCTTTTCATTCACGTACTTTTTCTGGTCTTTCATCTTCTAGACTACCTCCTTCAGAGTCGATATCTGTTCCACCAATGCCTTATTTTCATCCCTTAGCATGAGATATTGTTCGTGTTCACAAACATTAGGGAGTTCCCAACTGATTTCCATCTATAGAACCTCCCAATAACCACATGATTTAGAACAACAACTTCTACAAATAATGCAAAAAATTATTTGGTTGATGCAATGTTTAATGATCCATCTGGTTTAGTGCGAATTACCGGTACATCGCAATTATCTGGTTTACTTCACACTCGTGTTATGGGGTGACACGCTGATAACCTGATATCGTCATTGGCAGAAAGGTCTACAGTTGATGGATAGATTTTGGTCCAGGAGACACACTTAAACCACTGTATGTACCCATCTACAAATTGTGCAGGCCCACCTTAGCCTCATTCCTCTATCGCGACACCTCACTATCCATTCCCTCTGCAATCCCTTCGAAAATACATTAACCCAGTCATACTTAGGTTTGTATTGTTTCGACTCTTCTCCATCTCATGTTCTCAACCCTGACACTTTAGCACATTTTAGGTTCTTAGGGATTGGCTGAATCCTTGCAAACTGCCTAACAACCCTATTAGGGTAGATGGGCTCTAGATGGTCTAGACTAGATGTAAGCCCATTAAAGAAAGTGTTCTCGTTGAAGTCGTGGTCAGACCTTCTTTCTGCCCTGTATGGGCCCCACACAGCCTATACAAATACAACATCATTTAGTTCGATAAACAAGGTCATGAATAAAGTAATTTAAATATAGGCCTTATATACACCAAATGGTAAGGTTACTTACATCCTCAACCTTGTAGTTATCAAATGATTATCTATATCTCATCAAATCATGGGCACCGGTCTGATCAGTAATACTTAAACCCCATTTCCACCTAGTATAATACTCCGCTGCATCTGAATGTTGCTCCTTAGGTATGCCAGGCAGCTTTGAAAAGTAAACAAATATCCACGACTGTATGTAGTAACAACAGAAGGTGTGGAAATAAAATGAGAAATACAATTTTAAGCAACATAGTATATCACAGTTTATTTTTGGCAGGGCGTACCTCAAGGAGTGTCGTATAAGCAGTAAATTATTTCTCGTCGGTCCGAGATGTTGTACTTAGGTTGTGAAACAAGTGCACAAGAACTGCGGAACCCCAAGACCACTTGATGTTCACTTTGTCATTCTCGAAGAAATACAAATACCGTATAGTCATATAGCTTCCCTTTTTAACCGGCAATAAAAAGGTACCCAATACATACAGCATGTACGTACGCGTAATAGATAAGGCTGACATTGCCTTATATTTCAGTCCAGCTAGCCTTTTATTCTATATGTTATCGTTATACTTCTTCAATTTCCCCGCATAGAAGTTCACCAATTTTACTAGAGATAAAGAATTGCCTTGATATCCAGTTTTCATTGAGTTAAAAAAATCATCATCTTGGTAAAGATTTTTCTTAAAAATCTCAACAAGCTTTGGCAATAACTAACTACCTTTAGTTATTGGAATGTCACCATTAGCCGACAAACCTATCAAGTGTTGTGCATCATCAAAACTCAGAGTCATCTCCCCCCCCCCCCCCAACTGAAATGGAACGTATTCGTCTCTAGCTGCCAATGTACACATATTGCAGAAATTAGTCCCGCGTTGTAGTGCTCGTAGGAAATCTCACTAATCGTATCTAAACCTGCAAGTATAACCAGGTCTCGAACAATTGTTGATTCCTTCTCAAGGTGCCATGTTAGAGCATGGTGGTGCACACGAAGACAATCAGGCTCCTGTATAAAATATTGAAGAATATCATTAAATATTATGCCAATATAGTAAAAAAATAAAATTGCGTAGTCCAAGTAAGGGGACAACGACTAAACTACTTTTGAATACAACTACTTGGGTCCCCAACTGCTTTACCTGGCCAAGGTAAATAGATCTCGCCCGATGGAATTTAAAACTCAATAGCTAACTCCTATCAGGTGGGTACATATCATCAATGGGAGCTGCAATTTCTTTCTGCTTCTGGGACACCTCAGTTTGTGGTGGATCAGCCATTGGAGGAGCTTCAACATTTTCCTCATTCACAGGGTCACCTTCAGTTGGTTGGGCTCCCAAAGACTCTTCGGCATATCCAAACCTCAAATCATTCCTTTGGGGGGCAGATTCATCATTAAAGTCTACATCTCCAAACTATTCAATCTGTGGCTCTTTCTGAGTTTCTATTCCTTCATTCATATTCTTCTTTCTTTTGTAACTTTGCTGGTGTTTGAGTCCTACATATTGTTGTTCTGCCTCGCGCTTCTTTGTATTTGATAATATCTGAGATAGCTTTTCATCTATTGCTTATCATTAAAAATATAATCAAAAAATTCTTAGGTAAGCAAAAGGGGAGATGAAGCAAATATTGTCAACATAGTACTAAACTGTAAGAACTAAACATTTAGACCATTTTTAGTATTGTCGACCATAACAGGTGCTCGGTAGAATGAAATATTTCACAATGTAATATACTATTTCTGAACATATAGCATGAGATAGGGGATTACCTACTTAAGGATACACTAGAATCTTCTATTTCTGAACAACATAGAGCTTGGCATAGGGGATTAAGAACTTCAGGATGCACTAGAATTTTAACTACTTCAACAACTTTTCAAAAAAAAACAACTAGAGAAAATATTGTCAACTAATCCTTAGTCATCGACAAAATAACATTTACTTTTCACTGCAGTAGAAATCCCAATTGCCTCACCAAACATATATTCTAGGGGGTACTCTAAAGTTATCTCTATAATTTATGGGTGTCAAAAATCAAGCAATTTGCAACATGGGGGTCAGATATGAGGGGGTTATCTCTGTAATTTATGGGGGTCAGATATGTGGGAGACATCCCCAAAAATGTTCCCCCAACATCACGTACTAAAAACACGGTACATTTCCAATTGCCTAAAAAATAATTTAGTAAAAAAATAATCAAAAAAAGGCACGAAGAACTTACGCGGGAATGACATAAAACAAACACAAATCCTTATATGAAAATATCCCTATATTCCAACATTAGCTCTAATCTAACTATCCCTTTCAACAAACAAGGATTTTGGGTAAATTACTCCTCCAAACAATTTGATTTTACAGAAAGTAGGCAAACCCTAAAAATAGCAAATTGCTCCTCCAACAAAGAAATACAATGGGGAAACAAACCCTAAGCAGAAATAAGAGAGAGACAATTACCAGGGTGGTTGCTCCAAGTTGCTAGGATCTCATCACTGCAGCTCCTTCCACCCACAAATTGCTTCCGCCCCTAAAATTCTCACTCTCGTTCTCAACAAGATTCGGAACTGCTTCTTTCTCATACCGTAATCTCTTCGTTTACACTGCAATCTCTCATACTACCGTCGATTCTTTTTGGTTTCAGGAGAGAGAGAGAGAGAGAGAGAGAGAGAGAGGTAGAGAAATAGATCAGAGAGTGAGAGAGAAAGACAGTTCGTCAGACAGAGGGATTTTTTTTGTTTCAGGAGAGAGAGAGGGAGAGATACAAATCAGAGAGAGAGAGTTTGTCTGATGAAGGGATGGGCTCAAGTATTTAGAGAAAATGTACCCTTACAAATTCAAACAAGCCACCTCACATAAGAGCCATTTCATTCCTTAAGAGAGAGCCACCTAATTCTCTAATATCCACCTCAGTCTCTAATATCAACCTAATTTTCTAATAACAAAAGTCATATTTTTGTGACCCATTCATCTCATTTGGATGTGTGGCTCTGCTTTAGGGTCTCGTTAGGGTCAATTTCCTTAGGGTCCCCGAATCCTCTCCTAAACTGTTTTAGAAATCTACAATGTATTCCATTAATTTGTAGAGCTCAATATTCATAAATCAGTTTCACTTTTTCGTTAGGCAAAAAAAAAATACCTGTAAGAAATCGTACAAATCGTTGCTAACTCCATCTTCATTATGACGAAGATCACGATTATCAAAGCTATAACTAAAACTAGTTTTGGTCGGTTGATCAACATATAAATAGCTTAATGCCTGCAAAATAAAGACACAAATTACATCATAATCATCATGTGTATAAATCAGAATAATGGTCATATTATTAGTTAAAAACCAACTAAGAAGTTGTAGTTCGAAGAAATAATAATACCTGGTCCCAGCCATATTCATTCAACACCAGAGACAAGTTTTTTGCAATATTGAAAGGTCCGTTTTCATAGAAAGCAGCCAATTCACTGCTACATCCCAGACCTCTAGTTAACCATAAAACCACAGGATCTTTCTTGGTCCGTGATTCAAAAAAGAAGTAGAACATCCTACAATTTCTAAATGAAATAATTTAGTGCACAACTACATGCTCATAACAACATACAAAACATCTAGAAACAATTAACGGAAATAAAACGAATACAAATCATAGTAAGAATTATACCCAACTATTTTATCCCTTCCTACATATACTTTATAATATTCCGATCATTAACTCAATACCAATCTCTAATTAGCACTTTTTATTTTACCCAAACTCAAATTCTCTAAAAGGGTTACAAAACAACAACCTAATAAACTCCAATCACTCAAATTCAAACCCTAAAAAGTACCCAAAAACTCAAATTCAATTTACCTCGCAGCATGAGAATGTTGAATCTTATATAATACCCAACATGATACCCCTGATTCTTCCCCAATTGTTGGGGTTGCAACATTTAATCCATTTGAAAACATGCCTAATTTTTGAATAGTAAACATAGCTCTCAATTTTGTCCTCAAGATCAAGCACAAGAATTCATCGAATTCATTATACCCAACTCTCTCTCTCTCTCTAGGCTGTTCACGGGTCGGTTCGGCCCGGATACTGTACAGGTTCAGATCCGAACCGGCCTAACCAGATTTTACATTTCTGAACCTGGACCTGACCCGGATAGGTTCTAAACCCAAACTGAAACCGAGCCGGACTAAGTCTGGTCGGGCCGAGTCCTACCCGTTTTGAGAATCTTCATTCCTGCTCTGCAAACCCAAACCCAATTCTGGTACTTTTTTAGCCTTGTAAAGCATTTCTCAGGCAATATACTTAGTAAGTACTGCATCATTCAAATACATACTAAACATATCGTAATTTTGAGTTACTAACATCATTCAAGTACTACAAGAGGGGCAAAATAACCATACCAGAATTTTGAGTTACTAACTACTGCATCATTCAAGCAACTAGACAAAATCACAAACACAAACTAGCATATCGTAATAGTTCACAATTGCCAATCACAAACACAAAATCAAACTATCTGAGATTTGCTGTACTCGTCAGGAGCAGATCTAATGAAAGGAACAACATAAAACAAGACCAATGCTAGGCTGGTAGGTGGTACCATGGTGGAATGATCTAAGGAATAATGGGGTTGTTCATGGGTTCCCAAATTGATTTTAGTCCCCAAATTGATTTCATACAACATCATCAAATCAAAACCCCCAAATTTCAGTCTCTAAATCGATTTCAGTCCTACATTCCTCTTCCCCACATACATAAATCGAAACAAAATTGGTCAACGGTTTCAGTCTTCTTCCCCACATACATAAATCTATTCCTCTTCCCCACATATATAAATCGATTTCAGTCCTCTTCCATAGGTCTCTGATCTCTGTTGCATATCTCCCCCATAGTCTCTTTCGAACCCCTAAAAATCTCACCTCTTTCGCTGCCATCGCCACCGCTGATTCATTGTTCTTTGATCCTGACCGTCTGATCATCTCACCAATTCCTCTCCCTCTTCACATCTTTAATTAGCTTTTTAGATCCAAATACCAAAGAGAGAGAGAGAGTTGCTCCTTGAAATCTATTATCTCTCTCAAACTTGTTGAGGAAAACCTAATAAAAACTATCCGGCTCGGATCGGGTATTAAACTTGACCAAATCATGAACCCGAACCGATTATATTTGTGTTTTAAAATTGATACCCGAAACCGAACTGACAGATTCTTATACCAGACCAAGTCGGCCGGTTCGGGTTCTCAGGCTTTCGGGTTTAGGTGTACAGCCTTATCTCTCTATCTCTCTCTCTCACAATATCTCTGAATCAACATAACAAAATATCAGAGGCATAAGAGCATCTCCAACAGTATGGTATTCTGTTACACTTTTCACATATTTTTGCAAAAACTCCTTCCAACAGATGGTGTTCAACATACTCACCTCCGTACCCCTTCAAAGTATGCAAATCCGGAACTTGGAGAGTGGTATGTGCATACTACTTTTGTGGGTCTCTCACAAATATTTCTTTTCTTCCTTTATTTTCTCACTCTAATAAAAGAATATTGTGGTTCCAATTTTAAATAAAAATCTCCCCTCTGTAGTAAAATAACATTGTGGGTCCCAATTTTAATATAAAAAATTTAATTTAGAGAGAAATTTGTTATAGCAAAGTGGTATGCTATTCTGGATACTAGTATCCAAAACCAGAATAGCATATTGTCTCTGTTGGAGATGCTCTAACGCCATGCTGTAAAAATAATGGATGATGGGTTCCCATGGTACACAATAATGAGATAAGAGTTCTGAGTTCGACATATTGATGCTCACGATCAGCACATGTTAGCGTTTAAGTAACTTCGGCTATATCGGCGCTCCTAATGTTTATTTTCGTGATGAATTAAGAAGAAGAGAGAGCACGTGAAAGAAACGGTGGTTGGTTTGGTTATGAGGAAGCACGTGAAGTGCATGTCACGTGTTACTTGTGTGTTAAGATATGATCTCATGCTTATGCTACAAGTATTATATTTAATTGTGTTTATCTTGGAATGTCACTCTTTTCTAGTGAATGTGGGAGTCTTGAGTCATGGATGAGGGATATGTCTCTTTCTCTCAAATTACAACTTCCAACTACACTCGCATAGCCTAAGACGTGATATTGGACGCTAGAAAAAAGCAAAGCTAGGATGCTCCTTAATTGACCGTGCCTAAGACATGCCACTGATCGTCAGGAAAAAAGCTAGAATACTCTTTAATTGACCGCGCGTCTAAGACATGCCACCGAACGTTCCAAATTATGATAAGTGGTTAATAATGAGAAATAGTTGGGCCTCTAATAAGGGCTAATTGTATTTTATATTAATACTGACCTAGGTAGATTAAGATAAAAATGAATTTGATGATCATTTCGTTGTGTGCATCAAGTTATCAGTTAGAAGTAGCTGTTGTTTGAAACTATTTGCAACATAGTATGTAGTTTTGGCATTAGAACTTTTGATAATTGTACATAATAACTTACGAATATTTTATAAAAAAATTAGTGAAATTAGTGAATATGTACAACATCAAAGAACAGTAACTTTTTCTGCAAGATACTTTATTTATTTAGAAGATAAAAACATCAAATCATAGTCTAACATAGAATAATATATAAATCTAGCTAGTAGCATAAATAAATTCAGTCAATACGTAGGCCGAGGCTACAGTTTGGATAACTATTTGCCTGTAAGAACCTATTGTGGAGACATTCGGTGTAGAACTCATGCTGATATGGCATTCGGGTAATCATTTTTATGTGTGCATAGTCCTATTGACAAAGGATGCATTCTTGCACATTTTCAGGTCCCTTGTATATATATATATATTCACGTTGACCCAATTGCGATACAACTTCAGTTGCTGGAGGCTTCATTTTGTGGTCGTATATCCGCAGTTCATGTTCATTATAGATCCGATGAATATCAACATCCATTTCAATGGTTATCCATGACTTTTCCTCACGTAGGATGTCTAACGCCTTTTCCTTGAAATATGTTAGTAACCAATCGTAATGATTATTCCAAAAATCATCTCCAAGTTGGATATCATGGTCTTCTTGGTAAACACTCTTCAAGTATTTTATGATTTTATTATGGCCGTAATTGTTAAATAGGTGCTATAATTGTTGCTCTATGACTCTAACGTGAGGAGTATCAGTTGTTATGTTGATAGCATTCTTAGTTGTATATAGCCTACTCGCAGCCTTCCAGTATCAGTCGAATACTCGAAGGCTACATCGAAGCCTACCTAGAGACTCAAAGCCCAGCAAGACTAGTAACTGAGTGCATGAAGTCGTCCGAGACTAATCGAACACTCGAGGACATAATCGAAGCTGAAGATAGATAGTTAACACCAGTTTTGCATCAGTACTAGAGAGACTTCGACCATGGTAATGCATGGTCGAAGGCAGATACGTCTGACAGCCAGTTCACCAGACAGAATAGTGAAATGGGTCGCCTGACATCTACAGTGTCAGAACTGACTCCGAGTACAGAACAGTTGTCCCCAAAAGATATACATGTAATTGGGCCTCCCATGGTGACCCACCCCTTTCTATCTCCTATAAATAAGAGGGATGAGGCGTTATGAAGAGGTTAAAAAATCTCTCCCACAAAACCCTTCAAGATTACCTTCGAATACCCTGTAACCGACCTCTACTCGATCCCTCAATTAACTTGATATATATCATTTCTCATTCAAATCCTTACTAGAGGTCGTGGAGAATCCTATTCTTGGACTCCACGCAAGTATGTTAGTGGATTAGACTAGTAGTTTATAGCCTTATATATTTGCCAATACTTCTAGTCGAGGGTAACCTTCAAGGTGTAAGAGCTCAGTTTCCCCTCTACGAAATTAGTCCCCTATACTAGTTAGGAAGTTAATCGTTTCACAAGTCAGAACTGTAATCAATTGTAAGCAAAACTTTATCAAGAACACCTGGTTAGAGGAGCCCTTGAAAAGTATTGCATCCAGTCTACTGATATCAATGAAGTCCATATCAACATACAGTAAACCAGACTTATAAGACTTTACAATATTGTAAAAGAATCCGAATAAACTGTTGTTGGCAAATTTTCAAGTTTTATTTTGATCGTAGTTATGTTGGGCTTATAGATAGACATCATATAAAGTTACTAAATTCTAAAACTTAGCCGATTTTTACTAAATCTCAGGTTAAATTAAGTTAAAATTATATCATAGTAATAAACTTAAACTTTGGGATTCTTGTGATCCATTGTAGAGCTCATTCATATTGAATCAATACAATTAAGTACCCGACTTTAAGTGAAGACATGCAAGTAAGTAGATCACATATATTAAACCATAACATTGTGATGGTAGAGATAGTTGTGCAGTATTGTAAAAGAAAAAAAGATGTAAAAATTGTTAATAAAAAAACTACATAACAATAAGTAGAATAAATTATTAATGGAGGAGTTTGACGACTCACCAGCTAAATTGAGGGCAAAGAAGATGATAGGAGTAACCCTAGTTGGTGTTTAGTATGTATTTGATCGTCTTTAGTGAAATCATGTTTTATCACGTCACTAGAGTCCAAATCAAGAATATGTTTCTAGTAGAGCATTTTAGTTGGATTATTTTATTTGCTTTTATCACGTCGCTTGAGTTCAAAATAAGACTATGTTTGTCAATCACGTCGCTAGAGTCCAAAACAAGACTATGTTTGTCATGTGAGGCCGAAGTAAAGAGTATTAGTTATGGCAGAGTACTACTCTTACTTTGTTGCAGGATGGATGGGGACCAAGTTTAGCATCCCCAAGATTTACCAAAATAGTATTAAATGATACAATCTTAGCTAGGCAATATGATATAAATGGTGGATAGAAGTAAATCCCTCAGAAAGTACAGAAGAAATGATATAATCTCAGCTAGGGATACTTGTTTTAAAAGCCATACCTTCATTTATTAGGGGTACCCTTTTGTAGAGCATTCTGTAACAAGTTCCTCAAGTTGCTTTGGAAAAGAACATTTCTTAGTGCTTGAAAAAATAATTGTGTGCAATAAGTACCTTCTTAGGTAAACAAATACCAAATATTATTGTCACTTAGAAGTTCAAGTTCATGTAGCGGACTTACCTGATAGACTTGCAGTGTGGCTATCGACTTGCAGTGGGGCTTCCTTGTTGTGAGTAGTAATAATGCTTCTACTCTCATTATTCATATCTGGAAGAGCGGTTTTTAAATCCTACCAAACATCAAATGTCCAAACATTGTACATGACAACCAAATAGTTCTTCCTTTCCAAGAAATCTCGCACTGTCTCCTTCAATTCCTACATTTATCTTTCCTGAATCCTCTGACTTGAGATCCATTACTTCCTTTGTTATGCCCTGCAGGACTTTAACTTCATAGACTTGAGACACATTGATCCAAGTACGAGTTTGAAAATGATTCTTCACTGCGTCAACACTATAAAGTTTATTCGCACGAGTACTTCTACTGGATCCTAGCAAAGACATGCACAAAGAAACACATGTCGTTCGAACGAAAAATGGAGCTCGTTCGAGCGACATTTTCGGTCTCCAAGTTTCCAACGCAAAAAACAAACATCTCGTTCAAACGACTTCTATCCTCATTCGAACGACTTCGACAATTTCGACTTCACACTTTAACAGCTCGAAACTGGTAGAACAAAAACACCGCGAACTTTAGGTCCAACTGAACCAGCTCGAAATGAACATTGAAAATTCTTATTTTTAATCGGTCTTCAATTCTCGAACTGAACAACTTCAAACTAAAATATCCTCGAACATAATTCAATTTCATAGCTTAACAATTGTTAGGTCAGAAACTTGCGTTTCCAAAGTAGTGAGTCGATCTTCAGAATCGCCTATCTCCAAATTGGTCTTCTTCTTCGAATTAGGTTTCCGGTGAATCTTTAATGGACTCATTAGCTTCTCCTTCGTTTACTTGAGATGGTCACGTGTAAAGACCATAAACCACAATCACCCCCGAAAATCGTTACTGAAAAACTGATACCACTTAATCCACAATACGAATTGAGAAACTCTAGATAGAATAATAGTACGAAGAACACAGATTGGTGGGAGAATTCACTTTTAGAGCTTCAATTGCTCAATCAAATTGATTACAATCGAATTCCTCTCAAAACCCTATGTCTCTTTCTCAGAACTTTGATTGATCTAACATCATCTTATTTTGCCTAGCCTTGCCCCTTTATGAGGGTTACAAATTCCTAGTTGCAATACTAAGACAGTTATGCCTTTAAACGCCTAAAATAATAGGCTGAATCGCACCTCTGTTCGAACATAACAAGTCTCTGTTTGAACATAAAAAGTGTATTCGAACAGACGAACAGAACACTCAGACAGGTGTTTCTTCGAATAGGAATAAAACTTTATTCGAACACAAAGTTTAAAAATAATCAAATCCTCCTGGAACAGCTCCCCGTTGCATGGCAAAGCCAGGCAGCTACCCACAAGAGCTCATCCCCATATCCCTTAGAATTTGTCTTGTTGGACTTGGGCAATGCTAACACGGTAAGAACCTCTATGAGTATCGGCAAAAGTGAATAGTTGTCTAGCATGCTTAATAAGCAAATTCGAATACATGGGATCAATTTTTTTGAATACCAGAGAACCCGATGCCAGATCTGCAGCTGTTTCTGCGGCAATATCTGATCCTGGAAAAGACGTTCACATGCGTGAGGGGCCTTTTATCGGTCACGGATTCGGGTCTTTCCCAACATCGGTGGTCTATATCAGGATCTCCCCACCTGCCAAAAACAGGTATCATATAAGACTACTTAGCATTATTACGGTTATCTGATTCATAGACAAGAGATTGACCCATCACAATAGTTCGTTCCATTCCATCTTGCATAGGGGATGACATGACACACTCATCTGCAACTAACTAAGTAAATGGAGAGAGAGAGAGAGAGAGAGAGATGCACAATGTGCATAGAAAACCTACATCTGCAAATAACTACGTAGACAAAGAAGAGGCGGTACTAATTTGGTTCTTAAAAGGGTAGTGTCAAATAGTCTTGTCCGACGCAATTATAGCTCCTATTTTCAATGTCAAGTGAAAATAGTAAAACCCAGGAAGGAGGCCATAATGTGCTGATTCTTAGAAGACAGTTATAAACTCACTCCTGGATACTGGAAGTATAGATTATATTTCAATCTTCGAATGCAATAAAAAGTATAAGACTATAGCTCAATTTTAGTTAAAAACATTGAGCAAATAGCACATTATTTTCACCTTAAATTAAACACAACGCAACCCACCCGAATAATTAGAAGGGCTACTAAAAGGCATTTCTAACAGCGTATAAACATAAACTCCAATTCCAGATCAAAACATCCTCTCTATCAAGTTTTACGACTTTGAAAGAAAAGCCAGATCACTTTTGTAACTCCCGGTACTTGAAGTACCGTATGACTAATAAGAACAGGCACGGGACTAAGTTTATGGCATAGCCCATATTTGAACTGCGCGCAAACCCAATTTATTTGTTTTTATTTCTGTTTTTCTTCTTTGGTTTGTGGAGCAGAATAGGTTTTTCTTACATATGAATCTGTGGTTTGGGGGTGCCAAACAGAGTGCTGTCAATGCACATCCCCAAATTTAACCTTCATGACTATACGCATTTTCATCAGTGAAGCAAAATGGCTTTTTTGCCAACAATTGAAAATATACTACTTTGAAAAGATTAAAAACACGTTGTGTATGCTACGGGATGATGCCTGAATACATATGATGTTCTCGTCTGGATGGGCATTGATAAGAAAATCTGTGACCCATTTGAGTGAAGTTTGAGCATGTTTCAACTGCTTCACATCACTCATATGATCTCCATACTCGAGAATAGCTCACGACAATAATGTAGCAGTGAATGCCATTGGAAAACCAAACTTCAAATTATCCCCAGCAACATACAATCCTTTTGAAAGATCCAAATTCCAAACCAACTGCACTTCCATCCTCTAAAGCCGAATTTCCTCTCCATGCAATATTATTATTTACCAATTTACCAGCTGAAAGAAGCAGATTAACATTTCCACTTCAATAAAAAGTTCAAGGTGACAAATTAAAACTATTACTGATACAATATCACAAGTAACGAAGGACTGGAAAAACGAAAGAGCAATATACAGGTTAGATACCAGTGTCATAAAGAACCACACAAAAGAGAAGAAACCCCTTTTTTCGCCCAACTCTCCATATCTCAGATCCCGATCTTCTCCCATATATTTCTAAATGATTTCAATAGCTATCTAACCTTACAAGAAACTCTTTGTACAAATCCCATACGAATTTGAACACCCAACACTGAAACTTCACAGGTCATTTTACAAATGTTTGACTTTCAGTAGGGGTCAATCATGTGCAAATTTCAAATCTCTCAAAGTACGAATTGGAACAAGCAATAAGAACTACCACCAAAATTGTCTTATCAAGCCATTTATACTAACCCCGTAAACAACCCATAATATTCCATTCTTCTCTCTTATTCCCGCGTTTTCTAACCAATTTTAGGAGAACAAAAAACTGGGCTTTTCCAATGAAGACAAGTAATACAAACTGGGGCGGATCTATCATTTTAGAGTAGGTCCATACCTATGTGACTGCCCTAGACTATATATTTAGATTATTATGTGAATGTGTATGGCAAGGAAGGATCCAGCGGAACCCCAATATGTGAGTTATTATTGTAAATTATTGTGGAGGATGGCTATATAAGGCACCTCTGGTAAAAGAAATAAAGGGGAGCGAATAGTGTTTTATATTAAGTTCTTAAAAATTTCTTGAGAGTTCTTCATTTACTTGTTTCAATTCTTAGTTTCAAGTTATGTTCTTCAATCAACTCCCAACAATCCTCAAAACAGCAAAAAACATCAACAAATTTTATATCAACTTAAAAATGGTATTAGAGCCACTGTACGGATTACCTGGTGCTTACCTTTAAGGTTATAAACAGGAGGTCATCGACAAATTGGTAGCAGCACGAACAACGGGTCTGACGCAGTTAGCTCAGATATACAAGAACAAACACTTTTTCGTTTCAATTATTAAGCTTCTATTGGAAGTATCTAATCAATACTTATCTTTGATTTGTCGACACAAAAGACCAAAAACATAATAATTAAAAGAAGACTTGTCATTACTATTTATTTTGTGAATAGTAGATTTACTGTTCATAAGGACCACTTTGTACGTTGACATCTACTTTTAATATAAAAAACCACTTTGTTAAAAGAAAAATAATTGAAAAAACTCACCGTCTCAAAGAAGACACGTCTTACGCACTATGAATTGGTTATAAAAAGATACTGATGAACCATTTTTGATTCATCAATCCCCTTTAAACAAAAAACCATTAAAGCTCTGAACACTTAAGAGAAGCTTTGTAAGTTCTCAGACTACTATATAATACTGATTGCTATCATATTATTATTATTTTTGTGTTCAGCTATCATTTGTTGTTTCTATATTATCACAGTAATATTTTTATCATAAAAATAGATAGGAACCTAGAGTCTACATGACTAAGTGCTTAATTGCACACCTAATCAAGATGAGAGACGTCAAACCCTACGTCTGGAGTCCATTGATGCGAGACTTTGGGAGCTCAATAAACCTCATATTAACAAGAACCTATGTATTCACGACATGCACACATACCCATGAGAATGTCTAATGATGCACAACGATGAGACAAAGAGTTTTCTACTCAGTCTCAAGTGTTTGAAAGCACATAGGATTCCATAAAATCCAGGAAGGCTAGAAATGGAACCAGAAACTGAACCTTGTAATTCTTATGACAACAATAAAAATCCAAAAATGGAATTATATGAAGTTCATGAACAAGAAGGAAATTTCTCCACTGATCTAATTATCAAAAAAGAAAATTTAATGAACATATAAAGAAAAAACTTTCTTTGGATAAAAACAAGATATTTAAGGTTTCTAAAAATATCTCTAAGATTACAGGAATATTTATTAAAAGAAAAAATTTGGTTTATTTTGGAGTTAGCCATAAAAAATTTAGTCTTGATATAAAAGACACATTAGGATGCATAAATCTGCCTATCATCACAAGAGAAAACTTAAAACTAATAATAAATGTCATCCCAAAAAATGACAGGAGTAAAATAGGTTATATACATCTATGATGAATCCAAATAATGATAAAGTCTCACTTTCGAGAAGGAATTAATACACTTATCAAATTAGCAGTACTTGATAATCGTATTAATAACCGTAGAGATGCATTATTAGGAATGGTTCAAGGAAACATAAGTTACAAAAAAAAAAAATATTTTCAGTATACCCAACGCATGCAATAAATCTACATGACAAAGATCTAATCAAAACTTTGAGTTTAGCCCATCATTTTGAAAGATCTGAACTTGTTAAACCAGGAAACAGTCCTTTCAGCATCACATATGTTGTAGGATATGTTTTGACTAAGTCTCATCTCAGTGAGTTATTCAAGCAAAAATAAATGATTGAGATAGATAATATTTTCTCTGAAATAGGAAAATTTTACCAACCTCAGATAGAGAAATTAGATGAACTTCCAGAAAATTAGAGCCTAAACATAAGATAAAAACCCCTTCAGGTTATCAAAACCCAAAGGAGATACACGTACAAAATGGACAAATGGAAGTAAGAAACTCTTCCAGATTTCAAATTAGGAAAGATATATTATAAGAATAACCTGCAAACCAATCCCTTGCATAAATTAGACGATTGTCGGTAAAAATAGATACTCTCTAAAGAGCCCTTTTGGACTAATGGAACCAATAAAAAATGAAGAAAATAAAATTGAGTATTTATAGAGATGTTTTGCCCATCTCTTACCTCAAATTATGGAACTCATGACAAGTATTAGAGAGCTCCAAACGAATATAAAAGAAATTATAGAGGAAGTCCAGCAGACTCCTCTAAGCAAAATTGTTAAGGAGATACAAGATTTATCTCTCAAAGTAGAAAGCTTAAGTGCAATACAATTAAACAAAATTACTGAGGAAATAAACCAAAGTAATATATTTAAAACCAGATCGAACCTACCAATGGTTATAGAGACAATAGTAAGATTCTTTCCAATGAATTTGAAACCACCACCAACAATACTAAATGTCAACAATTATATTTAGGAAAAAGTTATAAGACAGGTTTGAAAACCCTGAAAAAATAAATCTAGACACCATTATTAAACTCTTATCTATGGGCGATAAGGAATTAGGAGAAAAATCCACATAGCCAATAACATATATGAAGATGATGAATCTGTAAGATCAGATGATGACTCAGAAGCAGATGAAGAAAATATTCAAAATAAAATAAAAATGAACTTAAAACCTACTAGAGAAGAAGGTCAAGGTTTTAACTCAAACACTATAGGACAAACTTATCCCAATATAACTGCTAAAAATGAAGAACATCAAAGAAGAAGAAGGTCTGAGCTCATACCAGAGGAAGATGTTGAGTTTGAAAGAACCATAACTATTCCTATCTGATCTAATACCACTACGGATAGAATACCTAACTTCCACAACAGGAATATCCCTACAAAAAATTAGCTAAAACAAAGAGTTGACATTCCAGGAGCATCTATTTTGGATATAGATTGTATCCGAGAAAGAGAAAAATTAATAACAGAATGGCACGCTAAAATTAGCTTTATCAACCAAACTACTTCAGAACTAGCAACAAACCTACAAGCAGTAAGAACGTTTATTTACCATAAATTTAGTGGAAATGTAAGAACGTGGATTGACAAACTTACAGAAGAAAAACATAATAAATTGGGTCAAGGATGAAAAACTAGACTCGAATATTTAAATAAAGTCACGGATACCATTTATCGAGAAATAGTTGGTAAGAACAAAAAAAATATAAAACCTAAATATCCCAATTAGAAGAATTTCAAGCTACATGGCATTTAGATAACCTTACCATTTGCGATATGTATTATTTTGACACATACACATGTGAATACGAAAGATTTTACCAAAGAGGCACAAGTCCCCTTATGTAATGGCTCTGTTTGCTAGTGATCGACCTGCGACGTGGGAGCCACAAGTCCCTTTATGTAAATCGCAGAGCATCTCGTCCACTTTCTTTCTAGAGAGGCATTTAAGGTAAGGCCCCGTAACTGAACAGTGGTATAAGGTACCATTTTGATTTGTATAACACTTTGAGTTGCCGATCAGCTATCGGCGCTCTTTTGGATCTGTTGGAAGTGGTCATTTGTATTGGATGTTGATACTGAGGTTGGCTAGGAAGGGTTTTGCCAATCGTCGTCTTCCCCTTTATCGCCCCCAGTGTTGATCGTGCATACAAAAATGTGATCAATACTGGGGGTTAAAATTACGTCGATCTGGAGATATTGAGCTTTTATTTCCAAGACCTCGGCTAGATATGCCAATGAATCGGCGTGTCTGTTTTCATCTCTAGGAAGATAATTAAGAGTTGCTTATGCAAACTTGCTCATTCTATCTACAACAAGGACTACGTATTTGATCATCTTGTCATTCTTCTTATATTGCTCAGAATAATGGTAGACGATAAGTAGTAAATCTATGTAAACTGAGAGTTCTGGGACGCCGAGCTCAAGTGTAAGGTTGAGTCCATGAATGAGAGCTTCATATTTTGTGATATTGTTGGAGGCTTCAAAATCCAAGCGGATTGATTTCTTAATTCAGTCGTTGGAAGGGGTAATCAATAAGATTTCAATTCCTGACCCTGTGGGTCCTGCTGATCGATGTGTAAGAAGTCTCTACCTTTTCCTTGTAATCCATTCAGCTCGTTTGTTAAATTCCTTGGGGGATGGATCTTCTATAATTTCTACTTCAAGATCAGGATCGTGTTCTTCCCACTCATGATCTTCCACTAGAAAATCTATGAGAAAATTGGCAATGGCCTAACCCTTTTTGGAATGACATTGTTCGAACTTGATATCATGTTCTCCCAAGCTAACTGACCATTGTTGCACTCTTCTTGATTTTTCCTATTTGGACAGAACCTCCCGAAGTGGGTAGTTCATCATGATTTTAACTGAATGAGCTTGGAAGTATTGTTTGAGTTTTTGTGAAATGTTAACAAGAGTGAGAAAAAGTTTTTCAATTTTAGAATACCTCATTTCTGCTGGAGTGAGGGTTTTGCTAATGAAGTAGACTAACTTCCCAATTTTACTTTCAAGTTGAATGAGAACCGAGGTGATTGAAGTATTTGTAATTGCTAAGTAGATAATCAGTTCCTCATTATCTATTTGGGTGCTCATTATGGGAGACCTCCCCAAATAGGTTTTGAGATCCTGAAAAGTTGTCTCGCATTCTGATGTCTATTGAACATCTGTATTTAGCTGAACTTTTCTCTTTTGGTACAACCGTGGAGTAGTAGGAATAGCCAACGACAGCGTTCTAAAGATTTTGTAACGAATCGGTTGATAGAGGCAATCTTGCCGGCAAGTTTCTGAACGACTTTCGTCGTCTTTGGAGATGGTATGTTGAGGAGAGCCCGAATCTGATCTGGATCAGCCTCAATCCCTTTCTTGCTGATAAGATGGTCGAGAAATTAACCTAAATATACTCCGAATTGATACTTATCAGGATTGAGACGCATCCTATAAGATGGAAGAATGTTGAATATTGTGTTGAGATATGTAATGTGGTTGGTTAAATGTATGCTCTTACACAAGAGATCGTCAATGTAGACTTTCATGACTTTCCCAAGATGTACTTTAAACATAGTAGTCATCAACTATTGATAAGTCCCGCATGCATTTTTGAGTTTGAAGGGTATGACTTTATAGGAGTTAAGTCCTCTTTTAGTGATGAAAGTGGTCTTTTCTTGATCTTCTTCCAAGAGTGGAATCTGATTATATCCAGAAGTAACATTCATCGTAGATTAGAGTTCGTGACCTACCTGAAGTCAAGGATTTAATGAATGTTGGGAAGATGGAAACTGTCATTTGAAGTATATCGGTTTAGATCGGTAAAATCTACACAAAATCGGACTTTTCTATTCATCTTTGGGACAACGACGATGTTGGATATCCAATCTGGATATCTGGCTTCTCGAATGAATCCCACTTTGATCAATTCTTCAATCTCTATGTTAACTTTATCTTGAAGCTGAGGTCATAGTCGTCGATGTATCTATTTGACCAGCGTGGCATATATGTTGATGGCCAATTTGTGACATGCCTTGGCCATATCGACCTCAAGCATCTCTTTGAAAGTCTACGCAAAAACATCTCGATTTTGTTGTAAGAACTGAATGAGAGCCTCTTTTTCATGCTGAACCAGCTTAGTACTGATGAAAGTACCTCTGCTAGGTCCATCAATGTTGATTTATTTTGTAGGCTCTTCTGTGGAAGGCTGATCATCGACATGATCAATTTTTTGTAATTGTCATGCATCGTATCAGCCTGAGGTATCTAGAATTGATGAGACTATATTTCTACAAGCTCGAGAAAGCTTTTGACTACCCTAAATTTCATAGATACCATCATTGTGTTTGAAGCAGAGTACTTGATTATTAGTGGAAACGATTGCTTCTATATTGTGAATCCAGCAGCGGCCCATAATCCTGAGATAACGAGATTTGGCATTTATTACATAGAAGATGAGGACGATGGTGGCTTATCCTACGGTAATAGGTAAGATGATCCTACCTTTTTGCTCTTCTTTCGAACCATTGAATCCACTGATATCGGTGTCACTTGGAATAATTTGATCGACCAATCCCATTTGGTGTCTTTGACTTGTTTAGGTTTTTCTATTTGAGCTCAACCCACATTCTTCATCAGTTTGTGGATTAGGTGGCACTGTTGACTGTTGAAGTCATGTGTAGAATACATAAGTCTGACATGGAGGTAGTTCGAACTAGAAACAACTCGATTTGGGTAAAATAGAGGGGTAGGCCTCTACAAATAGCATTATTGCATATCAGATTTACCATTTTGGATCACTATATATTTTTAGGATTTTCATGAAACAATTGAGCCCTCTGTCATCCGAACCGTATATACGATTGATGCATGCGAAGTATCTGTTGGTGCTCTGTTGGCGAAGATTGTCAAATATGGATCAATTAAATCTATTCTTAAGGTAAGTCTTCTATATTTGGTTATATTTTTGATCATATTAATCAAAGATTAATCTTTCCAGCATATGTATTTGTTTACGATTTATCCAGGCTTAAATTAGAATGAGTATGTTGTTCTATATGCTTAAATTTGAATATTATTGGTTGCAAAATAAAACAAGCTTGAGAGAAGTTCTGAAGTTTACGAATGGATTTGATGAAGTTACTGCAACAAAGAAATAAGATATTCCTTCTCTTCCAAATGAGACCAAAGTCCTCAAGCTTATCCAAGTAGAATAGACTTGATATTCATTTCTTCAATTTAAGTTTTTTTTCTCATGGAATTGTTTAGGTATTCTTTCATTTCCATAAAGGTTGTTCAGATGGTAAGAATCGTTACGTTTTCACTTTCTTCTTCTTTCGTATATGAATGGTTAATTTTATGTTATTATTCAATTGTGTTCAGAAACCTTGATTATGTTTACCTAGTATGTATGTCTATAAAAAATTGTTTGCCAATAGTCTATTGGATCATCACAGATTTATATGAATATGGCTCTAGAGTTTGGTAATAATATTTAGATAGTTTAATATTATGTGATTTTCAGTTGTTCAGAACATTGCCCCACCAACACAACACTAGAGGTTTTACTTTACTCTGATTAATGTAAATTTGCAGTGTAAGTATGACCTTTGTGAACAACTAAAAATTCCTGATTATAATCCAAAATGATCCCTCCTACAAAAGTTAATCAACCATATCATGCAAACTAAATAACAATACTAACTTTGAACATGTTTATACATTGATATAACCTTACATTCATTAACGGCGACATTCTTTTACTCAATCATACATATCTCTTGACATCACTATTTCATAAATGTTCTCAAGAATCCCAAAGCAATAACTTTACATCACCATATACATTGTAATGTTATTTAAAACGAAAATTGATACACATCAAATATCAAACAAAACTATAACAAATGCACTCTTGGGATAGAAATTTAAACACATGCCAATAGTCTAAGATATGGTAAATATATATACATAGATATTGTATCGATATTCACTTTACGATTCTTAACAAAATAAATGTGTATCTAAATATAAATGCCCTTTTAGTATTCTTAATAATCAAATAATGATGTATCTAAATATAAGTATTTTAATTTTAGAAAATACAATAACTCCGAATTAATAGCTACTTATTTAGATTCCTAAATTTTTTCTTAAACTTTATTAATGCATACACCAACTAGGGTTACTCTTATCATATTTTATGACCTCAATTTTACTGGTGAGTCCATCAATCTTCTCCATTAATAATTTATTTCACTTATTGCTATGTAACATTTTTGACAATTTTTACTTCTTTTTTTCTTTTACAATACTACACAACTATCTCTAACATCACAATGATATGGTTTAATATATGTAATCTACTTACTTTCATGTCTTCTATGATGTATACACTAGCTCTTCCTTTTTGATAGAATAATATGGCTAGCCGTATGCAGTTGTTATAAATTCCAATTTACTTATGTTAGCTATTTATCTAGACTCTCCTTCTACACGTCTTTATATTTTAAATTATGTTTTAGTTGTATAGTTTACACTTTGGTTGGGCTAGGAATTATGTTAGTACTTTGAGAGTCAACTAGGTTATATATTAATATATCATTGCTACGGCCAAAGCAAAATCTAAAAATTTACCAACAATAGTTTATTCGAATTCTTTAACAATATTTTAAAGTTTGATAAGTATGGTTTACTACATGTAGATATGGACTTCATTGATATCAGTAGACTCCATACAGTACTTTCCAACCCCTCCCCAGACTAGGTGTTCTTGATAAAGCTCCGCTTGCAATTAACTATGGTTCGGACTTGTGAAACAATTAACTTCGTAACTAGGAATGTTTTTGACACAACAACTGATCCTCCTCACGTTAGAGCCATTGACCTGCCATTATGGCACCTATTTGACAAGTACGGCCATAGTGAAATCATAAAACACTTGAAGAGTGTTTGCGAAGAAGACCCTGATATCCAACTTGAAGATGATTTCTGGAAGAATCATTATGATTAATTACTAACATATTTTAAGGAAAAGGCATTAGATATCCAACGTAAGGAAAGGTCGTGGGTAACCATTGAAATGGATGTTAACATTCATCGGACCTATAATGAACATGGGTTACGCATATACGACCACAAAATGAGGCCTCCAACAGCTGAAGATGTATCACAATTGGATCAGAGTGAATATGTGTACGAGGAACCTAAAATTGTGCATGAATTCGTCATTTGTCAATACGACTATGCACACCATGAAATGATTACACAAATGGCATGTCAGCATGAGTTCTACACCGAATGTCTCCACAACTGGTTCCTACGGGAAAATAGTTGTCTCAATTGTAGGCTCGATCTACATACAGACTGAATTCATTTATGCTACTAGATTTACGTATTATTCAATGTTAGACTACAATTTGATTTTTTCTTCTAAATAAATAAAGTTTCTTATATATTTGTTACTGTTATTTGATGTTGTATATATTCACTAATTTTACTAATTTTTTGATAAAATATCCGTAAATTATTATGCACAATTATCAAAACTCACAATGCCAAAAAAACATACTATGTTGAAAAAAGTTTAAAACAACATCGACCTCTAACTAATAACTTTTGGAACTCGTTAGGCCATGATCAATGATGTACACTACGAAAGGATCGTCAAATTCATATCTAAATTAATCTACCTATGTCAACATTAATATAAAATAAAATAAACCCTTATTAAAGGGCCAAATATTTATCGTTATTAACCACTAATCATAATTTGGGATCTCCTTAGGATGCCTATACCCTAAACCCTAACATTAAATCCAAAACATTGCAAACAATATTGGGCCTTAAAACATATAATATTGGGCTTTGGATTCCACCAACAATCTATGGTTTAAATAAATATATATAGTTACTAGCATTTTCACCTCTAATACCTCTTTATTTCTACCCATCTCAAAATTCTTTCTCATCATCTAAAAGACCCCTACAAAACCAACTATCTCTATAATCTTCCCAGTTATCTCTAATCTTCTTCTTCCATTACCACAATAACATTTGCCATTAACAACTCTAATCTATGGAAGCTAGCACTCCTCTAATGGGCTCTACCTAACAATAAGGTTAAGCATTGAAACTTTCATCTCCAACACATAAATTCTTTATTTTTTTCTTATTTATTGGATTCTATATAATGATTATGCATATTTTGCGCATGTAATTAACATAATATGTATTTTTTCCAGGTATATAGATTTAAACCCCCACTCTCCAAAATTCAATATTTTCTACATTTGGTTTACTCTTATGTTCCACTTATCCTTACCTATATTCATCAATTTCTCATTATATAGTGTGTCACCAAAACCCATATTCACAAAATTATTCATAATGTGTAGCAGATTTAAGAATACTGCAAGGTTTATAGATTTGGACTTTGGATATAGATTCGGGTTATGGTTATGAATATTTACTTTCACACAATCAACATAAGCACTAAACTGAGCCATTACTATCGCCATAATGTAAAATATTATTTTGGTGTAAATATAAGCTATATATGTTTTTCCTGAATCTGCAATTTATGATTATGTCGTTATCTACCACCTAACTTTCTGTGTACTATAAATATTATTTTGTTTCTTTAATTCAGATATAATGGCTATTATCGAAGTAAGGGATTACGATTCAAGTGTGGATGAAGAGCATCTAAAGCACATAGTTTTAACGAATACAACTTGATGTGATTGCAGTTCGACGGATAGTACATAGTCAAACAAATACAGTGATCTGAACAAAGGATATAATAAGAAACATCCAATGTATTCCCATAAATTTTTGGATATACTAACCAACTACGACCATGAAAAAATAATTAATTTATTGAAGCCATTATGCCAAAGCAACCCAGCCATCTATCTTGGAGATCAGTTTTGGAGTACAAATGGTAATTGGTTCTTTGAATACCTTACTGAAATTGCTTCATCCACCATCCAAAATAAGCATCCATCTATGTTTGTACATTTAGAGGTCGAAGTGATTGGCATTTAAAATAAACTTGGACAAAGGAGTGAGGATCATCAACACAATCCCAAGCTACAACTACAACCCACGCTTCCGCTATAACACCGGAACAGATAAATTAAATTATAAGTGTTCAACTGTTTCATACAAATGGCATATATGTGATGTTATATACAATTTTCCATTTGTAACCATCTGTGTAAACAAATGGCAATGAAACCCACTATGAATGAGAAGGACGCGGTAGAAACTTTGAAGTGTTCTATACATTACAAATTACAACTATGATCACCGCAAAGGAGAAGCTCCCCACCCAATGATGCCGAACAAGATAGAAGTAATGACGACTAATAATAAATGAATTATAAACTCTTGTATTTGACTTGCAATTGAACTATAATCTTATTCTTTCTTACCTGTAATCTTATTCAAAAAATAAATTATAATAAGAATCTCAACCAAATAATGATATGTATTATATGCATATTCTTATTATTATTATTACTTCCATTACATATCAATAATACACAAGCTTAAAACCACAATGAAACAAAATGCAGCAACTCACAATTAATAACTAACACTCTCACTAACTAGATCTACATAACGCTCAACAAATAGTTTAACAACCATTAGCAGGGAATACAAACTTAACGCAGCTATCATTAATATGTCAAAATGAATTTATTTGTATGTATACATCTACAACATAACATTTTCAAGGCAATCATACAATACCCTTGATGATGTAAGTCTCTATATTGATTGTAAGATTGATCGTTAACATGGCTTGTTCTCCCCCAAGGATGCCAAGATAATGGAATAGTAATATATATTGAAATATCTTATTCAATTTTTAAAACAGAAACATAGACCTAACTACTTCTAATACACCTAATCAAATAATATTCTCCACATATAAAGTCCTTAACAATTATAATACACTAAAGATATATATAAAATATCTTATTGAATATTTAAAGCATAAGAATCTACAAAGTATAGAATCCTTACTATCTATATCTATATATTATCCAAGAAGGGTATTTTTCGTATAAAGAAGTTTGCCCGTAAGAGAAAGACAAAGTGGGGCTGAGATTTAATGATTGGTTGAGATGGACGGACCAGATCCTTTTACCTATTAGAAGATAAGGGATATTTTAGACAAAATATGTTAAAAGGGTAGTTTAGTCTAAAGCCCTTTGTCTCTCTTGCTTAACCCGTCTCCATCTCACATCTTTCTTTCTCTCTCTCCCTTTCCTCCATGCCATCTCTCCAACTCATAACCGTCTCTCTCTCTCTCTTTACCAATGATTTGAAGTATAATCCCTTGTACTTGGGGTTTTAAAGGTATGATCTCATCTTCTCTTTCTCATACTTTGATTTTGGTCTCTCTCTATCATACTATTTTTTGAGTTTCTGAATTGTACATGGGTTTCTAAAAGGGGTTTCTGAGTTTCTTAATTGTACATGGGTTTTTGAGTTTTTGATTTGAAGGTATGGAGTCTCAGAATTGGGATTTCTGAATTTCTGAGTTTCTCAGTTTTTGAATTGGGGTTTCTTAGCTCTAAAAAAGACATCAATGATATTTCTTTGAAACAGTTTCTAAATGAACCTTAGTTTGAATTAAAGAAATATCTAAACTTCTTTCTTTTAATGGTGATCGTGTAGATATAGGTAAGTTTTTAGGGCATGTCCATCAAGATAGAATTTACTAGTGACTTAAATCTGTTAACTGTTATTTTCTTCCTCTTATCAAATCCTTAAAAATTAGGAGTATAGTTTCACTAACTAAAAAAACAGGTCGGCTCATTAGATCCTATTGTGTACCATGACCCATATAGATGAAATCCACCTCTAATTCTACATCAAAGACTAAAACTTAAAACTTGATCCAACATTTCAAACAAGCAAGTCATCACATAACCATGTGTACAGTCGACCCGACAGTATTGGACATCTACGTGAAGTACTTAATGGAAGTCCCAGATATAAAAGTACATTAGAATAGGTACCAAGTAAAAACGGTACAGAGAGAACTTTTCTGAATCAAAACACTTTGTATCCATCACAACAACTGATTTGGACATTGATATACAATCTTATTTATATCCTAAAGGGCCACTGGATTTATTAGATGATGCCCTATTTTACATCAGTAAGGGTACAATGTTGTTTGGTTTAGAAAATATATATAATGGTGTAAATCTCTCATTAATGTATGTATGTAAAACACTCATGAAATAAATGGTGTATGTAATCAGAGAATATAATGGTGTAAATATGGCCTAAAATTGTAAATATGGTAGAGGAGATTGATTTTGTTTATAAACTGGAAATCTTTATCATTTACTGATATACGAAGGTGATTTATGGAAGAAAAGAAGTACTAAAACATTAGATGTCTATATCGCTGGTATATGACGCCATGCTTCTGAAGAAAAAAAATTAAGAAGTGAATTACTACTTGAACACAATATAGGTTCAGTGCTTATCTTCTGTCAGATTGTTTTTCACTTGAATATGAGTATCGGTTGGTATTGAAAGAGGAAGATGGAGAAAAGAAAGCATCATGTTACCCTGATATGTTCATTTAGATCTGTGATACACGCTTAAAGCCAAGTGACTTGTAAAGTTGTAGACTTGGCAAGTCACGTGAATATTAATCGTTGCTGAACCACCCCTCAGCAATTCATTTGCCCCATAAATGGGGGATTCCTTATTCATCTATGCTATTTTCTCAATGAGATCAATTGATCCTTTATATATTCCTTGCTGTTTGATTTTAATTATTGTTGTTGTTGGAGTATATTATTGTTGTTGCTTTTGATTTCATAGTTTTGGATTTCCCTATACTTTTGTACCTGCCTGAGTCTTTGGCGGTTTCATTTTTGGATGGTAGGGTTTAAAGTTGGGTCTGACAGTAAAAATATCCTTATAGATAAATGTAGTAAGAGATACTCTTTGTACTACACGAGAGGATATGTAATTTATGCAAGTGAGCTACCTCAAAGAGTTTAGTAATCTTGATAGGTTTTAAAGAATTAGTTTTTTATTTAAGCCTCTTATTGACTATATTCTTATTCTGAGAGGCTTTTTGTTTCAATAAGAAAGCATCTGCATGGTCTAGCATATGTTGCTTCTAGATACCAGAGATTTCTTGAGAAGAACTGTAAACTATACAATAAAGTGCAGGAGAACAGTGAAATGGCGAGAGGAACAACTGATAATGTTTCCAATGCTTCTCATCAAAAATTTGATTTAATAGAAGCTTCAGAGATTTGTATAACAAAAGATAAAGGGCCTACTATTTTTGAATCCAATCCCTCTGTTTTGGTGCCATCTTTTAGCACAGAGGTGCCTATTCCAGAAGAGCATAGTCACTCTGTTCATATCCCAAAATTACTTGAAAGTGAGAAGGATACGTCGTGTGATGTACGTCAAAGTAAAGATGAAGCAATCTTCACGGGAACACATGTGCTTGAACCGGAACACAGTGTTGTAAACTTTAAAGTTAGGAGAGGAACAATTGATGACGTTCCTAATGCTCCTCAAAAAGATGATTTAGTAGAAGTTTGGGAAATTAGTGAGATAGAAGATAAAGGGCCTTTTATTTTAGAAGCCAATTCCTCTATTTCAGCGCCATCTTGCAGCACAGAGGTGCCTATTCCAGAAGACTGTAGTCAACCTGTTCATACCCCCATAGTAATTGAAAGCTAGCAGGATAATTCATGTAATTTTAAGAGGGTTTTGAAGAGGGATTTAGGGTTTTTTTGAAGGTGGCAGCGGTATTTCAGTTGGGGATATTCCGTACAGGATTACTTCTGAGGCTTCAGATGTTGCAGATACTGTATATGCGTTATTGAATGTGAGTTTTCATTTTGATCTATGTTTGGACTTTATCAATAATTACAATCGATTTATCTTATCATAAATTGTATGATATTCATGCCCTAGGCATTGAGGTTCAAACTCACGGAAGTTATATTTCAAGGAAAAATACATGCAACTCCAAAAACCATTCCCATGATTAACAGTGAATTAGATACATATTCTTATGAATTTTCTACAACTCAAGGAAACAACAAAATATTGGTAATTTATAATGAACCAATAGAAAAGTGATAAATCTTACCTTGACATGATTGTATTTCATGCCAGTTAATTTTGGCTTCAGACAGTAATATAGAGATAGGGCGGAAAATTGTTAGTTTTTTGAAGCCTATGCAAAATGATTAAGTGTTGTAACTGACAAAAGAGTAAGCAATGTTAGATTAGGATGGACACAGAGAGAGGAGATTTAGGGACATATTTGAATTAAGTCTTAAACTTTGTGCATATAAACCATAATAACTAATAAGAACTGATTTTGAATTAATGATTTCTATCTTGGCTATTGTAACTTCTCATAATAATCATCTAAAGTGGGAAAAATGAGGAAACCAGTTGCAGAGTACGAATTCGGGCAAATAGAAGATAACAATCGAAATTACTCTTATGTGTGAATAATATGGTACCAAGATAACAAGAGAACAAAAAAAAAACTTGATGAATGTTGGAAGAAAACATGTCAGAAATCCCCAAATTTCCCCTGAATAATTCTTAATCTTCATGATGGATCTTACAACTCTTAACATTCTTCAGTCAATAATCAATCGAGAAATCAGTTCTTTCGGCACCGAGGGTTTGAATTTGACGCTAATTCAACAAGCACCCCTTATGCAAAACCCTAACCTCACAATACTCAATCAATCATCCTCGATCACAACTACAACATCAAATTGCCAGAGAGATGGAGTTCAGGTTATGAATGATCTTCCAACCATTCATAGTAAAATCCCTGAGGCTATCAAGGATGGATTAATTCAATTACAAAAGGTTGCATGTCCTTGGGGTTTCATAGATATGGAAGCTGGGGCAAGAATCAAGAACATTGCTGCAACAAAAAATCATACCACATAAGCAATCAAGGATAACCAGGTTTTGGGGAAATTTACAATTCAATGTAAAATCCCTGCCATAATTGAAGATATAGTTCAGAATTCCTATGCAGATAAAGTTTGGGGTCCAGAAACAAAGAACACGACAACAACTGGGGTTATTGAAGCTGGAAGGAGAGGCGACACACAAATTATCTCAATTCCAAGCGGGGAACTAACCGATGGCATATCAACTTATAAGTTCAGTCTTATAGGACGATTGGAGTTACAGAAGATAAAATTTGCAACTGCGCAAGAGTATGCGAATACACATTGGAAAACAAAAGAACCTTGCAAACTTATTCCAATAGAGAAAGGATTCTTCATCATCAAATTGGAGTCAGAGGAAGACAAAATTTATATTTATAGTAGAGGACCCTGGATGGTCGAACAAATGCCCATGAGACTTATGCCTTAGAACCCATTTTTCACGGTTGACAAATACAGTAACCCCAATGCGTTAATTTGGTGCAAATTCCCTGGATTACTAATTGAAATGTGGAGCAACAAAATCATTATGTCCCTTGGAAAGACACTTGGCACTCCTATTTAGCTAGACCAATCCACAAAAAATCAGGACTTTGGATACCATGCTAATATGTTAGTTGATATTGATCTGTCTAAGCCAATTCCAAACCACATTCTGCTTGAGATTGAGGGTACAATCATCAAACAAGAAGTTTTGTTCCATCGAATCCCAAAGTATTGTAATTACTGCAAAAATGTTAGACACATGATAGCCGAATGCAAGATAGTATAAAGAGCATTTAGAGCCAATGAAATGGAGCTAAACAAGACCAAACCGCAGAAGAACAACGAAATCGCAAAAGGCAGTAAGGGCAACAATCTGGAGAAGCAACCTCAGACTAAGGATATGGGTAGAAAGAATGCTGACTTACAGAGTAAACATACATATTTCAGGAGACATTGGAGGAGAGTAGTACAACATTACCTCCTATTTACTTTCCAGGCATGCCTAGGCTATATAACCATTTGCAGCAGCATGAAATACTATGTGATAAAGTAGGGTGGTCAAGTACAAAGGGCAGTAGAAACCAACCATCTTTACCTATGAAGAACAGAGTTACTAGTAAGAACAACCAGTTTGATGCTCTTATAGATGTGGAGGAAGATATAGAACAAACAGAACATACGAAATCGACGCCTTCTGGGGGGGGCAGGATGGAATAAATGCCAATTCGAGTACGCAAGGGGAGAACAGAGTAGCAGATGCCGCGATTTCACAAGTTCTAACAAACAAGGAAGTTCCTTCTTTTGCAGACGAAGATATAACAATAGACCAACTAATGAGGATAAATCCCTTAAAGGTGATGAATACTTAAAGGCTATTCATGAGGTCAGACACAATCTCAACCCAGTAAGTTGGGTAGATGAAATGGAATGAGAAGACCATGTACAGCTTGGACCTAATCAAGTTTTAAAAGGGGGAAAGGTTTATACCTTTGACCCAAGAGTGACGCATTCTACCCACAAGGATCAATGAAAGTTATCTTCTAGAATGCCCGAGGGCTGGGAAGCAGAAAACGGTTCGTTATCTCAAGAAAGTAACATCAAGAATACAACAATATAATTTGGGCATTGCTGAACCTAAGATTTTCTACAAGTATTTTATACTACCGGGATAAGACACCAAAGTCATTTCCAATGAACAAACCACAGAGAAAGGCAACTTATGGATATTATGGCTTCAAGGAACTCCTATACCTGACGTTCTCTCTCTATCGAAACAATATATTACAGTGAAATATATGGTGAATTACTTCTCCTTTGTTCATGCAGATTGCAACAAAATTAAGTAAGTGGAAGCCCCTCCCCAGGACTTACTTTTACCTGGTGCAATGCTCAAAGTGGAAACAACAGGACTCTGGTGGTCCTAGACAGATACTTACAAAATGCAGAATGGCAGAATACTTTTCAAGGTTGGAGAATGAAGGTTCTCCCTCAAACACACTTTGGCCAATCACTCATTCAGGGAGATTGCTGCCAAGTACCTAAGCCTTCCAACATCCCATTTCGATATCTCCAATCTTGGGAGGATGACCCAGGTTTTGGGGACCTTGTAGCAAATAGTTGGGAGAATCCGCTACTTGCAGTCTTGTTATTCTTGTTAATGATGAAACTGCAATGACTCAAGGCAGACATAAAGGAATGGCGACAGAACTCCGTAACCCAGCAACGTAACAAAATGCAACTGGAGAAAGAGATGTTGCAAGTCCAAGTATAATGGGAAGAAGATATTACCAATGATCTTATCAAAAAGAGATACTTAGCCCAAATAAAATTGCAAGCCAGATGGGAGGAAAATGAAGAGCAGGATTAAAGATAAAAATCAAGGATCAAATGGTTAGAAGCAGGAGACTAAAATACTAAATATTTTTACTCCACTACAAAGGCGAAGAATGCTAAGGCATTGATTACATACATAAAAGACAGCTCGGGTGCAGAAATCACAAACCAACCTCCCATCAAGGAACACATCATCAAATATTACACTGAGAAGTTTAAAGCTACAGAAATGCAAAAATGCCTAGCTCTCTTCGATTAGCTTCCTACGCAAGTGACAAAAGCAGAAAATACTTCCCTTATCTCATGCCCATCCAATAACGAGATTATAGATGCAGTATTCTCAATGGATGGAAACAGCGCCCTTGGCCCAAATAGAATCTCTGGAAATTTCTACAGAACATTCTGGGAGACCCTGAGTTCTGATGTATACGCTGGAATATCTTTCTTCTTTCGGGATGGTATGATTCCTATGAATTTTAACTTCAACGCCATTGTACTAATCCCTAAAATCTAAAACATGTCCTTGTTCCATCACTATAGGCCCTATTTGTCGCAGTAACATTATTTTCAAAGATATTACTAAAATCCTAGCTACTCGGCTATCTCCAATTACTGACAGATGTGTTTTGAAAGACTAGAGTACTTTTATCATGAATAGAAACATTCATAAAAATATTTGCATGGCCTCTGAAATGGTGAATGAGATACAAATTAAGAGAAAACACGGCAATATGGCACTCAAGATAGACATCAGTCAAGCTTATGATACTGTGAGCTGGACATACATCTTCACAACATTAAATCCATTTGGGTTTGCTCCGAAATTTGTTTAAGGATGCAAAAAATTTTTACCAGCAGTAAGATCTCCATTCTTATCAATGATAACCCATCAGGGTTCTTTCAGATGTCTAGAGGTCTCAAATAGGATGACCCTATCTCTCCAATCCCCTTTGCAATTGCAGAAGACGTACTCAGCATTAACCTCCACAAGGCCAGAGCGCAAGGCAGAATACAAACTATGACATCAACAAAGATAATGCACGGACCAACTCACCTTTTCTTTGGAAACAACAGATGCCTGCGATAGCTTAAGCTCATCTTCATGGACTATCAGATAGTGTCTGCGCAAGAGATAAGTGTGGCCAAAAGCAAGATTTTTATGAGCAGTATTCCTTTAGCTCGTAGAAGATGTGTTGGATAAATTTTTGGGTTCAAGGAAGGCAAATTTCCTGAGACATACTTTGGAATTCCACTCATACAAGGGAGGGTCAAAAAGCAAGCCATATTGCCCTTGATCAAAAAAGTATGAAATAGGGCTAACAACTGGACAGGTAGCATCATCTCTTTCCAGGGACGGGCTATACTTGCAAAGTTAATCCTGAACAGCATACCCATACATATGGCAGCTTACAAGTGGCCACGTTCGCGTATTAAAGAGGGAGATAATATTCTTAGAAGATACATATAGACAGGGGATCTGACAAAAAGGAAAAGAGTAATGTTGAAATGGGATAAGGTTTGCAAACTGATTCAGGAAGGGGGCCTCAGTGTTTGTAGTCTGGGAGAAGTAAATAATGCGATGCTTTGCCAACTTCACTGGGTCTTCAAACAGGGAACATAAGACTGGGCATTATTTCTCAAATCTAAATTCAGTACTAAGAGTGGATACACTATTCATTTCCATAAACCCTCAACTATCTGGTCTGGTATCCAAACTGGAACTGCCCTCTCGAAACCATACATTCGCTGAGACATACTTGGGAATTACTTGGAGCTGCCCTATCGGAGATGGTAAGAAAATAGATTTCTGGAGATACACATGGGCTATAGAAATCCCTCTCATGGGGTATATAGAGTTGCCCAGACATATGTGGAAACTCTGTACAGCTAGGCTTAACAACTTTATTAACCCACAAGGATGGCAAATCCCTAATGACATTCAGCTCCTTCTTCTGGCACTTGGAATAAATGTTTAGCTACTCCAGTGTAACCCCAATAACCAGGATAACATGATTTAGAAACCAGACCAACAAGGGGCATTTTCAACCAAGAATGCATTTGACACTCTGCGTAAATGGGAATATACGACATGGTGGTGGAAATATGTTTGGAATAACGCGATTAACCCAAGAATGGGAGGCTTCGCATGACGGCTATTGAACCATTTCCTTCCAATGGACGATACCATTATGAAGAAAGGCATCCCTCTAGTCTCAATTTGCCACTAATGTCATAATTTTACAGAAACTAAAAAACACTCTCTCTTGCTGTAATGCCCCGGAATTTCGGGTTTTTTTTAATTTTTTATTAAGTATTATTATTATTATTCCTCCATGCAAAGTTCCGCACATATATTTCGTATATATTCCGCATGTACTTTTTCATCCATTATGCATCCATTTATTCCTTTCGGCAGGTTTTGTATGTTAGATTCCTTTTATGTAGTTTCGGTGGTGCGGTGGTTATTCGAAGGAGGAGGTGGCGTTGTGGCCTTGGGAACCCCTAGATGGGTTGGTAGTGATGTTTGTCTAATGTTTTTGTGGTTTGGTGTGGTGCCGGTGAGCCGTTGGATTGGCCGATAGGTTTTCGGAGTTTTTCGAGCAAAGATTCCTTTCCGGGGGTTTAGGCATTTTGGTGGCCGTGAGGCGGCGGAGGTGGTGTTTATACCTTGGAAAATATTTGTTGGGTTTGTAGTAGTGTTTGTGTGGTGGTGTTCGTGGTTTGGTTTGATTCCGGGGTGTCCGGGGTTGGCCGTTAGGTTTTCTGGGATCTTCTTTTTCTGAACAGACTAGTTCTGTTTGAACAGGACCTTCTCTATTCGAACAAGATCTTCCTCTATTTGAACTGGACCTTATCTATTCAAATAGGATCTCCTTGAACAGTTATATTTTTCTCTGAGTTTTTCTGTTCGAACAGGACCTTCTCTGTTTGAATAGGATTTTCCCTCTATTTAAATAGGGCCTTCTCTGTTCGAATATGATTCTTCTTGAGCTGTTGAGTTTCTTCGTTGACCCTTTTTATTTGAACAAGACTCCCTCTATTTGAATAGGATCCTCTCTGTTCGAATAAGAATATCCCTATTCGAATAGAGGCGCATTTTATATATATCCTTCTTTTCCTCACTTCCTCTCTCTTTACTCCAAGCTCACTATCTCTCTCTCCTCTCCCCTAACCATTACCCTCTCCTCCTTACTCTTGATCCAATCTTCCCCATCGCTCTCGGATTCTTCGCCGAGCTTCGCCGCGATCTTCACTTCTATCCTTGGTGAGTTATCCTCGATTCCCATTTCGTCAATTCCTCTCGATTCGGCGTAAGGTTTGATTTATAGGGTTTGTGATTGTGGGGGCTTGTTTGGGTTTGCATTATTGGTGATTTGGGGTTTGTGACATTTACGATTATCTTAGGCATTAGGTTTGATTGTGGGTTGTGATTGTTTGAGGATTTGGGTGTTCGGTGGTGGTGATTGGTTGGGTTGTCCTGCGATTCGGGTGATTTGTTCCGATTTCGATTTCGGTGGAAACCCTCGGCTTTAGGGTTTGTGATCGTGGGGTGATTTTAAGGTTTGTGGTTTTTGGGTTTTTGTTGATTTACGGAGTTGTGATGGTTGCAGGTGTTGGGTTTGATGGTGGTGGTGTTGTTTGGGTTGTTGCAATGGCTGCGGTATTGCGGTTGGGTTATTCCGTGATTTGGGTAGCATGTCTACGAGATACTGTTGTTGGAGCTTCGGGTTGCTTGCGCGGATTGATTCTGCTGGAGCATTGCATCGGGTTACAGGTGAGTTTTATCTTCCTGAATAACTAGATTATTATGTTGATTCGTGAGTAATAGAAATGCATAGTTTAGTATATTTTATCTGTGACTAGGTTAGTATGTAGGTTAATTGCTTAGGACACTTTACTGGTTATCCGTTTAGCATTACCTTAGACGAAAGTATTTAAGGGTTTGATAAGTTAGTTAAACCCGCGATAATGTGAGTTTAGTTACTAGATAGAATCCGTAGGTTATGATTAGCCAGAGGAGGTTATTCTCTGTTGTCGTCGATGTGACAATGACTCCTGAGATTCCTCTTAGACCGATTTCATTGAGGGTGGTTATCACAAATCTTTTCTTCGTTAAGGTTGAGAACAAAGGCGTTTCTCAGTGTGTTGTGACGCCTCAAAGTCGCTATATATATATATAATATATTGAGTATGGTATTGTTGGCTAGTTATTAGGGTACCCAGCTTGCTTCAGGGCACTAGTAACTAGGTTTGGCTATTAATGGAGATGTATGGACGGTTGTGGTTTAGCTGCCATTTCTCTGAGATAGTGTAGTTTAAAGACTATAGTTCTAACCTTATAGTGTAGCACCTTGCTTAGTTTAGGTTGTTGGACTTGGTTTCAGGGTAGTCTTGGGGCGACATAGCTTCAGTAAGACATGGTCTTCGATTCGGAGCTCGTCCTCTTGCCTGATATTATTTTGATTTGTCTTATGATTAGCCTAGGTGTACTCCGTGTTCTCGAGGCCTGGTCCTTGAGTATTGTCGTTATGATTGGTGGTTGGTTGGAATGTTAGATTCCCTATGGGAGTGTAGAATCTCCTGGACTGTTAGTAGTTGGTGGTGAGCAGATGGCTTGTCCGTGGTGGTTGGTCGTGGATGTTGAACTTCTGATAGTTTTCCTTAGGATCGTTTGCTTATCGTATTGTGACACTTATTATCTTCATGATTCTTAAAGCTAATAGAGCTTACTCGTAAGCCATCCTTCCCCGGGATGAGGTTGTTAGGGCTGTGTTCCCTTCCGTCATCTAGGAGGCAGCGAGACAGCATGGCTCAGTAAGGTACGCGGCTGAGCCAGGTGGCTTATGAAGTTGTACGTCACCCGTGATGTGGAATCTGCTGGGGTGGATTATCACATCAGTATCGGGAAACTGTCACCGTCGAGCATTTGTTCGCGAATATTGTCACCTTAGGTATAGATAGACCTGGTGGGTTCCTGTACATCTATGCTGGTGAGTTATGTTCATAATTAGGAGGATTGTGATGTGGTTCGGTTATTGGGGATTGTTGGCTACTTGTTGGACACTTGTAGGTCACCCCATGAGTACTAGTCTGTGTTGACAGCTAGAATACTGCAGTACTTGATGGTAATCATATTGCTTTGAGGAATCTTAGAGACTGATGCTGTTTAGATGTCGTGACGGTTAAGTTGTTGTTTCATCTAGGTTTAGATGGCGTAACTGAGTTACAGGGGGCATTTGTATTAGTTTAGGTTGCTACGCTCTCAGGCAGGTGACTATCCTATTGTGTGCTGGTCGTGTTGGCAGCAGTTATGTTTTAGTCTTCAGGATTTTTTGCTTACATCCATAGATAATATATTATATTATCTTATTGCGACCGGATACATCCCCTGACCCGTATTATATGTGACATGTGTGTGGTAAGGACTGTGGTTCCTTGTGAGTGATTGAGGATGTGATTCCTTGGGGTGCTCGTGATACCCAGTGTAGTTCCCCCAACCTGGTCAGGTTAGAAAAATCGTACCTATGTCCATAATGGTCCTTTAAGGTAATCCTTCTTTAGCAGCTGTCAGCTCACTTTAGTCATGGGGGCTAGCCCTTTGGGTTGACATCGCTAAATGATTCTGCATCATAATGCATCATCATCATCATCATCATCAAGCATATCATTGCATCTCTGCATACTTCCAATTCGTAGGTTCTTCTGATATAAATTTTTAACCCTTTCTGCATTATGTTTAATATAGAATCTTCTACACTTGAGATAATCATATGATTATCTCATTCTATCATATCATCATCATAACATTTCATTGCATTGGGATAATTATGGGATTATCTTAGTTTCATCATATTCTTCTCCTCTTATTTGAATTCTTCTTCTCCTAATTGATTTACAGTGTAATTAGATTCATCTTCCTTTTGCATAATCCTCTCCTCTTTGCATCTATTCCTCCCTCTTCTGTATCTGGTTAATTAGTCTGGTTGGTTGTTATGAGCTTTAGGCTGGTATTTGGTAGTGGGCGATCTCGCTCAGCTTGTGATAGCTTCGGGGTTGCGCCTGGTTGGGGTTTGGGTAACCCTGTTGGATTATTGTGAGCCGAGGGTGTTTACCCTCATGTGTGATTGTATTTCAGAGGTAGGTTAGTCGCTTATGGTGCTGAGGGCCACGGTAGTGATTAGAGTGTAGTTAGTAGTCCTTGGGACTGGAGTGTAGTTATAGTCTTAGCACTCCTTTGCTCGAGATGTGTATGTATAATTATAGTATAGTTATACATAATCATTAGACCAGTTATGTACCTATTAGATACCTATTAGGCATCCTATATATATATATATATATATATATATATATATATATATTGTTTATCGTTAGATATTATTATATCCTATTATCATTATTATATCTATCTCATTGGTTAGTATAATCGTTTAGCTATTCTTGGGAGTTAGTGAGCTCGTTATTTATACACTCTCGCATCCACCTTTCAGTGGCAGGTTGTTTTAGGTCTTAGTTGCTGTTGTGGTGATCTTTAAGGAGCTGAGCTAGAGGCTCATTCTCCAGTTATTACTGTCGGGCTTGCTGCATAGAGGTTTGTAGAATCTTACGCTTAGATATTGTTATCTTAGTCTTCCGCTGTTTCTATTTTTCCTTATTACTCTGTTGTGATACTATTGTAAATGATTGGGCCAGAAATTATCTACGACTCGGTTGTTCGTGGGGTGAATCTTTGGATTCCTCGACCTACACATCCTCGAATCTCAGTAATTGGTCTAGCTACCGATTATTGGATTTTGAGGCGTGACACTTGCAATGCCCATATGCGATCTCTCTCTGGAAGCGAGCTACCAACTGCTTCTCTTATGATCCTATTATACCGATAGACACCTAGAGATTAATCTTGGAAAGAGGATAAGGGTCCAATACCTACATAAAAGATCTCTGGGTGGCCATGGTCTTTTCTATTTACAGGATATCTGGAAAGCAAGGAACAAATGGAAATACGATGGTTTTAAGCATCCTCTCCACACAATTACGCTGCAAATCCTAACAGACATTGAAGGCATGGCTCACCTCTCTACAAATACTATGAACAATACTATACAGGACCTTAAGATCATAAAGGCGTTAAATGTTCAGTGTATACTACGACAAGGTAGCATCATCGAGGGTCGTCAATGGGGACTTCCAGCACTAAATGAAATAAAGATCTGCTGTGATGGCTCGACATTAGACAACCCAGGAAATGTAAGTATTGGGATTATCTACAAAGACAACAAAGGTGATTTCATGGGTACCTATAACAAAGCCATTAGTCACGCAACGAACTATATAGCTAAGATTACGACTATCATATCAGGAGTTCAGAGAGCTATTACAAAAGGGTGGCACCACTTGTGGGTGGTATCTGATTCAGCAGCGACCATTAAAGCCTTCACCAATGACAAAATCCCTTGGGCACTCAAAAATTCTTGGGACATTATCACTCCCCATATCCTGCATATTCGGTTTAGCCAAGTATGGAGGGAATGTAACTTTTCGACTGATTAGATTGTACGGAGAGGTTCTACCTAAACTAACCGGCGGAGGAATGGACGAACGGCAGACCAAAATGACTAGAGAAAATTGAAGACCACTGCACTGAGTATTATCGAATCAGGAAAGTCGTTCGATCAAATTAGGAGGTCGCTCGAACGAATTGGAAACTACTACAATTGTCGAGAGAGACAACAAGTTTGAAGGCTTTTTAACAGTTCGCTTGAACGGACTTTGAAGTCGTTTAAACGAATTTTACGTTAAAGCTCAAAACCGCATTATGTTTTTGTCGAGATGGACGATAATGTCGAGTTTTTCCTTTTTCGTTCGAGCGACATTGGAGGTCGTTCGAAAGAGATTTGGCTCCAGTCGTTCGAACGAGTCTGGTATCGTTCGAACGAATTTATGCAGCTTCCTTGTACATTTACTTCCGTATTTCCTTTTTTTGTAAAGAGCCCATATGCATATGCCCTAGTGTCATGTACTAGGGTATAGCATGGTTGGCTTTCCCACATCTTGTAAACGTTTGTTTTGATATATCTTACTAAACTTTTTGCAAAAAAAATATATGAATAATATCATTTCAACGTACTTATTACAACTTCAATTACATTTTCTAAATGTTGTGTATCTTCCAATTTTTAGTGATAAAGAGGATCATGCCATAACGCATTCAATATTAGAAAAGCATCTTTATTCTCTCGATGTAGCAAATTTGAAGGTTTAGGATTTTATATCGGTTAGTCGGATTGCATAAATTACGCAATTTGCTCAAATCATTTTTTTGTTTTGCGTGCCTTGATTGATGAAGTGTTTGATTTCCGTTCTCGGGCTGATTATTCACCATGGATTCATGGCATTCACGGGTAAAGGGGCCAAAGGCACCCATCATAATAGGTCACCACTAATAACTTAAATATCTAATCATGCCAAAGGCACGCATAGAGATTTTAGCGTCAAAGCCTCGTTAATGGACAATTTTGTAGTCCAGAAGACGTGTCAACATATTCAACGTGGCGAGCCATGGGTAGTACTAGTCTATTATACATTAGAGAATGATGTTTTTTGTAAAGACAAGTCTATCATTGTCTCAAAAATAAAAAGGGGCTAGGATTTGTAGGAAAGAGAGAGATAGACGGCCTAGATTTATTTAACTCTCATACTTATGGGTACTTTGGACAAAACACAAAAAAGAGGCAGTTCTGTCTTACAGCTTCTCTTTACCTCAATAATAAAGCCTGACTCTTCATCTCTCCCAAATCTGTCTCTTTATCTCTCCCAATAACGTATCTCCCATCAGCGCCTCCCTCTCTTTTTAAACAAGGTACTTCTATCTCTCTCGCTCTCTCTCGACCATTACGCTTCACGCATCTATAGATTTTGATTTTTATTGAAGCACACCTAGGGTTTTGATTTTACTTATTTCAGTTATACATGAAGTTGTTGTTGTTGTTGCTGTTGGATTCGTCTTTCCCAAAATGTTTCTCCCATCAGCGCTTCCCTCTCACTTTTCTAAGCAAGGTACTTCTCTCCTTCTCTCTTTCACTCTCTCTTTCTCTCTCTCTCTCAACCATTGCGCTTCACGCATCTATAGGTTTCGATCCTAATTTCAAGATCAAAAGTTTCAGTTATGTAGTTGTTTAAATTTGGGTTTTAGGGATTCAATTATGCTCTTTCTCGCTCTAAATGAGTAGTGATCTTCAAGGAGTAGCTGAGGGAAATTGATCTTCAAGTTATGCTTTCAAATGTGGGTATTGTTGTGGTGCATAAGAAGTAGTAGACAGACTCGATGAATCAAGTGGTGCAACCGTAGAAACATCGAATTTGATTAATTTCTGATTAGTTTTCGATTAAAAAAATTAGGGCGCTGACTTCAAGGGTATTGGCAATTTCGTTGTCAGGGTTCAATCTCTTCTAACATTTGTGTTATTAGATTGAAATTTATTGCTTGTGGACTGTGGGGATTGATTGTTTGATCAAATGCCATTTTAAGGATTATCTTAAAAGAGAAGGTTTGGATTGAGGCGTAAATACTCTTCAACCATGGGTTTTTCTTCACTCTTCCAATAAGGATTTGGTTAGTTTTCAAGGATTTCAGTCAATCTTGCTTTGATATGATGGTTCATGATTTGTCCCATTGAACAAATTTATATGATTCAATTTGGTGAAAAATAATTAGTTATTTGCTTGTTTGATGATGGGATGGTTCTTAGGTTTTCATTCATTTGGGGCATCTGCGCATTAAAGGTTCTACATTGTGGATTTATGGTGATGTTCTTCTGTGATTGTGTTTGCGGGTTACATTTGATTGTGTTTGAATCAAGTGGTTTACAGTGGGTTCGATTATATCAAGGGTTAATGCTTGATAATGTTCATTTGTTTAATGGCTAATATTAAGTTTGGGCATCTTGGTCAGGTGATTAGTGTTGGAGTAATGGTTTAATTGTTAATGCTTTCAATCTTGAATTTTGTTTGTGATATGTAATGGGGTTGCTTCATTTGGGTGGAGGAGGGGGGGGGGGGGGGGGGTTGTGTAGAGAGTAAATGAGACATTTTTTATTCTTCTTAAGCTTAACATCACCCCTAGGTGGTGGTTTAATCATGAAACTGTAGTTTGGGTAATTGATAACAAGCTTATGGGACAATGTAGGTCTGGCTTTTTACTTTATTGATGGAAAATTAGAGTTAGGGGAATAATATTGAGCATAAGCTTATGGAAGTATAAACTTTTGAAGACTTTGGCGCATTTATGGCAAATTTAGGTTTGTGATATGATACTGATCTATGAGCACTTATGGGACCATAAAATTTTCACATTCTAAAGGGTTTTCTTTCAGGGAATGTCAGAGGATAGCCACCACCATTTGTTAGGTTCCCAAAATTTTTTGTATACACTATTTTAACAAGAATCTTCTACACGAGAAAATGCTATTCATATACATGTAAAGGTGCCGAAGGTACCCGTAATAATCCTGATCAGTATATATCAGACAAATACTTGCTCTAACAATACGTCATTCAGTGGCACCGAAGTAACACTGTAACATATATGTTGCTCTTATAAAGGATGCCATAGTTATATTCGGTGTTATTATTTATGAAAAGCGCAATGATAATATGGGGTTTAAGCTTTTGGTGCTATAGGTTTTAGGATTTATTCGTTCATGGTTTGGATTTAATACTTCTCAAGGTGGGGTGAAAGAGTTAGGGACTAAAATAATTTGCACAAGAATATAGAAAAATTTGAAGATTAATGATTCTGCAAAACAAGCCACAAAAAAACAAATGGTTCTATATCATACCCGAAAAGCTTACAGAGAGTTTAGTTGGTAACTTAAATCGATACATGGGGAGATGTGAAGTACATTTGTTTTGAGAAATATCAGTCAACATGAAATTTTCTCTAATTAAAGGGTAGTACATCTAGCTTAAGAAAATGTTCCAAAATTTTCTAAGCATGTATTTGATAAAAAATTTAACTTCACGGTTTTTAGGACCAAAATATTTAGACCATATCAAATACTTATAAGCTTGCAGAAACTTACTAAAGAGTCTCATAAATTACTATAATGACCTATATTTTCTCTAAAAAAGTAAAAAATGTGAACGATTTTTCCCTACCCCCAAACTAGAAAGAAGCATTGTCCCCAATATTTGAAAACATACCTTAAAAGAAGGGAAAAAATTAGAACATAGTACCTGATATAACATGGGTTACCTCCCAGACAGCGCTAAGTTTATTGTCTTCAGCCAGACAAAATGAGGAACCCCCAAACTCAGTGAAAGTTGGGTGAAAAGGATATGAATATCACTCCTCATAAACTGGGTCCAGAAGCTTCAAGTCTTCATTGGTGAAGCTAAAATGTTCATAATAAGGCTTAAGCCTTTGTCCGTTCACTTTTTGTATTTTGCCAGTACTCGGTTCTTCAACCTTAACCACCCCATGTGGATATACCGTTTTAACAATGAGAGGCCCGGTCCATCGTGATCGTAGTTTGCCAAGAAATAAATGCAACCTAGAAGAGTACAACAAGACTTTTTGGTTTGGTTCAAATAATTTTTGTAAAATGTTTTTGTCGTGAAACGCTTTCATGCGCTCTTTGTAAGTCTTTGCTGAATGGTATGCATCATTTCGTAGTTCTTCTGACTCATTGAGTTGAAGCTTGCGATGCAAACCGGCCTTCCCAATGTCAAAGTTCAGGGCCTTTATTGCCCAATATGCTCGGTGTTCTAATTCAACTGGAAGGTGACAAGCCTTTCCATAGACTAGCCGGTAAGAGGACATTCTAATAAGTGTCTTAAAAGTAGTACGATAAGCCCAAAGAGCATCGTTTAGTCGAGTTGACTAATCTTTACGGTTTGGTCTTATCATTTTTTGAAGAATATTCTTGATTTCACGATTGGAAACCTCCACTTGCCCACTAGTCTGCGGATGGTACGGTGTAGCAACCTTGTGTGTTACTCCAAAAAATTTTCATTAAGTTCGCAAACATTCGACTATTAAAATGTGACCCCCCATCACTAATTATTGCCCTCGGCGTACCAAAATGAGAAAAAATATTCTCTTTAATAAATTCAATAACAACCGAACTATTATTGGTCCTGGTAGGAATAGCTTCAACCCACTCAGTCACATAGTCAACGGCTAAAAGGATGTACATGGACCCACAAGATGGGGTGAAGGTACCCATAAAGTCTATTCCCCAAACATCAAATGGTTCAACGATCAAGATTGGGTTTATTGGCATCATATTCCTACGGGACAAGGCTCCCATTCTCTGACATCTATCACAAGCCTTGCAAAATTTGTGAGCATCACGAAATAAGGTAGACCAATAAAATCCACACTGTAAAAATTTTCCAGAGGTCTTTTTGGAGCTGAAGTGACCACCACAAGCTTGGGAGTGAGCTCAGAATCTGGGACACATCTTTTAATGATTTGATCATAACAATATTTGAACAGGTACGGGTCATCCCAGAAGAAGTGTCAGACCTCACTAAGAAATTTATTCTTATCTGGCTTGGTCCAAAAACTAGGAAGGTACCATGTGGAAAGATAATTCGCTATGTCTGTAAACCATGGTACAGAAGACATAGAGCGAATGGACATGAGTTGTTTGTCAGGAAAGGACTCACGAATAGGTAGTGACCTATCTAAAGAATCATTGTCTATTTGAGAAAGGTGGTCAGCTACAACATTCTCGGCACCTTTTTTATCCCGAATCTCAATATCAAACTCCTGGAGTAATAATATCCATTGGATTAAACATTGTTTGGTGTCCTTTCTTGGTAAGAAGGTGTTTGATAGCAGCATGATCCATATAGACTATTACTTTAGAACCTATGAGATAAGAACAAAATTTTTCTAGAGCAAAGACTATCGCTAGAAGTTCTTTCTCTGTGGTTGTGTAATTGAGTTGCGCATCATTAAGAATTTTACTGGCATAATAGATGGCACGCGGAAGGTTATCAATGTGTTGTGCCAAAACTGCACCAATGGCATAGTCAGATGCATCACACATCAACTCGAAAGGTTCGTTCCAATTTGGAGGTTGGATGATGGGTGATAATGTTAGACATGTTCAGAGATTCTCAAAAGCTTTAAGACATGAATCATCGAATAAAAGGTGGTGTCCTTGGCGAGGAGATTGCTAAGGGGTCGAGCAATTTTGCTAAACTCAGGAACAAAACGTCGATAAAATCATGTATGCCCAGAGAATGAACGAACATCCTTGACTGTTCGTGGGGGTAGGAGACTAAATATGACATCGATCTTGGCTTTATCTACTTCGATACCCTTTGCTGATATGACATGTCCTAATACTATGCCTTTTTTCACCATGAAGTGACATTTTTCCCAATTTAGAACAAGATTTTTCTGTTAACACCTAGCAAGAACAATAGATAAGTGGTAGAGACATTGGTCAAACGAATCTTCGAAGAGGGAGAAGTCATCCATGATAACCTCAAGGAAATGCTCAGCCATGTCAGAGAAAATGCTCAACATACATCGCTGAGATGTTACTGGAGCATTGCATAACCCAAATGGCATGCGGCGATAGGCAAAGGTTCCAAAAGGACAAGTAAACGTGGTTTTCTCTTGGTCCTCTAGAGCGATGGGTATTTGATTGTACCCAGAATACCCATCAAGAAAACAATAGTATTCATGACCGGTGAGACGTTCAAGCATTTGATCCATGAATGGTAAGGGAAAATGATCTTTTCGAGTGATCGAATTGAGTTTTTTATAATCTATACACACTCGCCACCCTGTGGTCATGCGAGTGGGGACAAGATCATTGTGATCATTCTTCACAACAGTGATTCCAGACTTTTTTGGAACAACATGAATTGGGCTTACCTATGGGCTGTCAAAAATAGGATAAATGATCTCAGCGTTAAGCAGTTTTAAAATTTCTTTTCTCACAACCTCACCCATAGTCGGGTTAAGCCTTCGTTGTCCTTATCTGGACTTCTTGGCATTATCCTCGAGTTTTATCTTGTGCATGCATACATAAGGACTAATACCCTTAATATCTGAAATGTTCCATCCAAGAGCTTTTGTGTTTCCCTTTAATACACGCATTAATTTCTCTTCATTCTCAGGTTCAAGGTCGGATGTTATGATAGCAGGAAGAGTCTCATTAGGACCTAGGTAGACATATTTGAGATTTTTAGGGAGAGGTTTAAGTTCTAAGTTAACGGGCACTTCTTCCACTTCTGGAACAGGATCCTTGATTTTCAGCATTTCAACATTATCATTGTTATCCACAATAAGAACATAATCTAACAAGGCATTGACCTCATTGATAAGGTCATCAACATCTAAATTATCTCCAAAATGTGCAAGACAAGCTTCTAACGGGTCCCTAGGATTGGAACTATGAAATGTACTGTTTACAACAGTACCAAGCATGTTACACTTATCGGGTTCATTTTCAAACGGAGTATGAGTTGCATTGAAGATATTCAGATCGATGGTCTTATTCCCATAAGTCAACTTCATAGCTCCGCTACGGCAATTGATCAATGCATTAGCAGTGGCCAAGAAAGGTCGGCCAAGGATCACAGGTATCTTACTATTTAGGTCTTCTACCGAGTTTGTGTCAAGGACCACAAAGTCGACAGGATAGAAAAAAATTGTCAACCTGGACAAGTACGTCCCTCACAACTCCCCTATGAATTCTAATGGATCGATCAGCTAGTTACAAGGTTCTATGTGTCGGTTTTAGTCCTTCTAGACCTAGCTGCTCATATACCGAATAAGGGATCAAGTTGACACTGGCACCTAAATCAAGTAAGGCTTTTCCGATGCGATTTGTCCCTATGTGACAAGAAATTATTAGCATTCCTGGATCTTTGTATTTCATGGGTTCTTTGTTCAAGATTATAGAGCTAACCTGAGCATCCAATTGAATAACATTTTCACTGTCATAGACATTGAAAGCTTTCTTGGAAACATTCATACGTTTCTTGAACGTACAGAGGTCCTTGAAATATTTTGCATAAGAAGGAATCTATCGTAACGCATCGAGGAAAGGAACAGTGATCTTAAGATTCTTGAACATCTCCTTAACCTCTTCATCGGGAATGTTCTTCCTATTGACTAAAAATCGTTGGGGAAAATGTGCTCTAGGAATTCTAGGCGGATCATTTTCGATAATCTTCACACTTAGCGAGACTTGCCAAGTCTCTTCCTCAACAAAAGGAGTTTCTTCACATATAGGTTTGCCTCCTTCTGCAACTTTCTTAGTACTAGGATTAGGACTTTCACGTGATTTGTCCTCAGGCATCCTAACTTTGTTCTCTACAGTCTTTCCACTTCTAAGTGTAATCACCGCATTCGCCCGATCGCGGTGTAAACTCTCGGGTTGATCTTTTGGATTGGGTTGGGTTTTACTTGGAAACGTACCTTTGTCTCTAGTACTTAACCCAAATGCTAATTGAGCAATTGATGTTTCTATTCGACTCATGGATTGCTGATTCATTTGTAAGAATTGTTGCATCAACTGGTTATTAGATTGCAATAGGGCTTGGATGCCATCATCCGAAGATGGCTTCCTATTCTGAGGAGGAACGTAAGGAGTATTTTGCTGAAAAGGTTGGTGATTGGGAGTAAAGGACACACCACCTTGATTTTGATTTAAATTACTTGGTAATACGGTCTGCCAGAATAGTTATTCGAATTATTCCTCCCTGAAGAATTCCCTTGATGATGTGACTGGTTATAAGGAAAAGAGGAAGGTTTTTGATTAAACAAATTTACCTGATCCTTCTTGGTTTCCCTAATTTCATGAATCAAAGGGCAATCCTGAGTATAATGTCTAATATCGTCACACACAGCACAAGCTTGCATCTCAGCATGAAAAATTGGTGCTTTAATGGACATTTTTTTCCTATTTCTAAGGACTCTATCTTACGCAGGATGGTCGTCAGCGTAGCTTCCGAATTGGAGTTAGATCTAACTCCAAAGGCATTACCCCCCTTTTCTTAAATATCAGTTTCTCTCATGGTGCCCCAGGTTTGTAATTTTTCAGCCATCTCTTCTAAGAAGTCCAAACCCTCAACATCATCCTTATCAGTGAATTTCCCTAAACAAAAGGATTCTACAGTTCTCTTGGTTTCAGCATCTAATCCATCATAAAGATTTCTAGTTAGGACCCAGTAGTCGATACCGTGATGAGGGCACTGTAGGATCAGTCCCTTATATCTCTCAAGATAATCCTTTAAGCTTTCTCCATGAAGTTGGGTAATCCTAAGAATGGCCCTACGAAGGGTCTCAGTATTCTCAAGAGAAAAAAACTTCTTGTAAAAGGCTTCAGTAAGCATCTCAAAACTCGAGATTGATTTTGGCCGTAGAGCTTGAAGCCAGCTCTTAGCATTCCCCAGTAAAGAAAAAGGAAACAACACGAGTTTCATGGTCTCCATTTCGTTCTCATTCCTATACTTTTGGAGGAACATTAAGTCATCAAAATCCCTAACATGAGCGTATGGGTTCTCATATTCTCCTCCTGAGAATTTTGGCAATGAATTGATGAGCGCATTTCGAAGTTTAAATTGCCCAGTTATAGGAGGTAAAACAATGCACGAGGCACGATTTGTCATTTTTGGGAACATGTGATCCTTAAGAGGAATTCGCATGGGTCCCTGACCATTCTCATTATCATTGGCATCTCCCATCTCAAGTGATTGGGGTGGAACACTAAATGGAGTGAATGAGGAAATTGGACTCGGATTAAGTCTCAATGGAGAGACAGGGAAATCAAAAGTTTCTAACTCACCCTCAACAGGGAAGAGTTCCCTACGAGTAAGGATTGTGCAGTCTCTCGTATCAATAGAGATTGGAATCTCCAGTTGGGTTGACTCGCCTACCTCAAAGTGGATCGGAATATCTATCAAATCAGATTCTCTAAGCCTCTCAAGACGACTTTTAGGCCCTCGAAACCATTCTTTCATACACTAATAGATGTGCGCACTATGATGATCACACAACAATGAGGTGCGCAAAAAATAAACACAACAACCTTTTCAGATGGGCCTTAATTAAGGTCAAGTTGTGAACCCGGTCTCAGGATTCGGTTGCTCCTATTCCTCACAATGGATCGGTTCGTACGTTGAGTTAAGTATACTCGTTTTAGCAATAACTCGCGTGCAGTTCTAGTCACCTAGAAGCACCTGTACTGGAAGGTGGGGCAAACAGCTTAGAATCACCTTTCCACACTAGTTATGCCAAGGAACGTACTTCCTCCAGACAAATATAGCCACTATCAGGGGTCTTAATGAGCGCGTTCCTAATGCTTCTGGTCCGAGCTCTATAAGCCTTTTGTCTATCTATGTATTTTATGGCTTAATCTTGGTTTCTTTTAAAGTCAATGTCCTGTTCCGTAAAATGTTAAACCGGGTCGTGACCTCCCGGGGTCCTAGTATGTGGTGCCACACACAGGTGATGAAATCCTGCTTTTTGTTTGCCCTTTATCTAAAGTTTAGAATTTAAAAGTGCACAAACATCAGGCACATGAACAAAAATTGACCGCTTCGTAGGAGGGTGCGGTGGAAGAAAGTACCTGCGGGGTGGCCTTTTAAGGAGCACGTTGTTTACCCCGGTGAAACCGTTGAGATGGCACACCCGGGCTCTCTGGCTCAAGTAAGCGTTGTAGAGAGGTTCTCCCCGGATGTGGGTTCCAATATTGCCCCTGCAGAAAAGAAAAGAAAAAGTACAATTTTATCCTCACTTTAATTACACACTCTTCGCTAAAGAGTTCAATATTTTGCCTCACTACAAGTCACTCAAAGAGAGGAAGAAAAGATAACCCTATCTAGTTTTTGGTCGGTCCTTAGCTTCCTTTGGTAGTCACTGCAAAACAAAGAAAAATTCCTCAAAGTGCAAAAGTAAAATAAAAATGTAATAAACGAAATTTATGTTCTTCTAAAAAGTGAAACCGAAAAAAAATTTAAACACAATAAAAACTTTTTCTAATTACCGCTCGAAAGTGAACGACACTCTAATATTTACCCATACTAAACACCGAATTTTGACCGTTATCAATAGGTATGATAGTACCTGTCCCAAACTCACCCACTTATTTTAACCCGATGTAGGAATCCCATATCCTAACAAGGGTCAGTCGTGTGGAGCTTTGTTATCTATCTTGACCCCATTAAGTTAAAAGAATATAATAACCTACACTACAAACAGATCCCAAGGATCAAAACAACACAGCCGCAAAACCCAGCCAACACACATAGAATAACCACCTGCCTCAGAGGATGGTAAACAATCCTAACACAGATGTAAACAGTGACTAATATACCCAGTCACAACATCCAACAATCTTCAGTCTCTACAAGACTGGAACACAGCGGTCAAGGATTACCCACAAGAATACCCCACAAAAGCATAACTTCCTAAAAGATAAAAAGGGAAACACGCCCTACATGCCTAACCATAGGAAATAACAATGCAGAATCACAACTACGGCAGACGAAACAATAAGGTTTAAAACCAATCACAAATATCTCAATGCCAATGGACAACTCTAACCAACGCATGTTAAACTAGTATAGGAATTTATCAGTGAAGGGACACTCGCCTGATAAACGGGCTCGAATTCCATAGGATAAACTCAGAACTCTAACAAACCGCAAACCCAGCAAATAACGGAACAACCAACCTCAACACCACAGGCAAGAATCACGCTAACCCAACACCTGCAACAATGCACTCCACAAATCGCAAAACCCCAAATCAAACCATAATTACAAACCCTAGAAATGCGAATCACAAATCAGTGAGGAATGAGGGGAAACACTCATCGATGAATTGGCAAAGAATGCGCTCAATAACGATTGCCAATCTCCGAGGATCAAGCAAGGATTAAGTGAGGGAGATGATTAATTGGAGAGAGAGGGAGAGAAATGAGATAGAGAGAAATGAAATGAAGAAATGAAAACCAAATGGGAGAAAACAACCGCCAGACTCGTTCGAACGAAAAGGAAGTCGTTCGAACGAAGTGGATATGATGACAAAATTTCCAGGGAAGTACCTCAGTCTTTCAAACGAAAATGGTCGTGCGAATGGATAAAGAAGTCGTGCGAATGGACCCAGAAGTCATTCGAACGACTAGGAGATCTTGGGCCAAGTTCCAGAAGATAAGTCGACTCGTTCGAACGAAACAAAAAGTCGATCGAACGAACCACTCCTCAAAGACAAAAATTCCAGGGGACATGTCAACTCGCTCGAACGACTTTGACAAAACTAGAAAAAGCACTAGGCACCCCCTGGATCACAAGATCCCCTGGGATCACACCTCCAAAGATAAACATAAAACAATAGCAACCACAGCCACAACAACAACAACACCAAGCCACTACGGGGCCCCTGAGAAAAACAAGAACAACAAACTCCTCCGCCCAACCACCGAAACCACCAAACACAGAAAAGCACAAAACCTGATAAGATGAATGAAATACAGATGTAGAAAGTGATAGTGCATGATGCATGGTATGAATATGGATGCGTGATGCATAATGATAAATAAAAATAAAACAAAATAAAAATAAAAAAATAAAAAATTCGGGACACTACATTCTACCCTTCTAAAAAAGAAATTTTGCCCTGAAATTTCTCACATACCTCAGCCCGAGAATAACTGCGGATAATGCCCCCTCACATCAGCCTCTAACTCCTAGGTAGCCTCCTTTAGTCCATGGTGACTCCACTGCACTTTCACAAAAGGGATAACCTTGCTGCAAAGAATCTTCTCCTCGCGACCCAAAATATACACCGGATGCTCTATGTACGAGGCATTTTCCTGAACCTCTATGGGTTCCCAGTCAATCACGTGTATAGGGTCCCGCTCATACTTTCTCAGCATTGATACATGAAATATGTTGCAATCTTGGTCCAACTACGGCGGCAATGCTAAACGGTACGCTAACTCTCCAAATCTGGCCAGAATCTCGAACGGACCAATAAATCTCAGAGTTAACTTCCCTTTCTTGCTGAAACGCATCATGCCCTTCATCGGAGAAACCTTCAGCAAAACGTGATCACCAATCTCAAACTCTAGCGGTCTCCTACGGATGTTGGCATAACTCTTATGTCGACTTTGTGTTGTACGTAACTGATCTCTGATAATAGTAACAGCCTCAGTAGTCTCACAAACCAAGTCAAGCCCTAGTAAACTCTGCCCAATTCAGCGGCGATCTGCACGGCCTACCATACAAAGCCTCATAAGATGTCATCCCAATGCTCGACTGGAAGTTGTTGTTGTATGCAAACTCCGCCCACGGTAAATGTTCATCTCAACTGCCCTTGAAGTCTAACACACAAGCCTGAAGCATGTCTTCAAGGATCTGGTTAACTCTCTCTGTCTGACCATCAGTCTATGGGTGGAACGTTGTACTGAAATCCAATCTAGTGTCCATAGCTCGCTGAAAACTCTTCCAAAAATTGCTGGTGAACCTAGCATCTCGATCCGACACTATAGATACTGGAACTCCATGCAGCCGCACAATCTCCCTCACATATAATTTGCTCAGCTCATCAACCATCAAAGTCTTGCCAACTGGAATAAAATGTGCCGATTTGGTCAATCGCTCTACAATCACCCAAATAGAATCGCGGTTCTTCTTTGTCCGCGGTAAACCCGAAATGAAATCCATCGTCACATGCTCGCATTTCCACTCTGGAATAGGTAAAGGTTTAAGCAGCCCCATCGGTTTTTGATGTTTGGCTTTTACCTGCTGACAAGTAAGACATTTGGAAACAAATTCAGCAATCTTACGCTTCATATTGTCCCACCAATAATGCATCTTCAGGTCCTGGTACATCTTCGTGCTGCCTAGATGAATACTATACCTAGAGCCGTGAGCCTCACACAAAATCTCACACCTTAATATCTCTGAATCTGGCATGAATAATCTGTCCCAGTACCTGATACTGCCATTTGAAATAACTGTCCAATCTGGTATGCTAACGTCTGAAGCCCAAGACTGTAATCTAGCATCCTACTATTGAGCCTCTATCATGCGTAAAATCAATTAAAGCTGAACTCTCAAATTTGCAAGAAAGCTACCCATACCCCGTGAACACAAACTCGGTCTGGAATCTGCCACATCGCGATGCATCAACCACTCACAAATCATCAGACGTGCAAGAAATTCCTTAGGCAAACGGCTCAAAGCGTCAGCCACCACATTTGCCTTCCCTGGATGATACAGCAAGTCGACGTTATAGTCCTTTAGGAAATCCATCCATCTGCGCTACCTCATATTCAACTCTTTCTGCGAGAAAAGGTACCGCAAACTCTTGTGATCATAAAAGAGCTCGAACCTCTCTCCGTAAAGATAATGTCGCCAAATCTTCAACGTAAATACCACAGCTGCCAACTCAAGGTCATGAGTAGGATAGTTCCTCCCGTACTCCTTAAGTTGTTTAGAAGCATAAGCAACTACCTTCCCTTCTTGCATCAAAACACAACCAAGTCCACTGAGCGATGCATCACTGTAAACCATATACTTCTGCCCACTGGAATGAACAATGAGAAATGGAGCCATCGTCAACCTCTTCTTCAAATCTGCGAATGCCAAATCATACTTGTATCCCAAACGAATCCAATGTCCTTCTGCGTCAAGCGAGTCAAAGGAGCTATAATCCGCGAAAAGCCCTCGATGAATATACGATAATAACTGGTTAAACCCAGAAGACTACGAATCTCCGTAACATTAGTTGGTTGCGCCCAATCTATAACTGCCTCAACCTTGGAAGGATCAACCGCAATACCATCCTTAAACATCACGTGCCCTAAAAACTTTACTTCTTTTTGCCAAAAATCACACTTCTCAAACTTTGCATATAACTCGTTCTTCCGCAAAGTTTGTAAAGCGATCCTCAAATGTTCTTCGTGCTCGGCCTCAGTCTTCGAATAAATCAAAATGTCATCCACAAATACAATGACAAACCAGTCTAGAAAAGGTTGAAAAACCATGTTCATCAAATTCATAAAAGCCGCGGATGCGTTTGTCAATCCAAATGGCATAACCTGAAACTCATAATGTCCATAATGCGCCCTGAATGCTGTCTTAGAAACATCCTCCTTCTTGATTCTAAGCTGATGGTAACCTGATCTGAGATCAATCTTTGAAAAGAACTGCGCTCCCCGAAGCTGGTCAAACAAGTCATCGATCCTAGGTAAAGGATATTTTCTCTTAATCGTGACTTTGTTCAACTCGCGATAATCGAATCAAAGGCGCATAGACCCATTCTTCTTCTTCGTAAAAAATACCAGTGCTCCCCACGATGAAGTACTAGGTCGGATAAACTTCTGATCCATCAACTCAAAAATCTGATCATACAACTCTTTCAGCTCAACAGTGTCATATGATACAGAGCCTTCAAAATCAGAGCCGTGCCAGGTAAAAGATCTATACTGAAATCAATCTTTCTCATCAGTGGTAAGCCAGGAATCTTCTGAAATACATCCAAAAAGTCACATGCAACCGGAATACCACTAACATCAACACCAGAGGATTCTAACTCTAAGAATGCCAACAAACTATCTCCTGACCGCGCTGGTTCCGAACTAGCAACCACAAACTGGTTCTTACCAGGAATACTAAAGGTAGCTGTCTTCTCAAAATAGTCCAAGGTAACTCGATTTGTTGACAACCAATCCATACCCAAGATAACGTCAAACTCCTGCATCGGTAGTACTAGCAAGTCTGCCAAAAGAACACGACCACACACAACTATCGGGCAATCTCTACAAATATGGGAAATAGAAATTGAAGAATTGAGAGGAGTACCCACAGAAATCCAATCGTGCAACAAAGAAGACTCAAAACCAATAATGCAGAGGAATGTATATGCTATGAATGAATGCGATGCACCAGAATCAAAAAGAACATGAGTGGGCGAATAAGAAATATGAATCGTACCTTCCACTATAGGTCGAGCAGCATGAGTACCTCGTCTCCCAACTACGTACATCCTGCTCTGCCCTTAGCCCTGACCCTCGCTCTGCTGCTAACCCAGATACTGTTATCAATGTCTACCCTGAGGGTCTGGAACTATTTGTCTACCCTGCGGACCCTGGAACTGCTTCTGCTAAATCTGCTAAAATATCTGAGATCTCGGCTGGTGATCAACGGGACCCTGAAACTGTCGTAATGGTTGTGGACCTCTGACTGGCCTAGGACAAAACCTCGTAGAGGGACCTTTCTCCCCACATTTCCAACACTCCCCAAAAGCAAATCGTGGTCCCATAACTCTAGCTGGTGCCACTCTGCAATACTGAACTTCTGTCTTTTCTTACCCCAAGTTTTCATGCTGTCTCTGGATTGCCTTGCCCTTATCAGTCCTTCGATTCTGTCTCTGTTGGCTCCTCAAGTCCTTGGACTTGCGCTCCTCAATATCACTTTGCCCTATCGCCAAGGCTTTAGACAAAATCCCTCTATAAGAACTATCCCCCGAAGCAATCAAGAACTTCCTAAAATATGGACGAAGACCCTTTAAAAATTTCATCTTACGCTGCTCCTTATCCTGAACAATAAACAGAACATATCGCAAGAGCTCGTTGAATCCTTGGTCGTACTGAGAGATACACATATCACCCTGCTCAAGCATATAAAACTCTGAGATGCACGCGTCGCTGTAAATCTGCGGGAAATACTGCTCGAAGAATCAGTTTTGAAAGGATGCCCAAAGCACTGGAATCTCTACTATGGTTCTCTTGGCGGTATCCCACCAGTGATCTACCTCACCCTGCAACAGATAGGTAGCAAGTATCACCCTCTGATCCTCAGGATACTTCATAGCGTTCAAAGTCTTCTCTATAGACTTGAACCATGCCTTTGCCTCAGACGGAACTAATATGCCAGAAAAAGTCAGATGCTTATATTTCTGGAGCTGCCCCAAATAGTTGTACTTTCTGACCGCTGGGGTCCTGGCCTGCTGAAAATGAGTTGTAAAACTCTCCATAAACTATCTCATCTCTCCATAAACTATCCATAAATGAGTTGTAAAACGACAGGCTGCTCTGGAACTACTGGAGCTGGAGGAACACCCTGCTCAATCGGGATAAACCCCAAACTCTTCTGATTGAGAACCGGCTCGTCAGTAGGTCCACCACTGCGCAAACCTCTACGGCCACAACCAACTGTACGGCCTCTGCCTCTGCCACCTCTAGCCATCTACACAACATAAGGCACACCTCAGGAAAGAAGAAAAGATGATAAAATACGTAAAACTGAAAAGAATCGATCCTAAGTCCATCTAGAGTGAATTACTCGTCATATGATTGTTAGACCAGAGATAGGGATTAACCTGCAGCTCTTATACCTAGTTTGTCACGCCCCAAAATCCAATAATCGGTAGTTATACCAATTACAGTCATTCGGGATGTATAGGTCGGGGAATCCAACTGATTCACCCCCCCACCAACAATCGATCCATAGAAAAGTTCAGGCTCAGTCGCTGACAATAGCAATATCATCATAGTAAAAGAATAAAGCGGAAGAAAAAGATATATATACATAACTAAAAGCGTAAATATAATGTCTAGAATGCAAAACAGCGCCAAGAGCTGAGAACATACAAGGAATACTAAAAATGGTACAGGAACCGCAGCCGCAACACCTGGAACCAGCAGGAGGAACTCGCGGCATAAACTGCACTACTTAGCCTTTGAAAGGGGGAAAATACGAGAGCAAGCAAAACCACGGCTTACTAATGCCCATCAAGGCTAAATAACAAACTAATATAACAGGTGCAGGGAAAGAGGAGAGATGAATGTGATATGGTATATTCTAAAGTACAGTAATCTATAAATGCCGAAATAGAGTGATATATATAAATGTAGAATAGAGTGAAAGAGGAAATAAGAAAAGGATTAGGAGATATGAGGAATTAAGCTGTGATGGTATGATGATATGTTATGATATTATGAAATCAAGACTAGACCCTATAAATCAATATAGTGGGTTGATCAATCATTAATGCATAATAACCTTAAAGAGGTCTCAGTTGGATACAATGGGTACGAATAGTAGCAAGCTCGACCAAGGTTAGGATTTATCACTTGATCAGAGTGTTCTAGGCTTTGCAGCCCACGGAGCCAACGTTTGAACTTTATTTCACATTCTAAGGGATTTCAACCTCACAGATGACTAAGATGGGTACCAAAGGAAAACTATCTCATACCATCCCACACTCCTGGATAGGTGAATAGGTATGATAGGACCTATCCCAAACTTGTCCACTTATTTTAACCCGATGTAGGAATCCCAGATCCTAACGAGGGTCAGTCGTGTGGAGCTTTGTTATGTATCCTGCCCCAATAAGTTAAAATAATATAAAAACTCACACTGCAAACAGATCCCAAGGATCAAAACAACACAGCCGCAAAACTCGGTTAACACACATAGGATAACCACCTGCCTCAGAGGATGGTAAACAATCCTAACACAGATGTAAACAGTGACTAATATACCCAGTCACAACATCCAACAATCTTCAGTCTATACAAGACTGGAATACAGCAGTCAAGGACTACCCAAAAATACCCCACAAAAGCGCAACTTCCTAAAAGACAAAAAGGGAAACACACCCTACATGCCTAACCATAGGAAATAACAATGCTGAATCGCAACTATGACAGATGAAATAATAAGGTTTAAAACCAATCACAAACATCTCAATGCCAATGTACAACTCTAACTAACGCAAGTTAAACTAGTATAGGAATTTTGCAGTGAAGGGACACTCGCCTGATAAACGGGATCGAATTCCGCAGGATAAACTCAAAACTCCAACAAACCGCAAACCCAACAAACGACGGAGCAACCAACCTCAACACCACAGGCAAGAATCACGCCAACCCAACACCTGCAACAATGCACTCCGCAAATCGTAAAACACCAAATCAAACCACAATTACAAACCCTTAAAATACGAATCACAAATCAGTGAAGAAAGAGGGGAAATACTCACCGATAAATTGGCAAAGAATCTGCCCAATAACGATCGCCAATCTCCGAGGATCGAGCAATGATTAAGTGAGGGGGAGGGTTAATTGGAGAGAGATGGAGAGAAATAAGAGAGAGATGAATGAAATGAAGAAATGAAAACCAAAAGGGATAAAATAAACTGCCAGACTCGTTCGAACGAAAAGGAAGTCGTTCGATCGAAGTGGATATGAAGACAAAATTTCCAGGGAAGTACCTCAGTCATTCGAGCGAAAAAGGGTCGTGCGAATGGACAAGGAAGTCGTGCGAATAGACCCAGAAGTCGTTCGAACGACTAAGAGATCTTGGGCCAAGTACCAGGAGATAAGTCGACTCGTTTGAACGAAACAAGAAGTCGCTCGAGCGAACCACTCCTCAAAGACAAAAATTCCAGGGGACATGTCAACTCGTTCGAACGACTCTAAATGTCGTTAGAACGAATTTGACAAAACTGGAAAAAATACTAGGCTCCATCTGGATCACAAGATCCCCTGAGATCACACCACCAAAGACAAACACACAACAACTTCAACCACAACCACAACAATAACAGCACCAAGCCACTACGGGACCCCGAGAAAAATAACAACAACAAACTCCTCCGCCCAATCACCGAAACCACCGAACACCGAAAACCACAAAACCTGATAAGATAAATAAAATGCAGATGCAAAAAGTGATGATTCATGATGCATGGTATGAATATGGATGCGTGATGCATAATGATAAATTAAAATTGAACAAAAAAAAAAAAAAAAAAAAAAATCTGGGACACTGCAGTAATGCATTATGTTCTATAGTGGTATAAAATTGCTCTTTGGTGAACTCGAATGAACAGGATGCATATGTTTCATAGTGATACAAAATTATCTACATATATGGCACTAACGTTCATTATATTTTTGTCTAAATTGTACTTAGGCTCTAATTGCACCCATGACGAACTTGTCGCCTTTGCACAAAAACGACGACAATTGTAAGAAAAAGGGTCTTGAAGCTCGTGTTCAACCTAATCATCTAAAGGATGGAGTTTATTTAGGTGTTGAAGGTATTAAGTATCTTCATAATTACATATTTAAGGGGCATAAAAAGACTCAGCTTTGTGATGAAATTGTAATTATAAGTATATTGTGATGCAGTTAATTATACATATTAGAGTGAATTTTTTCTTAGCTTAGTTTGAAGTAATGTCTTTGTTTGTGGACATCTTATTATATTTATCGATTTGTATGGCGAAGAAAACTAATGACCAAGTTTAATTATTTTATTGTAATGTTGAATGCTTGCCTTCCTAATTTTGTAGTTAGTGTTGAAGGCATGCAGAGTTGTTAAGACTATCATTTGTGACTTGGTCAAGGGTAACATGAAAGTTAAGTTTGCCCCAAATATTATGAATTAAAGAACTTATTTTGTTTAATTATTTTCCGTATGATTATCTGAACACTTTTTTAGATTATTATGTCTGCATGGGTTTTTTAGCGCAGAAGGCATGTTAATGGATAATTATGTAACGCCGAAGGTGCATCGACGTAATCGTTGTGATGAGCCACAGGTAGTACTAGTTTATAATACCCCTAATCAAGGAACATAATCACTATATATAGAGAGAGATTACAAGCATCAAAACGTATACACTCAATTGGCTTCTTCTCTCCCTACTTCAATTCGAGATTCCACAACTTAAAGTATAGTACTCTCTTTCTTTAATTTGAGTTTCCACAATGTTTGTTGTCCTAATTGAATCCTTATGCATAGGTATGTGAATATTATATCTCTCGTCACATTGCTAATTTGTGATAGTTACATAGGGTTGTGATTGGCAATCTTGACTATATATTTTATTTTGTTAATCGAGTTTGACTGAGTAAAACCTGGGGTGATAATTTGATAATTATATATTTTAGGGTGTAAGTCAGTTGAGACCATTTATGGTCAGGGTGTTGATTGGCATGATGCCTGAGTTGAGTAGTCGAAACTTGAGATTCTAAATTCTCTGGTTTATTTTTTATATAATTTAAACCCTTTTAGTATTAGGTTTCTGATGTTTGAAATCTAACTTTGAACTCAATAGATTCATTATACAATGTTCATTATATCTTATGTAAAATTAAATATTAATTTCTTACATATCCTATGCAGTTTAAGTATGTCTGACAATAATGATGACCCCAATATCTATGATGACTTAAGAGATTTGAAGTCTAACACTTCAAATTGGATAATTCGGGTAAGAATATCTAGAATTAGGCATGTCATGAATTTTCAAGATCGGACTAAAATAACAAGCACTAATAAGTACCATGCAACCAGGGTATTAAAACTATCATTATATACATGGACTTAACAAATTCAACCTACGGATTGGGCCTAATTTGGATAGGCCTTCCTAACATTAAGAGGTTGCTTGGACAGGTCAATACATATCTTGGATCATCACCTTCAATTTTATTGCTCAATTTATTTATTTTTGCTAATTACAACATCCATATGCTTTAGGAAAAAATACCTTACCAGCCCACCACATCTATGAAGGTTATTCATAGTTATCAAACACATATGAACAACTACAGACAAACTGCTAAAAATTATGATTCATTTTTAGCTTTTTCATACAGTGTCGTATGTTGGCGTCTGCTTTGGTTTATAGGGAGCATATTAACTGTACCACCATGCAAAACGAACTCCCAAAACTTATTCAGTTGAATGGCCTACATACAAGTCCTCAGTCATTGGGGCTTTCAAACATGCATATCTTTGGTAAAAATATTTACAATTAAAGGAAACAACACCAATACTTCATTTACCTTAAAATGATCTATCCTTGTATCGACTATCGACATATTACTTTTCGCTCTCTACCATAATGTGATGCGTTAATATTATTTGGTGAAGCCTTATGAATTCTACATAAGAATGTGTTACCTCCATGTACAAACTCTTTTAAACATTGTGATTTAGCCAAAATTACAAGGCACGACATATAGTGGTGTCCTCCATGACTAGACTCTCGTAAACAATGTGCTTTAAACAACATTTTAAGGCACGCGTGCCCTGCTTGTATTTACCGAACGATACTTAGTTATCTTTAGTATTGTCATTTTTTTTATTAACGACAGATAATTATTCCGTCGTTCTTTGGTCATTTTCTGTATTGTTCTTTAGTTTTTCTTTTGCTAAAAAATTGCCAAATGAAACGCAACATTAAGGTGGAAATTTTCGCATGAACAACGTTTCTTCATTTTTTTGTCTCAATTACAGTTTTTCTGAGACAAATTAGGGTTAGGTTTAGAGCAACGTTTCTTCATTTTCAGCTTATCATCCTCAAAAGATGTCTGATTTGAATGTACGAGTGTACAATTGTTAAGTTCAAACCAATCTGTCGATCAAAATCGATCTTCTCACCCAATGGTACGTTCCCTCTCACCCTTTTCTTAATTTTCTGGAATATTTGTTTTGATTTCATGTTCTTTAAATGATATAAGTGTTGTGTGATAGTCAAATATGGGTTTTGCTTGTTGTTAGACTTGTGATGAAGATCACATGATTATGCATGTTGATGATGTTGTGTTAGGTGATTGTGTTTTGATAAGTTTCAGTTATTGATATATTCGCCGAATCCAATAATGAAGGATTGATCTTTTCGGGGATGATTAACATCTATTGGTATCTAGTAATTTAATTGGTAAAGGAATAAATGAACCCCATTGTTTAATTCCAAAAGTTGAGCTAAACATATATAATTTATCACTTGGCTTTATGGGATTGCAAGTGAACTTAATGTATTTACATATGGGTTTAACTCTAGTTGATCTCAGAAGTTGTGTGAAGTGATTGAGATTTAGCGATCCATAGTGTTTAACATCCCTTGATGACTTGGGTTCTGAAAGTCGCTTTTTGGTTAGCTTAATTTGGGCCATCCCTAGTGTTTATGGTTCCCTGTGCCAAAACTTTGGTTTAACGTTACCCATTATGGGTTTAGTAACTAATGTTTTCTTTTTGCATGTTTTTTTTTTTTTTTCCGATTTGGGGGTCTTCGAAATAAATGTGGTCGTACAACTCTTCACACCCTCAGGGCCAAGCATATCAAAATTTGTTAGACCTATGAAATGAATGGGTGAATACAACTCTATGATTAAAGCCTGATTGACTACACAATTAAGAAAGGTATCGATTTCTAGTTTTTTGTCCTGCATCCTCTTGTAAGAACTTATTATGTAAAGGTAAAGGAAGTGGAGGCAAGGAGGATTGTAATTATTGAATTTTCTACTTGCTTAGTGGGTAGTGGAGATTTCGTAGTATCATAGGCATTCCGATTTTTTTTTTTTTGTTCGGTTTCACAGATTTATCTAATTGACATCATGCACGCTGTATTCATTCTGTAATTTATCAAGGCTGTTACTTAATATCATCCCGACCATAGACTTACTATGTTATAAACCCTTTTTAGGTGAATTTTATGTATTTCCTCATGTGTTTTGCACGTGATTCTTCATCTCCATATGCAATTTGAGGAAGCTTTGTTTATTTGTCTCACTGTCAACAGAGGGTGATACTTTCTGGTGACCTTTGTTGATATTATCACTGTCAACAGAGAGGTTCAGGCTTAGATTTTAGGTGGGAGGACTGCATAATGAACGGTTGTTAACTCTTTTATCCTCTTCTCTCTTTTTTTCCAATTTTGACCTGGATGTATAAAGATCTGGACTTCTTGTGACCTCGTTCCTGTATCTGGCTCGTGGCTTTTGGATAATTGAATCTAGTGGTTACATATGGGTCTCATTTTCTGTTGTGCCCTTTCTTTTTCTCTTACAAATATGAAGCTCAAATGGGGAGCATATTTTCTTGTCATTGTGTATATAGAGAAGTATTGAAGATGCTCTTAGGCTCTGTATTATGCTAACTTTTTTATATGTTTAAAACCCTCGTATCACAAAATATTACCCTGTGAATTGCAGATGGATAATCCACTATCTAGGCAGGATAGGTCAAGAACAAAATGGACAGAATCCCTTGATAAGGTGTTCGTAGATTTGGCACTCGAACAGGTTTTACAAGGGAATTGGTCAGACAATGCTTTTAACAAGGCAGGGTGGAAGTACATAAGAGATGAGTTTATTAAACAAACTGGTTTGGAGTTTAACAGGAAACAACTGAAGAAACACTTGGATGTGTTGAGGAATCGGTACCTTAACATGAAGTCACAGTTGGAACAAAAATCCTTTGGCAGGGAAGATTCAAGGTACATGATGAACGGAGATGACATCCTGGAATTTTACATTGAGGTATGTTTCTCTCCTTGAAATATTACTTAGTCTACTTGTTTTGAGTTCCCCATGTTATGCTGTGCAATATGTATTATAATTATGGTACTTCAGCATTTTGTATTGTATTCTTAATTAGGTAATGAAAACTTCTCACTAGGTTCAGTGAACATTAAATGTGCTATTGCTGTAGTCCGAACATATCTTGGTACATTAATATTCTAATGTACATCTATATATACTTCAACTCAACCTAAATAAACTAATTCTCTTAGCTTATTATTTAATTTGAATTTTTTTGGTAGTAGTCATTGACATTTTAAACTGTTCTATTTCTTAGTTTATTCTTATTAATTAAATTTTGTATATAAATTAATAACGGGTATGTTAACTTATAGTTGTTATTTACAAGTACTACTTGAAATTTAGTATAAAATTTGTAGATAAACCGATACATCCAGATGTTTGGTGCAATGATGTGCATAAAACATAAATATAGAAATTACTATGAAGCAGCCAGATCACTTTCAATTTTTGAAAGCAGCTCCCTTATCTGTACTTAGTGCACCTTGAGAGTCCCGCACTGCACATAATGTGTTTTTCATTATGTGTTTTTCACTGTAAGAAATGAGTTTTTCATTTCTTAGTATCTATATACATAATGTGCTGAATGGTGTCAGTCGGTGTTGATTAAAAAGTAAAAGTGAGTTACTCGCTTTAAAGCCCAACTACCAAGTTTAACAGACGTATAGAACAGTCTTATAGTGGACCAATGTATCGCTCAAAAAGAACTTCTATCATTGCTTCATGCATTGGTGTTACTATTGAAATTTTGTTTATGTTGTAACATTCTAGGTAGATCCTGTTAGTGACACAATCAGAAGTAAGGACTATCCAATTTATGATCAGCTTTGCAAAATATTTGCTCAGACAGTGAGCATTGGCAAGTATGCCCAGTCAAGTCACTACATTGACTTAGACCAGCAAGCACTTGCAAGTGAAACTCCTCAGTCACTGTCATGTCAAAAACCTACAAATGTGCTTCTCGGAGATTCCCCATCAAGGTCAGGGATGGGCGCAAACTTAGATACACTGAAGAAGCGGAAGCCTTTGACCCCTTCAAGTTCACGGCCCTATAAAAGAAATCATACCGAATTTGATGATTCTTTAGCAGAAGCTATGCTAGAAATGGTAACTGCATCGAAGCTTAGAGCAGAAGTAATGATCCAATACAGTGACAAGTTCTCTATAAAAAATTGTATTCAACTATTAGATGAGATGCCAGCCCTTGATGAAGATATTTACTTAGCGGCTCTGGATTTGTTCGACAATCCCAACTTAAGGGAGATGTTTGTGTCTTTGAAGAGCAGTAGAAGATCGACATGGTTGCAAGGTAAGTGTGGTATCGTTGCTGCTGTTGCTCCTAGTGCTTTCATTGTGTGATGAAGATCTGGTGGATCAATGTTTTGTACAGTCTATCCTCTGGATCTATAATTTTTTCAACTCCTAGTAAACTTATGCATAGTATTGGGATGACTTGTGTTACATTGATAGATCAAAAAAAAAATTGAATGGAAATTTATTTTCACAGTATATTTCCTATACGTTAATTAACACGGTACTACAAACTAGTTAAATGGAAATACGGCGAGGGGGGGAAATCTAAGTCTCTTAAATCATACATAAAGGAACTTGGTTGACCAATCACGGATAAAATGCCCAACTATAATTTACAAACTCATCAGGGCCAAGTTCTTGTGAACGCTATGCTTCTTTACTCCTTGATCTGTGTGATTTTAAACTTTAAGAAAGAAAATCGCAAACTCACAGCAAAGCTCAAAATTCAATAATATTTTTGCAAACTCAGAAGGCACGGAATCCACACTTTTATATTCACTAGTTTTTCCATTTTGGGGATGTACTCCATCCATCCATTTTAAAGAAGAAGGCTATCAATGAAAAGAGACTCCATTTAAAAGCACCAAGTAAGCAAGCATGAACCAAAGCACGAGTTCTTTCAAGTTATTGCCGCTAATATTGTCTTGATATCCTTAAAGTTTTCATAGAAAAACCACCACACAAATTTGATATTTCAAACGACGCAACTGTGTACTTAGAATGTGTTACTGTTACTTAACAGCCAAATTTAAATCGGTAAACTCTTTTCAATGAAGCCTTAAATATACTTGTAAGAACAAAGATTTCCAGAAGAAGAAATTGGATTCAATTGCTCCCAGAAAACTCTTTTATACATCTAATGAACTCTTTTATACACCTAATGAACCCAGTTTTGATCCGTAAACACTTTCGGTACAAAATCTTTCTAACTTAAAAAATATGGCAAATTAGCTTTTAGACCCTAAATAATGACCACGAATTGGTCTAACCCCCTATATTTGTCATTTTTAGCTTTTGGACCCTAAAACACCCGGAGCTCTTAACTTTTGTTAAAATACCAAAATTACATTTTTCATTATGTTTTAAGTTTTAATTAAAAAATCCACGTGTTAAATAATTATCCAGTTGGAATATCCACGTGGACACTAAGAAAATCTACGTAGATATTCCTTAGTGTCCACGTGGATTGAGCGAGCGCCAACTTCACCTCCTTCTCGTCATTATTCTGAAACTAAAGCTAGAAAAATTACGAAACGAAAATCTAAACTAAATTAAAACACAAAGTGAAATCCATTAACAACTAACAACTAACAACATCAGAATTCATCATCTTCACAAAAAACCCAAAAAGAAACCCCCAAAAAATATTTGTTAAGAAACCCAAAAACTTAGGCTTCTTCCAAAAAATATGGCCACACCGTGACACTTAAAAAGGGTCATTTTAAACATGAGTGTAGTGGCAAGAATGGCACATTGAACAGAAATACAAATGTTATTTGGATTGCAAAGGAGATTAAGAATCTAATCAGAGATGCACGTACAACAAAGCCAATGCAGATATCTGATATTGTGTATAGAAGTGTTGGAGCAAGAGTTTCATATTGCACTGCATGGAATGCAAGGAACATGGCGATAGAGAAGATAGTGGGGCCATATGATAAATGTTATGCTTTATGTCCTGAACTATGTGTTTAGATTCAAAAATCAAACCCTGGTAGTATTGCCACTTGCAATAGGGAAGATGGTAATCTTAACTTTACAGACATATGTATTAGTTTTAAGGCAGCTTTAGATGGGTTTACCAAGGGTTGTAGGCAAATTCTTGGTCTAAATGAATGTATCTTGAAAGGCAATTATGGAGGTCAATGTTTGAGCATCATATCTCTTGATACAAGCAATGGTATTTTCCCTATAGTAGTGTTTCTTTATAGAAGTGAGTGTCAAGCTATATGGATAAAGTTCTTAACTTTGGTGTAAGGCCAGCTCACCTTACACCCTTCTAAATTGACATTCATATCTGATAGACAAAAGGGTCTTGTTGAAACAGTTTCACAAATGTTCCCTCATTTCAATCATAGATTTTGTTTTAAGTACATGTACAAAAACTTCAAGCAACTGTATAGAGGTACTTATTTGATGACATTGGCTTGGAATGCATCAAAGGCATACAAAAAATCTATAATGAAAGAAAATTGGGACAAGTTAGAAGTTGCAGAACGAGATGCAAAAACATAGTTAGAAAGGGAGCCCTACGAATCTTGGTGTAGGTCTTACTTTGATGCTTCTTCAAAGTGTGAGTATGTGACCAATAATTTCTCATAATCATTTAATAATTAGATTATTAAGATTAGAGATAAGCCTTTAAACAAGATGGCAGAAAGGCTGAATTTGATACAGATGACACTCATGTATAAAAGGAAATTGAACGCAAGAGAGTGGGATCAGAATGGATTGGTACCTAGAGCAGTGAAGAGGATTAAGTTGTTGAAAACATACAGTCGCCACTACAGGTTAGAGGAATTTGAAAAGGATCAGTGGTTGGTCCTTAATGATAGTGACACAAGGCGGATATTAAACTTGGAAGAACATACATGCACTTGTAATGTTTGGCAGATCACTGGATTGCCTTGTGTACATGCAGTCAAAGTGATTGATTAACTGAAATATCAGTGGGTTGGGTAAGTGCTATATTTTTTAGTTAATATGTCTTAATTATAATTTTATTGCACATTTTACTATTTCACAACTTTATCATGGCCTATGTACAGATATTGTAGTCATTACCATAGGGTGGTAGCCTTTGTAGCAACATATAACCAAGCTATAAATCTAATTACAGACTCATCAGACTTGGGACAAGTATATTACTTTTGCCCTTAGATTACTGAATTATTGATTTCTCTTGATTTTCATAGTATACATTTACTCTTATGAAATAGCCTACAAGAGATATCAGAGCACCACCATTGTTGAGACCAGTACGGAGACCTAGAATACTAAGGAGAAGAAAGGCAGATGAAGTAAATGTTGTGGTGAGACAACCAAAAAGATACAGTAAGTGTTAAGCATTTGGGCACAACGACAGAACTTGTAAATGTCAACCTGCAGAAAACCAGGCATGGGGAGAGAAGGAGCAAAGGCATACAAATTAGACACTAAATTTAGGACACCTTTAACAAGGGGGAGGGTGAGAGGGAGAGGGACTGGTAGAGGAAAAGAGAGAGCATCTGAACCATCACAACCACCACAACCTTCAACTCCTTTTTTAACTCCTTCATCGCGTACTAATACCACTCAACCATCATAACCACCTCAACCTTCAACTCTTATTTCAACTCCTTCATCACATACTAATACTACTCAACCATCACAACCACAACAAAATAATGTTACTCGACCATCACAACAGTTTTAACCATCACAGTTATTTTAACCATCTCATTCAACTGGCTAGCATTTTAGACCACCTAGGCAAGATCCTAATGCTAAAAGAGAACATGGTGGATATAGAGCCACTCAGACATCTAGAGGGTTTGCACATTGGTTTGATGCTTCAGGGCAAGGAGAACCATCTAATAGATAGACTAACAAAGTTGCACCAGTTAGGGCCCCTTGGAGATTTTGATCATTTTGCAACTAACTATTTCGATGTTGCTTTTGAGAGTCCACAGAACTTGAGAGTTTAAAAATGGTGATGTTTAACTGTAATTTTTTTTAAGACAAATTTTTATGCGTATTTCTTGTTTGAATACAACATTTCAGAAGTATATATATAAGAACACTTTTAAATTATTACATTTTCTCCTCCTTCTCCACTGTTACTTTTGTAGCAAATTGAACTACAAATTCATCTAATGGCATCTCCACTGTCATTTTCACATTCTTTACAGATTCTTCTCTTATTACATCAGTTAACCAAATAAAATTATTACAAATTAGATCTTCACATTTCAGAAACTTCTGTCCAAATGACTGTTGTGTCTTAAAAGTAAACATTTTCATAAGGTAATTGCATCCATGTGTAGTGCAGGGAAATCTAACCCAAGGACAGTCTCTCACCCAATGGCTACTTTGACCACATCCAAAATAGCCATTTGAACTTGATAAACCTCTTTTTGTTCCCCTGACTTAATTAATAGTATCTGATAACCATTAAAAGAATCCACAAATTGAGTGTTAACACTTTAAGATCTTTTTTTCATAGTTATTTTCAGTGAGAGATATCATCAGCTTCATGATGCCATTGCATGTAGCTTTCTTGCATTTTGTGTAAACCCAAGGACATTTCGATGCAATGTAACACTCAAGATTGCACATTTGACAAACAACCTGTGAAAATTTCAAAAAAACTAATGTTTCAATTTTAGCTTTTAGACCCCCTGTGTCTTAAATAATTAGCTTTTAGACCCTATTTTGAATAGATGCGAAACAAACTTCTCACCTTAGATTGTGTGTCAGCTTCATCTTTTCCACCACCCATTTTAAGTTCTGAAGATGAAGTTACTTCCAAAACAAGAAGATGAAGTAGTTAATGTGAAAGAGGAGACGAAGATGAAGATCTTGGTTGGTTTTATAGCTGTAACTGGGGTTGCAACGGTCGGATTTGTCTTAGCCATTGGATCTGAACTAAAGATCATATTCGAAGAAACAGGGTTCTGAGTAAAATGTTTGAATAGAAAAAATTTAGTTCGAACAGAGTCTGTTCGAACAGAAGAAAAAAAAGTCGGTTCAAACAGGGTCTATTCTAACGGGAAAAAAAAATTGTTCTAACAGAAACCTATTTTCTTTAAAAAAAAACATAATTCATTTTTGACCTTTTGTAAAATACTAACGGCTTGAGTATTTTAAAGCAAAGAGGTACAAACTCACGTACCTGTTCAGTGTCAGTCCAGCTGTAGTCGCTCCACGCGCACTCTCTGGCGACGAATAACCATGAGGTAGTGCTAACACCTATTCTTAACACGAAATGAAACAAATTCCAAATATGGAAGTTTCAATCTCCCCCTTTGGTTCATTTTGTGACAAAACTACAGCTATAAGAAATATAAAAAAATAACTTGATGGACTGGCTCAATCACTGAACATCCATACTCAAAGTTACTCTTCCATCCTATAACATATACTCTGGAATCCCTGCACACTAAACAAGATACATCACATAACCGTTCAAATAAAATAAAAGATCTAGAAAAAAAATATAACTTACCTGGCTTACCTATCAGGTTCATCTCTCTCCCTTTTTATCATAGACAAACAGAAGGGTAAATAACAAATAATAGCAGATAAAAGGAGAAGCGGACCAGTAGAACAAAATGTATAGCAGTCACTGAACGAGATAAACACATAATAGATGAGAAATATATACCAACAAATGTCAGGGTAAATATTTTGAAAAGATGGACTGTTAGGATACTCAAAAGGTCACACTAAACAAAACGAACATACTGTTAGGAAAGCGCTAAACACCAATACCCTAAAATAATATGCATCTCCCTCTCAAAATAATGGTAACCCCCTTAAAATGAAACAAAAGGAAAATACACACGGGGAGTGTCTCTAAAATAAGTAAGCAAAAGAAGACAACACTCCCCTAAATACAAGGCATGATAGAAAGATAATGAATCTAAAATATTCTATAAAGACCAAGACATCGCTCATGTGTTATAAAATAATCGCTAAATAAATTACTTGGTGTGTGTGTATGTGTGTGTGTGTGTGTGTGTGTGTGTGTGTGTGTGTGTGTGTGTGTGCATAGCTAGATGGATACCCGGTTTTCAACGTATTACTCAGTCGCAGTAAGAATACAATGTTAGAAAGTTATTTTAACTTAGGCCTCACTAAAGTGGTCACTCAAAAATCACTGAGGATTGACTAGCAAACACTCTGTGTGAAATACTAATATGAATAATATGCAAATAAGGATTTATATATTTTTTATCAAATCCATGGCGCACTGTAAACTGAAAGATCCTATAGACAGGAAATCAATTGTCATTAATGGTGCCAAGTTAACTAATATAGACTCCTATCTCTTATCTCTACTAAACTGACTGTGCTAAACTCAAGATCAAGCAGGTCTTGAAAAGGTTATAATATACGTAAGGGTAGGCATATGATTGAGTATGTATTTTTCTGGCATTCTGAGACTAATAGATACACACGATGGAATAGATTATTCCTTCTTCTTCTTTTCTCCCTTGATTGAGTATATATAGAGTAAATTAATTATTCTTCTATCTCTCCCTTTTTTTTCTTTTTTTTTTCAATATGCTAGACAGAATCTTATAGATATCATATCAAATCATTGGGAATACTCTTCTCATTCTTTCATCCTCACTTCATTTTTATTTTACTGAAAAGTCTTAGAACAAATGGGTCAAAAGAAGTTTGATATAAAACGAATGGCATATTTTATGACATAAAGGGCTGCAAAAGGATAAAACTTTGGGTAAGTACAAGCGAATGCCAAAAAAGGTGTAACAATAAAAATACTTATTATCATATCTTCGGTCTCACATAGTATCTTTTTCATCTCGAATCAAGTATATAGAATGTTCTATTAGACTAACTTAAACTTGATATTACTATCAACAATTGATTGTAAAAAAGGAGATCATGAAAAGATGCTGAATTTGGAAAGAATTTATGAAATAACACTCGAAGCTTGCAAAAAGGCTAGATCCTCACATAGCATTAGGTACGAAGTCTCTACAATTATTCTTACGTTGTTCTAATCACAATGACCTTTTAGTTTAAACAAGAAGATCACTGACTATTGTAAATAGTAATTTTACCAAATAATTATTCTATGAATAAATATAACACAAAAATACAGTCCAAGTCTAGCAAGAATATTCCACAGACAAAAGTTCATAAAGTGCAAAGTTCAAATTGCAAAATGAAAACCAAAGTTATACCCTACTGTCATAAAAAGATAAAGAAAATAACATAACAAAACAGAGGGTAAGAAATGTACCTAATCAATAGAGCATGCATCGATAGCTCGCCTTAATTTAGATTCATTACCTATCAAAGCAACATTGCGCCTTATTTGTGGTAACAGATCATCTTTCACACCCAAATAGACCGAATAGCTGCTAATGCAACACTGCATCTTAACTGAGGTGTCAACTCATCCTTACGCAGCCAAATAGTTCTGATAGACTTTTGATATTGAGCTTTTTGAGTGAGCATTAGAGATTTCTTGATCATCATCTTCTTTTACTTGATAGGGAGCCAATCAACCCGTCTATTATATGAAACAAATCTATAATACGAAGCATAATTTCCCTTTATACCACAAGCATGACAATAAATCACTTTTGGATAGTGTGGCTTACTAGCTCAAGTGTGAGTATTAGAGACATTATATTAGGTTTGGGCAACATTGTGGCTTTAACAAAATTGGTAACCAAAGTGGATATTTTATTTGAATCAACATTTTCATATCCAAGCCCCCTTTTGTCACTTTTAAATTTGCCCATACTTGGCATTTTATTAATGTTTATCACTCCATGAGAAAACATTTGAAGTTTTTGTTCATATGAGACTAAATCAAGTTTGGCCTTATCTAATTCATCGATGGTTGATTTAATCCTCTCCTTAGCAGTATAAACTTTATTTTCTAAATTGTTTACTTTGTCAATAAGTTTTTTTTTTTTAAATAACAATCCATTTATTAATGAGTCGTGAGAACAATACAATGGGGAGGACATAGACCTGAGCCCCTTACAACACAATCATCTTCTTAAATAAGCTACTCCTTTAATGTCGTTGTTATAAGTAGCAACGACTCTAGGACATAAACTACTAACATGTCAATGTTCTTTGCTAATTTGTTGGCTGCCTTCCTTGGATAACCCATCAGGGGTGTGATTACCTTCCCTAAATATATGTTGGAGCTGTATTTGATGTTCTCTACCAATGCATTCAATTCTTTTCCACACTCCGCACAATTTGTTAGGTACTTTATTCTGCTTGTTATACCAATTGGCAACTACTTCAGAGTTCACTTCAACCAGTAATGGAAACCATTTATTTTGTTGGCAGTGTTGCAAGCCTAGTAATAAAGCATATAGTTCCGCAGTTGTATTAGTACCAGATCCTAATGTTGCTGAGAAAGCAAACACCATTACTCCCCTACTGTTTCTCACGATACCACCTACTCCACAAAGGTTTTCTGCAGCAGAACCATTTGTGTTTAGTTTGAAAAACCCAACTGGAGGTTTGCACCATCTCACCACTATGGCTTTCCTGATTAACACTTTAATAGTATGTAGTTGTAAAACCTGAATAGAAATAGTGTTATAAAAGTTTTTATCTACATTGAGAGTGATATTTCTCAAGCAATCTTGCATGCATGAGGTAAGTCTTGTCGAATTTCAGTTTCTTCATACCTGAATTTACATCTTACCTTCCAAATTTCCCAGCATATGAGGCCAGGTAGTATTCCTCTAACAACGCCCATTTGGGTACTTTTGTTTGCAGCTTTTAACAATGTGCCTTGTCTAGCCCAGTAAGTCTGATTTGTAACCAATTTAACCCTGCAAAACCTGCTTAAATGACTCCATATATGGGTAGCCAGTTCCCCTCTTACAAATAGGTGATCACTGTCTTCACATTTGCTATGGATGCAACTACTGCATTTGGAAGGTAGGCAAACCAGTTTAGACACAACACCATCTATAGGAATAATCCTTTTCCACATTTTCCAGCTAAAGACTTGGATTTTGGTAGGCACCACCTTATGCCATATCTATAGTAATCTCTCGGTTTCTTGGTCAGCAGCTCTCCAAAACTCCCAAACAGATTTAATAGAGAAATCTTCGTTTCTAGCAGGATCTCATAAAGCTTTATCCAGTTCTTCTCTAAGCTGAAACGTGTTTTGCATAATTGTTTTTCAAGAATCAGGTATCTCATAATGTAGTTTCTTCCAATACCAGGTTCCATTATTATTGATGACTTCGTTTATCTTGATGTTCTGCTCAATATAATCAGGGTAGAAATCTTGTAAAGGTCCTTTGCCTGTCAAGTTGTCATACCAGAAGCTTAAGTCACCTTTTCCAACAACCCATGAAGTGTTTGCCTCTACAGTTTCTAGCAGACCTCACAGCTGTTTCCACTATTTAGATGTATTCTTGCAGGTGCTTTTCCAGCTATCATTTTGATAGTATTTGTTTCTCATAAATTGTGCCTATAGAGAGTCAGTGTGAAGAATGTTCCAACACTTCAATGTGAAGCAGCTTCTCATATCTCATAAATATCGTAGTCTGAGACCTCCTTCTAGCTTAGGTTTATAGATGCTAAACCAATCAACCCATTTTCTCTTTACCTTGCCTTCATGAGAGCCCCAAAAGAATTTAGAAATTATTTTTTCTAGCTTGTTTATAATACTCTTAGGAACATTAGTACATGCGAGTAAATGCATAAGCAATGAATTCAAAACATGAGTGATAAGAATTAGTTTACCGCATGAAGATAGTAGTCTTCCTTACCAGCCCTATATCTTCGTCTGAACTCTTTGAATCACTACAACAAATAAGGGTTTTTACGTCACTAAAAAAGTGATGTAAAAGAGAATTAACGTCACTTTTGCAAGTGACGTTAACCAAGGCGACTTGGAAAGTAATATGCATTTACTTCACTTTTTTAGTGACATTATATATATCTTCTTATTAAGCAGAGATGTTTATTAACGTCATATATAAGTAACGTAACAGTTGGGCCTTTTATGTCAGGTAGGAACTGACGTAATTGAAGAATTAACATCATGTTAAAAGTGATGTAGTTACATAATACAGAGGAATTTATGTTGCTGTAAAAGTGATGTTGGTTGACAAAATACATAAAAAAATATACATTTTTACCTTGCAAACTGTACATCACATGCAATGCACATTACGCACTTTATCTGCAAGGCAGTCACATTTTTTGCCTACAACAATAAACCTGCAATTAAGTAATAGAAACAACCTTAAAAATGTTGCTTCAGTATCCTTCACTTCAAATTTATTATCACTTGAAATTTATTAAACCAAATCAACTTTCATAAACTTCACTACCACTTAGTATGTGATAAATCAGTGCATTGTAAACATTGATTCAGAAAGCTAGCTTTTCATTACAACTTAAATGTATTATATTAAGTCTGGCTAGATGATTAACATTGAGTGACCTGTGGGGTCTCCAAAACTGTTAAACTTGAGGCCTGCACTAGTGATCCATTAGGTTCTTCAATGATCCAAAATGGTCAAGGAAAGAGTTCAAAAAGGATTTGTAGAGCCCATAGAAGATCTTTGACTGGTTTGCCGGTAAAAGTCTCAAATAGATCATGATCCAACTACTAGTTTTTTATTCGTAAACATGATCTGTAACGAGAATTCATAACGAGAATGCATAAAACAGAGGGTGGGTTGTAACGAAAATCTGAACATGATAGAAAAAAATTGAGTTAATGACGATAACAGATGTTCATAATAGTGAATCCATGCCATGATAAATACAAATACATATTATTTATAATCATATCCAAATGGTGGGAGATGAGAACAATGTCTCGAAGGAATCTTACAAGAACTCAAAACTTTTTGTTTTAAGCATTTAAATTCTAAGAAGAAAAAAAACAAATATAAAGACAAGAAAGTAGTAATTTCACCGCTTTGATACCAAAGTACTCAATGGCAGTGCTGGCAGCTAGCAGCACTGAAAGAATAACCCCCAACGGTATACGCTGCCTGAAATGAAAAAGTACGATGCCTCATAAACAAATGCCATTGCATTCCAGTAGACGCAAAATATTTGTCTTTAAAATAGCACGGACATGTATACAAATTTCGGTTGTGAACTTCTTCATACTTTAGAACATATCCATGGATGCGAATATGACATTCACGCTCCTCGAGTTCTTCTAGAGGATAAGAAAAAAATGGGAAAAAAAAGAAGGAAACTGGATAGGTGCTGAACTTGGAGATTTAAACTCGGTGTTAAGCAAGACGGTTCATCCACCTGGTGGAGGTCAGGAATTCAGAGTTAAGAGATTGAAAAATCAAAGCATGAAGAGCAATTATCTAAGAAAAAGAAAGACGACTAGAAAAAATGAAAAATAGCAGGGGAATAAAAAAGACTAATACTTAAGGAATCATCAATGCAATACTAACTAGAATACGCTAGTAACATATTTTGACAGATTCTCAAATCTTGAGGGGTAAAAAAGGTAAATCATCAAAAGAACATAGGCTAGCAATAAGCTTTCAGTATTCTATCTTTTCTCTTACTTCCTAAAAGTGTAGGGAATTAAATGTTTTACACGAGGCTCTTCAGGCTGAAATATTAGATAAAAGTAAGAAAAGTTTTTAATGGTTTTTATCATTTGGGACTAATTTGGAATCAATGCCTGACAATATAGACGTTATGAAATTATTTCAATCCGAGGTAAAATTATATTTTTCCCTTCAGGTGCAAGCTATACCCCCACAAAAACATGCTTTTTTGCATCATAGCAGATTAATATACTACAAATATATGTAATTAATGTGCTTACCATGTATTCCTTTTCTAAACATTTGCCTACATTCTCGGTGATCTCCACTATCTTGTGGTAGTGCACACTTTTTAAATCTCTCAGATCATTACAGCAGGGATCAACCATCGAATCAATGTTTCCACGCGCCTCGTTATCAAGTTTTAAAGAATCTGAAATAAATTTCTGTTAGAAAAAATTCCATCTAAACTTAAGTCAGTACAAGTGCAACTATAAAATTACCTTCAATGCAGCATAGAAGATTCCTATTTGCAACATCTAGATCTTCAAGAAAAGATGTGGCAGCAGAAGACAACTGAGCACGGATAACCAGATTGGCTTCCATTCCATTCGTACCAAAAAAAAATTACATGCGTCCTTAGAAACTTACAAGTTGTTAAGACATAAATAAACTATAGAACAAATAACATACTGAGAATGGAATCCACTGATGCAACATTGCGCATTTCCAGAAGGAGAAGGGACTCTTGGTGCTAGTCCATTGTTTTGTGCCCATTTTTACTTTACTTGTACTGCATATTAAACAAGACATGTGAAGGAACAATGTTAAATTCCCCAGGTTAAGACGGACTGTCCGTAAATAAGGGAAGTTTAGGATTGTTCACCGCGTCTACAAACAACGTATATTTTTATAAATATCTCTATCTAAGCTGGAATTCCCTTTGTCATTTGGACCAGTCATAATACATCAGTTGTAGCAAAGCATTTTATAGAGAACTAGGGAAGATCTGTATCCGAGCCTTCTCAAGGACTATTTAATAACACAAAAGAAATACATTGGAAATAAAGCCTACCATGACTTTCTTCCTATTACTTGAACTCGCAAGCAGCTCTGCCACTTTTGCTAGAAGTTGTTTTTCTTCATTAGCAGCACACTCCTACATATACATAAAAAGATGAGAAGTTAAATCATGTGGCAAGGCTCTGGAGGTTATACAAATAAACCTTTTATTGAAAAATAAAGAAGTTTCGGTTATACAGGCAAATTTTAAGTAAAAGATTTGAGTACCTCATATTTATTTTTGAGATCAGACAGTTTTTTGTCATGGACAGTCTGTGCTTCTTCAACAATGTGGGATAACTTGGAAGAGTGAAGATCTAGGGTTTTAAAGAAATTCACTGTAATATTCGAGCTAGATCGTGTGGTTTCCACTACTCTGGAGTGGCCCTGTATACATTTTGCACAATTATAAATCTATAAAACCATTGTATGCACTCTGGACTATCCCAGTTGCAGCTGATAAAATACCAACCTCTGATAGAAGACACAAAATAATTGCATACATACTTTAGATGTTAAATTATTTCAAATCTATATACTATAGGAAACACTCAACAACCTTGCTTAAGGTGGTCAATCTCAGTGTACAAATCCTTAATCATTGCGGATTTCATCATCTTTTGATTAACCTAAAAATATTGTGAAGAGTTTGACACATTCAACTTTATGAGCACATACATAGGGAATGGTACCAACTAATGTGGATTAAATCACTAACTTCGGGATTGTTCTTAATGTTTTTCGCATGGTGTGCATAATCTAGGGTGTTGAGTGTCTCTTCCAAACAGTGAATCAAAGGTGATATAGTAGCAATTATGCACCTCTTTATTTTCCCTCCCAAAGAATCCCTCAACAAACTTGTCAATTTGATGTCCTTGGTGTAAAAAAAGAACTGTTCACTGTAATTACTTGTATTCAAGAGGCATTCATAGGTCTCTAGAGACGGGAAAAACCAAAGTCGTGCATTTTGGTCTTAGCGGTTAATTGAGATATAGATAATAATAAGGCCATGTTGAAAATCTCAAGGAGGATGGCCAATAGAAAACCAAAATACATTTTCGCTTTTGCATCTTCTAATTAGATGTTCATCATTAACTTATGTTTGGTGACAAATCTTACCAGTAAAAAATGCTAAGTTGAGATCACAAGCATACCTGTATGGGACATGACCAGAGTGTTCGACAAGTGCGTTAATGACACGTCCAAGTGTGAGTAAGCTTTTATTGATCTCTCCTGCTTCCCTTGCTCTTCCCTGTAGTTGAAGATGTCGTATAAATAAATACATTCATGAAGTTGTGTACTAGAAAACCGTAAAAGGGTGTCACACAGGCTGAAGAAGCTAAAAACATATTGTAAGCAAAATAAAAACGAAATATATTGTGATATGAAGGTAGATATAATAAATCATGCACGTATTACACAGATAAATAATGCATTACCACATCTTCACTCGTACCAATAATTAATGAACTTATATACCTCTCTTGCACCAGATCTTGAAATGTTCTCAGAACCAGCAAGGTCGACAAGATTAAGCTTCCCGCATTTAATTAACTCTACCCCCTCTGGTGTACACTCCTTTATGTGAATTGGATTAAAAATATTGAATGAGAGCGACTACTTTGCTTGTTTAGAAGAGTTTCTGCAGTGCGTCTTTTGACATAACCTTTCTCTAAAATCTTATATATTTCATTTGCAGTAGTGACTATCTCTTCTTCGAGCCCTCTCACGAAAATACCACCTTTTCCATCTTCCATGAGAGCTATTGGCTTCTTTAACTTGTCATCGATAAATTTTACACATTCTCCAAGAGCTAACAGATCCATAATTTCTTTGTTGTACAGCTCTAAGAATGTAACTTTCATGTTGTACTCAACATTTTGAGCTTCTAGTACTTTAAAAAATTGACGAACAGCTCTGGGAATAACACCAGCATCGCTCGAAAATTCTCCGTTCTACAAGAACACCAAATCGGCCAAAGGATACATTAATACATAGAAAAGCATAAATTTCTTAATACAAATTCAAATTTAGCAAGTTATTAACAGCAATAACACACCTTTGCTTTCTTTCCTCCGCCTTGTGTAAGTTTTCCCAGTTCCCATCAGACCATAAGCAAAAATTGTGCAATTATAACCCTCTACATCTTCATTTACAATCAAAGAGACAGCTTCATCAAACAACTCCTTCTGTTTTGACATTGGACCAAATACCTACATAAAAAAACATCCACCGTCCCAATGAGGACTAGGCAGACTTACGATGGTTTGTATTACCTTCGAAGTCTTCCTCTTCAAAGACGATGAGGACTAGACAAGGAACTTTTACATATATGAATGCCCATAGTCCAAGAAAACTTTTTTTTTTCATTTGATCAAGATAATCTCAATACTTCTTGTTAAATATCACCCAAGATTCAAATCTGTTTGCAAAATAAACCCCAAAATAAACCTGAACTCCAATAGAATAATATAACTTCCATAAAAACACTAGGAGTAGAGACTTCCAAAATACTAATTAAGTCGATAAACTTTAGGGAAAAGACAGTCTTCTACTACAGGTACAAACTGCGGATGCATCAACCGACCCTCAACTTTTGCTGTAGTATGCCAATGATGTTCTGGCAGGCGCAATTTGGTCTAGTTTTCTTCTATACAAATCATAGCTGCAAACTTTTGCCTCAGACAAACTCTGAAGAATAAATTTCCCATCCAGAATCTCCATGAAATGAAGATCTAAATTACAAAATGTAGGTTCGCTGAAATCAACAGAGTATTCTTTGTCCCAGGCGAGATTTGTATAGTCCTTTAGCATCCATATATCAACTTTGGTTTATCCATAAGATCAACGATGCATAAGAAACCCCCAAACACACGTAGATTCAACAAGGATGGAATGTGGGTATTCTTGAAATACGCAGAGTAGCTTTCCTCCTTGCACTTCTTATAATACATTTCCTGTCTACATTTCCAGATACTAAATTTGGGGAATGGTAGAAACTCAAATTTCTCATCACGAAAATTGAAAGTGACTATAGAATGGCATGGATATTCAGGTATAATAATCCAATGAGCTGCTCCATTTAAGGAACAACCAGCAAGATCGAAGCCCTCGACAGGGGGATTCTCTACTCTCCATTTTTCATCTAGAAACCTAAAGTGAAGACATCAAACCCAATCCGAGGAACATCTGTTACTACTGGATAGTCCTGAAAAACACGGAGTACTTGGTACTTGTTAGTGAAGAAATCAAACCCAAATCCTATTTCAAAAGTGCGTGATTGAGGAGGATGGTTCGGATTATCCAAAGAGAGCTTCCTAAGCTCTTGAGTACTAGGGCTGCAGACATATAGTGTGGTATTAAAATATGCAATTGGTGATGGGTCAATTGCAGTAAATCATACTAAACCATTACATGTAGATAATGGTGTGTGATTGCCTGGTAAACTGATGTATTTGGAATGCATAAGAATAGGTGGGTCTGTGGAAGAATATGTAACTGAAGATCCCTGTGATTCACCTCTAGAATAGATCACCAGGGCTGAGGGTCTTATACAGTTTTGATGCAAGTCAATAAATAGAGGATCACAGGTTGATGAGCACCAGAGTTTAGAAATGGACCTGAATCTTAACAGAAAGTCTTGATAGTATCTCGAACTCGATATCATGAGGAAACTGGAACACCACCGAGCTGTTGCTCTTGTAGTTATGTTTACTCCCAAGCTGATGATTCTTATATATATATTTTTTCTTTGCTGAACCAAACTCCTTTTTCCCAGATTTTTCACCAGAGAAAAATGGCTCGTAATCCATCTCCCCATCTATTGATAGCTGTACAGATTTATGGCGAACAAGACCACAATAGGAGTCACTACTCAGGATATAATCTTTGGTGTCAATAGCATTTTGGTCTTTCGAACGAGTCACCAGAGAAATTAGATCAAAGAAAATAGTTTATAGATAAAATCAAAACTTTACCTTGAATCCAATCCAATGAATTTCCCAATCAGAATTTAAGATGACCAAGACTGCAAAAATCGAAGATTGCAGAGATAAATCGAGAAGATAAAAATTAAGGTTTGGTTCTCAAAGCTGCCATGGTTCCTCCTTTGAGTTTCTCTCCATTCAATCAAGTTTAAGGCTCCCAATCTCATTGTATAGAGATTTTACAATTCTTCTCTCCGACACAAAAATCTCCTCAAGATCTCCTCGAAACTATATCCTCACTCTCCCACGAAAATTGTTTTGCGCTTTGTGAATTTTAGTCTCGCGGGGTTTTCTAATATTAAAACACTAAGAAACCCACGTAAGTTAAGATAATAGTGATGTGGCTGAGAAAGGCTATTTACATCAAAATAAAAACAACCTTGATTTAATACATTCTATGTCACCCGAAAAAAATAAAAATTAACGTTAATAGTGTTAAACAAATCATATGACATCACTTTTACAGTAAATGACGTTGAAAACAATTTGATGATTAATTTTTCGCAGGCGAAAAGTTAAAAATAGAGTTATAACGTTAGTTTTTAAATAAGTGACGTTATTTTGATAACGTTAAAACCATATTTTCTTGTAGTGAATAAGGTTATCAAAACTTGATAATTTGATTCTCCCATAGCCGATTGGTGCCTCCAAATAAATTTAGGGAAAACTCTTTAGCAAAAAACCATAGCCCCTTTGAATGATGTTTTTTCTAGCATTAGGAATAGAGTGATGTAAGTACAACTCACTCTTATCTATTTTAAGCAACTGGTCAGAGCAAGATTCATATCTGTGAAGAAAGTCCATAAGTCCCTTAATAGAGTTCAAACTGCCATTTAAGAACATTATGAAATCATCGGCATACAACAAGTAAGGTTGAGGCCACCTCTTTTTGCATAATAATAACCAATTTTGCCCTCCGCAAACCAACTGTGAATCCCTGTGGAAAGTACTTCTTCTGCTAGTATGAAAAGCATGGAAGAAAGTGGGTCTCCTTGTCGTAAACCCCGTGAAGATTTTAAAAAACCTTTGCACACACCGTGAAGCACCACAGAGAACCATGGGTTTCAATGCATTGGGTTAATAGCCTGATCCATCTTTGATTGAAACCAAATTTTTACAGCTTTCAAGAACCCCCAATCTTGTTTGTCATAGGCTTTGGCCATGTCAACTTTAACCATTACATTATGACCTCTTACCTTCTTGTGAAGATCTCCAACTAGTTCTTACGCAATAGCAATGTCCCTACCAATTACGTAAGCTCCTTGGTGGTTGAAAATAAGTTTGGGTAAAATAGTGCCTAGCCTTGAAGCTATGATTTTGGAGAAAACTTTATACACAACATTACATAAGCTTATAGACATGTATTCACCAAGTCCATTAGGAGTATCAACTTTGGGGATTAAAGTGAGGCAAGATGAGGTGTAGAATTTGGAGATAGTAACACAATTGAAAAACTCTTGTACGGCCCCATAAATGTCATCCTTGACAATATCCGAAGAAACTGTGAAAAATGCATAAGAAAACCCATCCATACCTGGTGCACTGTCATTAGGGATACTCCACAAACTATCTTTTATCTCTTGCATAGAAGGGCTTTGTAACAACAGATTATTGTCATCAGCTGTCACAAACTCGAGAATATAACTTAGCAGCTCCTCGTCTATTGTCACCGCTTCTACAGTGAAAACTTCTTTAAAATACTCAATCGCACTAGAATGGATAAGATTTATATCGTCTGTTTTGGATCCATTGGGAAGTATAAAAGATGATATTGAAGCGTGTCTCCTGTTGATTTTGGTTGCCTTGTGAAGAAGGACGTGTTCTTGTCAGCATCTGCCAATCATTAAATTTTGGATTGCTCCCTCCAATAGACTTCTTCTCTGTGAAGCATCCTGGCATGTTCACCTTTGACATTTCTCAATTTAATCTCCAGATCGGTATTAATCCCACATTGCAGTAAGAAATCAATCTCGGTAATTTTGTCTTGAAGTCTGACAATGTTGGTTTTGACGTTTCGAAACACATTTGTGTTCCACAGTTTAAGAGCCTCCTTCATCTTCTGTAGTTTATAGGCCAGAGATGATAAACAGTTCCCATATACCCCTTGAGGACAGTTAGCTTGTACACAATCTAAGAACTTCTCATGCATAGTCCAAGGAACTTGAAGGATTTGGGCCCATTGTACCTTTCTACTTTGTATGATAGAAACAGTGGTGCATGATCAGAGCACACTCTATCTAAGTGTTGAAGTTTTATAGTGAGGAAACTACATCACAAAATCAGCATTGAAAAACACTTTGTCCAATCTAGCCCAAGTTCTACAGACCCCTTGTTGTTTATTACACCACGTATACTTTGAACCAGAAAAACTAGCTTCAAGCAAACCAGCAGTCTTAATCATTTGTTCGAATTCCATCATAGCCATGCCATTTGCTGCTCTTCTACCAAGCTTTTCTTTATTACTTCTTACAGTGTTAAAATCCCCAACAATTGCCCATGGGCTGTCATACAAACTGGACATGAATACTAGCTCATCCCACAAACTTCTTCTATCCACTGCTACACGTTTAGCATAGACAAACAAAATCTTGGAGTGCCACAAATTGTTCACACTAATTGCACAATGCATGGCCTGATTAGAGACATATTCAACAGTAATACTATAACTCCCTTTCCACAACACCCAATTTTTCCCCCATGAGAGTCATTAGAAGCAAAACTATCAAATTTTATTCTTCTAGCCAAATTTTCAAGCTTTTCAACAACAAGAAAAGGTCCAAAAAGAACAACAACTGAGATGTCATGACCACTGACAAGTTTTTTTTAAGTGATTCACTGTTTTATATTTTTCCAATGCCCCTACAATTCCAAATCAAAATACCTCCAAACATGATAACTATTTGTTCTTGGCAGCACTCTTGCTCCTAGTCTCACTAAGAGCTATAAATTTAGGTTTTGGCTTCACCATCTTTACTGTAGGAGTCACTATTGGGTCAGAGTTTACCATGTTTTCATTTTTAGTTACTTCAGAATTAAATTGGCACCACCATTATGTTCTTTGTATTATGCAGACTCCTATCCATCAGATCCAAACTCGCCACCCAGGTGCTTTACAGCTTCACCGATTTCATTTTCCACCATTTCAGTGATACCATTCTCTTGCATGATATTGGAATAATTGTTTTGGGTAAAAACCTAATCAGTTTCCAGAATTGCATTGGTCTTATCCTCAGTTTCCATGTTCTTCTCAGCCTCAATCTCCTTTACAGCTGCTATAAGCTTATTTGCATCAGATTCATTGATAACAATCCCCACTCTCTGCATAAATGGTTTATGTGTTGGACTATTAACCATCTTTTCCTTGCCCTCTTTGATCTCAAACTTCTTAATCTGAGTAGCTACATCGTCTCCTAGCACTTCTACCTTTTTGATCTTAAGGCAATCCGTAACCTTATAGCCTTGAAGATAGCAGTGTGAACAAAATACATGCATCTTCTCATAGATGACCTTTTGAGACTAGCCTTCACTCTTTGATAAACCAATCCATATTACCTTAGGGATGCACATTCTACCCGTGATAGGCCTTAAGTGAGATCGAGTAGGGTAGTCGAGCCTCACAAACTTACCCCCTATATGATCCAGGAGGATCTGAAGAAGACATGAAGTTTTCAAGTTTCTATACTTTTCTGAAGTATTCTATTCAAATAGATTTAATTCTATTCGAATAGATCTCAACCTGAGGTATTCTATTCGAATAGATTTCTGGTATTTCTGCCTAAGGTGTTTTATTCGAATAGAATTTATTCTAAATTCTATTCGAATACATTTTATTTTATTCGAACAGAAACTTATTATGTTAGAACAGAGACGTGATTCAACCATTTTCCTGTTGGCGGTGATTGTATTTTTGAGGGGTGTTTTGCCTCGAGATGCATTCTTTTAGTATTTTAAGTTCCCTAGTATATAAATGGGACTTAGGTTATTTATTTTCGATGTTAGATCTAGAGAAAAGTTTTAAGGAAGAAGTTTAGGGTTTATAGTTTATTTTATTGTAATTATTGATTAATGCAATTGAATCTCTTATTTTTCCCATCCAATTTAGCGTTCTTCGTACTTTTCTAATAACTAGAACTTCTCAATCGTATTGTGGATTAAGTGGTATCAGTTTTCCAGTTGCGATTCTGGGGGGGGTTTGATTGTAGTTTATGGTCCTTACACGTGATTGCCTAAGCAAACAAAGAAGAAGCTAGTAAGTCCGTTGATGATTCATCGCAAACCTAATTCAAAGAAGAATGACGGTTTGGAGATGGACGAGGCCAACGATCGAATCACGCTTTTGGAAATAACAGTTTCTGACCTAACTTCTACTATAGGGGAGTTAGTTGAACAATTGCATCTCACAAATTTTGCGAAGGCTTCCACTTCAGCGACACGGCGAGGCCGCTCTCATCGGTGAGGCCACTCGAGGAAAAAAGGGGTTTTAAAGGGGGATGAAGACATCGATACTGCGGGGATGGTTAGTGATTTTAGTGATGTCAATTCCATCAAGGAGCACCCAGGTTTTGGTAAGTCAATGAATCATATGCGTAATCTTCGTATTGGTTTTAAGATTAAGATTCCAGTTTTTTATGGTTTCCTCGATGCCGATAAGTTAGATAATTGGTTAGATAGGTTGGAGACCTATTTTTCCATTGATGAATATTCAAACGCTCAAAAGATTTGCTTTTCTATTTTGAAATTCACAAGTTACTCACTCGCGTAGTAGAAATCCTATCAGAAATGACATGATGTCGGAAGTCTGAGTTGGAAGGAATTCAAGGTTTTGGTAAGGAAGCAATTATATCCTATTGGGTATAAACAAGAGCGGTGGTATAAATGGCACAATTTATGCCAAAGGTTTCGACAATCCGTGCAATAATTCACTACGGAGTTTCATAATCAAGTATTGGTTTTGAATATTGATGTGGAGGAGTACGATGTGTTCATGAAGTATACGGGGGGTTTGTCAGAGTCCATTCGAAAAGAATTAAAGCTTTTCAATGTGGCAAATATCTAAGACGCGACTGTTAAAGAAATTGCCATTGAGGGTAAGTATTTGAAGGGCGACAAGAAAGACGACATGAACAAGTCGGGGTACAAGGCTAATTGGAAGTTTGATCAGAAAGGGGAGTCCAAAGGAGAGGGATATTTATTCAAAGGGACTATCTGTAGTCATTGCAAGGCTACTAGGCACAATTCAGATAGATGTTGGAAACTTCACCCGGAGCTTCGGCCGAAGGAGAAGAAGGGCAAGAAACAGAAACATGCACTAGTCGTAGCGATTGTGGATCTTCTGAATTTAGATAAGCCAAATCCTAAACATGCTCTAATGTTCAAGCAACCTCTAGTTACCGGCGAGGCAAGTTGGGAAGAGCTTTTCTTTGTCAGTATTCAAGTGAAGCAGAGCTTAGTCGAGACCATTATTGATCCGGGTAGCCAGAAGAATTTAATTTCTGAGGCGGTGGTGAAGAAGATAGGTTTGGCTACTGTGACTCATCCTAAGTTGTATGGTTTGGATTGGATTCAGAAAGACTCGGAGTTGATGATCACTAAGCAGTGCACGTTCAAGTTTATGATTACTGAGAAGTTTATTGACGAAATGACATGTGAGGTAGTTCCGTTGGATGTGTCAAGTCATCTTGGGTAGTCCTTATCTTTAGGACTGAGATGCAATCCTTTACCGTCGTGCTCACAAGTATCGCTTGGTGAAGGATGGGACAGAGTTTCATATTAATGCGTGCAAGGAACATATCACTACCAGTAACTTAGTACTGGCGACTCAGGCGAAGAGGTTGGTTAATGCGAGTGGCAAATTTGTTTTGTTGTTGGTGCGATTGGTTCAAGAGGGTCTGTCGGCTACAGTATTGTCTGCTTTGGCAATGTCTCCTAAGCAACAAACCGATATGGAGGAGTTGCAAGAGGAGTATGAGTACTTGTTTCTGGGCATAGAAAGAATGTTGCGCAAGAGGGATGTGGAACATGATATCACCTTGGTGAATGGTGAGCCACTACCCAATATTGGGTTATATTGGACTTATGTTACAGAGTCTGATGAGATCAAGAAACAGGTACAAGAACTCTAGGAGCAAGGAGTTATTAATCTGATTTACTCGCCTTGTTGTTCGCCGGTATTACTGGTGCCGAAGAAGGATGGGTCTTGGAGGATGTGTGTGGATTATCAGGCGTTGAGCAAGATCACGGTGAAGAATCGTTATCTGCTTCCACGGATTGACGAGCTTTTAGATTTGTTGCAAACGGCTCGGTTCTTCACCAAGTTGGATCTTAAGTTGGGTTACCATCAAGTTCGAATCCGGGAGGAGGATACTTGGAAGACAACGTTCAAAACCAAACAGGGCCTATTTGAGTGGTTAGTGCTGCCTTTTGGGTTATGCAATGCTCCGGCGACGTTTATGTGACTAATGAATGAGGTACTTCGTACGTTTATTGATGATTTTGTGATTATATATTTGGATGATATTTTGATATATAGTCGTATATGGGAGGAGCATCTTGGGTATTTATGCAAAGTATTGGGCGTATTGCGATCACAACAACTTTTTCTTAACAGAAAGAAGTGTGGGTTTGGAAAACAGGAGCTAGTCTATTTAGGTTTTATTGTTGGCAGCGGCGAGCTTAAGGTAGATCCAGAGAAGGTCTCGGTCATTACTAATTGGCCTGGACCCCGTACAGTGATAGAAGTGAGGAGTTTTATGGGTTCTTGTCAGTACTTACGAAAATTTATTCGATATTTTTCACAAATTGCCGCACCGTTGTATTCTTTGACAAAGACCAAAGTACAGTTTGAGTGGGAAAAGCACCATGAGAATACTTTTTTGTTACTGAAGTGAAAAATTATGGATGCACCAGTGTTAGTATTGCCTAATTTGCAACGGCCTTTTGAAGTCGAGACAGATGCGTTAGACTATACATTATCGGCAATCCTTTTACAGGATGGGAAACCGGTTGCTTACCATTCTGAGATGTTTACTGTAGCAGTACGCAACTATCCTACCTACGATAAGGAGTTCTACGTGTTATATCAATCAGTGAACCATTGGCGAAGTTACTTATTGGGGAAGGAGGTTGTGGTACATTCCGATCACAAACCATTACAGTTCTTATCTACGTAGTCCAAGCATCAGCAAGCTCGCCATATGAAGTGGATGTTGTACCTTCAGCAGTTTACCTTATTGATCAAGTATAAGAAAGGAGTAGATAACAAGATGGTTGATATGTTATCTCGACCCCCATTACCAACTATTCTGCTTCGTTGGTAGCTATGCAAATCCAGCCGATTGCTCCTTTTGAGTATGCTTCAGGGTATGATGACGATAAGGAGCTTAGTGTGATTCACGAGAAGTTGCTGCAGGGCAAGACTTGCGAGTATGCTCTGAAGGATGGTTTGATTTACAGGGGTAGTCTACTATGTATTCCTGAGGGTGGAAACCGTTTACAGTGGATTTGAGAGGCACATTGTTCCCGGGTGGCAGGTCATTTGGGGTTGAGAAGACTTTTGAATTTGTGGCGTTATGTCTATTGGCCAAAGATGCAGGTGGATGTGGCTCATATGGTTGGTGGTTGCGTGCTTTGTAACACATCGAAGCCTTCCAATAGGAAGATAAGACTGTACTTACCATTGCCAGTTCCTCGTCGACCTTGGGAGAGCATTTTGATGGATTTTATGGGTGGTTTTCCCATGACCAGGTGTAAGAATGACTATTTGTTTGTGGTGGTAGATCAATTCAGCAAGATGATTGTTTTTATTCTATGCCACAAGACGGTCACAGGGGAAGGAGCGGCGCGATTGTTTTTCAGAGACATCTGGAGATATTTCAGGCTCTCTTCTTCTATTATTTTCTGATAGGGATAGCCACTTTTTGGGGCATTTCTGGAGATCGTTATGGGAGATGATGGACACTAAGTTGAAGAGAAGTACCGCTTTTCATCTACAGACAGACGGGTAAACAGAGGTTGTTAACCGCACTTTGGTACATTTATTACAGGGATTCCATTCTAAGCATCCTAAGACTTGGGATGAGAGTTTAGCGTATCTTCAGTTTGCGTTCAATCGGGCGATTCATGGTTCTACTTTAAAGTCTCCTTTTAAAGTTTGTTTACCGTAAAGCCCTTTTGATTTGGCATTTAGTCTTGGTGGCAAGACGGTGTCAGGGAAGGAGAAAGATGAGCAGGTTAAAGCTCAGCGTTTCATTGAGAAGATCAGCAAGGTTCATGAGGTGGTTGAAGCTCAATTGAAGAAGATTCAAGCGAAGTATAAGGCTTGCCACGATAAGCATAGTGTTGAGTGTACTTTTCTTGAGAGCGACCTTGTTTGGTTGTATTTGGGTAAGGAACGGCTTAAAGGGGAAGGTACGAAGCTCAAACCTCTCCGTTATGGTCCACTTTTGATCCTCAATGCATTCCAGTTGGATTTTCCACCTTTCATGAAGATGTATTCGGTGATTAATGCCGAGTATTTGAAGCTGTTTGAGTCGTCTCTTCTAGATGAAGACTTTATAATCGATACTCGCCTATCGCCAGTTGATGACTTATGGATGAAAAGAAAAGATTAATTGCCGGAGAATGGTATTCTAGAGAGGAAGGTCCATACTACTAGACATGGTGCTATTAAATCGTTCCGAGTTGGGAAGAAAGGTACACTACCGAGTAAGTCGAAGTGGTACAACAGGGAATTGGGCATCGTCGCATTCCAACATCTTCAATTCTAGCTTGAGCAGGAGCTCAAGGCTCCTAAAGGGGGGAGCCATGATCCAGGAGGATCTAAAGAAGACATAAATTTTTCAAGTTTCTATACTTTTCTAAAGTACTCTATTCGATCTCAGCCTGAGGTATTATATTCGAATAGATTTTTGGTATTTTTGCCTGAGGTGTTTTATTCGAATAGAATTTATTCAATTCGAATACATTTTATTTTATTCGAACAAAAACTTATTTTGTTCGAACAAAGGCGCGATTCATCATTTTTCCACCACCAAAAAAGTAACTTTTAGCAAGGGATTTTGTCCATCGCAGAAGACATATAGCGGCGGTCTTAGTTCGTTAAATAGTTGACGCCAATGAAGGTGTCACTAAAAGCCTTCGGTCGGACAAAATCCGTTGTTGAAATAGTATGCTTTAGTGACGGATTCATCGCTGTACAATACTCATTGGCGACAGACATCATCTGACACCAGACTTTTAGTGACACCCTCAAAGGGGTAGTCAAGGTTGGTCGTGTATATCTAATTTTGTCGCCAAGGCATATTGTTTTAGTGACGGATCTCAACATCCAGTTTTTGACGCTGATTTAAGGATGGATGTAATCCGTCGCAAATAATAATAATTATTCAAAAAAATAATAATAATAATAATATAAAAATATATTTCTCGCGCTATAAAATATATATTTTGCCACTAAAGCAGGTCACATTCATGAAACAAAAAGAGTTGCAAATAATAGTGTATAAGTTCTTAAATCTATATCACAAACAACATCACAACTTTTCCCCACATAATAAACAAAATTACATAGAGATCTGGGAACATAACAAAAATATACTTAGTGATTATATTTGCATAGAAAAATAGTATTACTTGTGGTGTTGATCTCTCCTATCCGGGACCTGCGGCTGCTACTCTTCCCAAGTATTATTTTGGCAATAGTCTTCAGTCTAGGCTATGCTCTCCTTTTGCAGAAGTGGTATTGGGCATACATGAACTGGGATCTATGCATCCTATCTCCCACCTCCCTTATATGCTTTCTGCGCATTGTTTGACGATTTGGATTTGAACCACACGACTACACTCTCTATAGTCTGAAGATCCCAGCCAATAGACTGCCTCCCATTAATTATCATGACCTGGTTGTACAAAAAATTCACATCTTTACAATCTATCATAATAAAAAGGTCTTCATGTGTAGTTTCTTTTGTTACCTGGATTGCCCAACAGATGGACCTGACTTTTGCCTTTTATGCACAACATGCTTGGACACTTTTAGCGCCTGCCAAAATACAATATTTAAAACTATCAAGGACGTAGACCATGCCTACTTGGCTATATCCTATCTAGGAACTATCACAAGTAAATATAACATGAGCTAAAGTATCAGTATGAGAGTGACATACATACTACAGCTTGAGCCAGCTGTGGTACCTTCATGGTCATATTCATGTGTGAGTAATGTAAAACAATCAAAACTACAACAATATTTTCAAATTACTCAATAAATAAAAATAAGAATAATAACTTATTAAGAATAAAAGGTATGGTACCTTCATGATCTTATTCGTAGCTTGAGCCAGCAGTGGCTTCGACCCAGGAAACCAGTTACCAAACGCAGCATGCAAGTTGTACGCCAGATCGATCCCAATCATTACCCCTGTATCGCCCAAAAGACAACAGCACATAACGTGTGTAAGAAATAAGAACGGATTCCTATTCCTCTGAACTTGCACAAACACGAAAGAATGAATTTGCATTCATCTGAACTTGCACAAACACAAATACAAACTGAAACGTAAATGATCTTATGTTATTGGATCCTAAAGCAACAATAACAGACTAAGTTGTTAACTGCATAAAGGTGTCTCGATTCTATAGCTAAAGGAGAAGTTACCTTCATCCACTAATCATCTGTGAGAAGGCCAAATGTGATGTACCTCAGTAATGATCGTCTTGTCAGGCTTCAGTAACATTTTCGCCTTCTCATTGTTCACATGGAGTGCCCACAAGATCAATATCAATCGAAAAAATGTTGTGTAAGAAGAGATGCTCTATAACTAATCATCATAAAGGTTGAAGAGAAGCATATATGGTTCTGTAGCCTTCAGTATCAAATCACCAAACTTCTCAATCTTTAAACAAGCCTCCTGGAATGGTAACTGGAGCTCACTTCCTTTAATGACTATATTGTGGAAATCAAGCAAGTGAACCTCTAAAGGATCAAGCATTACCTTACGAGTAACAATAATTTGTTTCGGCTGTTCTTCGACTGGAAAGTAACGCACCAGTGCAGCTACTTCTTCAGCAGTTTTCCACTTAGCAAGTTGACCAAGACATTTTTGGCCTGCCCACACACTAGCGTGAATGATCTACAAACAAATTAGGATTTATCCTCAGATCACGGAAGGTAAAAATATAAAGCGAAAAAAATAAGCTAATACTCGCAATATATAATTAAAAAAAGACCTTTAGAAACATCTGCCCTGTTCTGGGGTCGAAGATAAAGATGGCACCACTAATGGCCTCTGTTGTGAGATTTCCATTGAAGGTCTTGTGGATCGTAACACGATAAAAATTTGTGTCATCAATGAACCATATTATTTGATTGCTAAAGATCTCCCCATAGTTCTGAGACGAAAGATACGGCTTCGTCGGCTCAGAAGAATATAATTGCAGACCTTTTCTTATGCGCTCCCTCATAACATATAAAGCTGGATTTGGCTACACCCAGACAAGTACAAGATATCAAATCTTTTTGTTTCCTTTACAGGATGTTGCTAGATATAAAAGTTATTTGGAATCACTCCATTACATTTTGTCGTCATTTTGAATTACCCTATGCATGTAAGGGATTTTATCAGGTTGATGTAAAAATGGAAGAACAACTCTTATTACCGAACATGTGTGAGTAATACAAAACAATCAAAACCACAACAATATTTTCAAATTACTCGATAAATATTAATAAGAATAATAACTTATTAAGAATAAAAGGTATGATACCTTTATGATTTTATTCATAGCTTGAGCCAACAGTGGCTTCGACCCAGGAAACCAGTTACCAAACGCAGCATGCAAGTTGTACGCCAGATCGATCCCAATTATTACCCCTGAATTGCCCAAATGAAAATAAATGAAACACCGAACAAAATACAAAGCCTAAAGTAAATGTGACTACAAGAAGACACACCTGTTGGAGATGGGTAAATGGACATGTTGTCCATTGTATATATACTCCGAAAATTTTGCCCTAGTATAACGCTCAATATCATGAGAATCGTAGTCGCCCCATCGGAGCTGCACATCGATCCAGTACTTGTTACTCATTTTCTGGTCAAACACATCCTTTGATTTAGTTACAAGGGTAGGTTTAGACATAGTCCATCTATGGGCAGCAAAGAGAAGAATGTCGGTACACGAGTTGTTCATTTTGTAACTCTTCCTAAGATGTATTGTTTCTTTCTGCACAGTTTCAATTCCCATCAATATTAAAGCATACAACATGTCCAATTATAACTCATTACTCCAAGAAAATATAGGAAAGGCGTACCAGTCTATGACGAACCACAATCATGTTGTCTCTTCTTACACACGCCGGTGAGATATAATTTTCTCGATTAGCACTATTACGTGCACTTGCAGCCTACATTACAAAACATATTAGTAAGTATATTATAAAAAAGATTAAATGTTTGTATTTATATTAGACAAACCTGGAAGGCGGCGCTATTACAATAATCGACAAAGCGATGCCAATCATCAATAGGGACAAATTTAGGGATCCATGCTTTTGCGAGTGTGGGATTTTTCCTCTTCACACTTTTTGTGTACTTGTCGCTCTTAAAATTTCTCCAAAATGCCACAATTTTGTCCCTCAAATACATCTCAGAAAGATGTGGAAAATAAAACCCCTCCTGCACATTGTTTTAATCATAATGACATTAACAAATAACTATTAAAGGGTTGAACTACAACACAAAATTTAATCCATAGATAGTTTGTATTACCTCTAAACTTTTCATTAAATTTTTTATGTCTTCTTCAAGAACGTCGATAATCTTTGAATAGATGATTGGGATATGGATATAGGTTAAAATAAAATGCTAAGAGTTGTGATAAATTTATGATGATTTTCATCGCCTATATTTGGCTGCCCCAACTGATTTGCACTCACGGATCTTTTTTTGCCATTAGCTAACTTAGGTGCCCCCCGGGAAGGACCCCTTTTCTTACCCACGACTGATGTAGTGGAATATGTAGCTCCTAAATTAAGAACGAAAGGAAGAATTATAAGCTAGTAACTTACAAACCAAGTTCATTGCATATAATGAACATTAATAGTACTAACAAATTAAAGTTTTACAACCTTGACCCCCCAGCGACCATTGTATCATTCTCGTGCGTGCTTTGAGTGTCCATCAAGTTATGAAAAATCTTCGGGTATATAACAGATAAAAATAATGTAAACATACTTGTGCCAAACCCCACAAAACTAAAACTATATCTCATAAATCAATATGAACTCACGGGACATCTACTAGTTCTACCCTACTTTAATCAAAATGGGAAAATACCAATAAAGGGATACAAGATTAAAACTTTACAAACCCAAAACCTACATTAACTTCAAGATCACCTACACAAAGCTATACACCAATTAAAGGGGAAATTAGGCTGAAGTGGAACCATGCCCCAGTAAAAAAAATACCAAAAACCATAGAACTAATTCAATTAACAAAAGAAATTAAAATCCAAGAGAGTAAGAAATTAAAAACCAGTAATTCAGGAGAAACAAGGAAAGGAATAAAATAGATATCAATAAATTCACTTACATGTGATCGTTTTCACTCCAAAGAACCCCTTTTGTTCCTCTCCGTCATATCGCTCCACCACTTCAATCACCCAAAATAGAATCTGATTACGAGTAAAGTTAAAAAAATAGAAATCAGATTGCTAAAATAGTTGAAAAATCATGTTACAGACTGTGAGAGAGGGGAAATTTTGCCACCAACCTGAAACTAAAAAAAAGGGATAACTGTGTGAGATAAAGTGTTGGAATTGATCGATATTTAGCGCCAAACTAAGGCGGGAAAGAGATCGTGACTTCATCGAGCTGATTGAAGAGAGAGGATTTGTAGGAGACGTGAGAGAGAAAGAGATGGTGAACTGAAAGGTGAAAGAGGGTTGCGAAAGAAATCACAATTTTATCTTTTGAAAAGGTGACAAGTGCCAATTACGATGGACTGCCCTCTAATAAACTAAAATAACATACTATTTGTGATGTATCCTGTCTGTCATTGTTTGGCCAGGAAATACTAATTTAAAAAGAAAATTAAAAAAAAATATAGCGACACAAGGTTTAAGTTTGGCGACAAGACAATACTGTCGTTAATTGGTGACAGATTCGTATCATCACTAATTGTTAAGTTGTTTTTTCGCTGAAAGTCATTTTTTTGGTAGTGTTCCTTTTAGTGGTAATTGTATTTTTGAGGGGTGTTTAGCCTCGAGATGTGTTCTTTTAGTATTTTAAGTTCCCTAGTATATAAAGGGGACTTAGGGTTATTTCTTTTCGATGTTAGATCTAGAGAGAAGTTCTAAGGAAGAAGCTTAGGGTTTAGAGTTTATTTTATTGTAATTATTGATTAATACAATTGAATCTCTTATTTTTCCCATCCAATTTAGCGTTCTTCGTACTTTTTTACTAACTAGAGCTTCTCAATCGTATTGTGAATTACTATAAGATTATTAGTGAGATCAATTTCAATACACATTCTAGCCGTGCTAGGCCTTGAGTGAGATCAAGTAGGGTGGTCGAGACTCACAAACTTATCCCCCATAAGATTATTCACCACAGGTTTAAGAAAGTTGGAATAATAGAAACATACTTTGAAATGTGGTAATTGAATCCAGATGGACACAATGGGAGACTCTTTTTTTGGATCAAAAAGGATGGACCACCTATGAATTTTATAGTAAGAGCCTTTTATATTGAGTGATTCTCTAGATAGAGTAGTAGCAACATCCTTCTCCGAATCCAAATCTACTAGATCATGTCTAGCATCAAAAATGGTCACTTTCACTTCCCCAGTAATGCCCTAAAGCTTCTTAGTAGTACCCTGAATCAGATCCGCAGAGGGTCGACCAGATGAAAATTTCATAATGAGAATATTTGTCATCGGGGCCGTGGCCAGAGCAATATCATGGGACGAGAAAATAATTGTTGGGATTCAATCCTTGGTGAAAGTTTTGAACTTCACAGGGATCTCATTGACTTGTCCCACAAGGGCAGAAGCAAAGGATTTTGTACCACCCAAAAAAGCCATAACTAAGAAATAAAGAAAGCTAGGGAGGAGAAAAAAAAGGAGGGCAGCTGGAATGAGAAAGAAAGGATGGGAACAACAGATTAAATAGAGAGAAAGGTCTAAGATCAAGGTCAAATCCCAGGGAAGGAGCTTAGATCAGCAAAAAAAAGAGGCAACAAATAATCACGAGATCAAAACTGAAATTGTGATTGGGTTGTACCGATTGGGTCGACAACAAGACACAAATTGAAGATCACAAGGTCTCGATTTGCCAAAAACAACCAAAGTAATACAAATCACAGAAAAGGGAAAAAATAAGATGCAGATCATAAAGAAAAAGAAAAAGGAGAAAGAAAACCAGACAAATTCACACAACCCATAATGGGTAGGAGGAATCTGTAGAAGGTCAGAGAAGACATTCTCTGGAGACTCTCATCGAAAAAAGAAAAAGAAAACTCAAGAGTATATGTAATGGTGTGCTAACTTGTTATTTCAAGTCTTTGTTAATTTCTCAAGTTTAGCACACCGCTTAATTAACCGAGTACCAATTTCTTCAAGATTAAAATTATCATGTTCAGAATCTATTAATCTCAAATAATTGAGTTAGGATCCACGCTCAAGTTGTTAAGCCTCAGAGCGTGACCACTCTGATACCAATCAAAATTTATAACTAAATGAGATTAACCAATTTCGAGTAATTTAGGTCAAAATTGATAGAGCCGATAATCCTTGAAACTAATTGTCAAGTTCAAACCTAGCTCAAGTTGATATGATAAGTAGTAAGGAATCAAAAGCATAATGACAAACAATTTTAACCCTGTGGAAAACCTTTCTTAGGAGAAAAACCCACAGGTCGCTGTCAAATTGTCCGACAACTAAAAATTCATTATTAAAACAAAATGCCAAGAATTTAATTACTTATAGACTCGATAAGCACATCTCATGGTTACCTCTCTTCTAATTGAACTCCTCGCAATCAATTCCTTATTTTCGCAACGTCATTCGTTCTCACAACGCCTCGCTTCAATCTCCCGTCAAAGCATCCAAGCTTGAAACTCACAAGTTTTTCAATTTAAGATTAGGTTTTCTAAATCTCAAATTGATTCAATTTGAGTTTTACTTCACATTGAATCGCTCGTTGAAATCTCTCTTCTCTCTAAATATAAAGCCCTAGAAAAAGTTCTTTTGAAAGAGGTGAAAAAGGAAAATAGAAAATTTGTATTTTATAAGAAAATTGATAACCCAAAGTTTGTTCGAACAAACAAAGTTATATTCGAACATAACCAAAGATCCTATTCGAAGAAACATGATTCTGAGTAAAATGTTCGAATAGAAAAAAGTTTGTTCGAGCAGGATCTATTTTAACAGAAAAAAGTCGGTTCTAAACAGAAAAATATTTTCTTCAAAAAAAACATAATTCATTTTTGACCTTTTGTAAAATACTAACGGCTTGAGTATTTTAAAGCGAAGAGGTACAAACCCACGTACCTGTTCAGTGTCAGTCCAGCTGTAGAAGCTCCACGTGCACTCTCTGACGGCGAATAACCACGAGGTAGTGCTGACACCTATTCTAGACACAAAATGAAACAAACTCCAAATTTAGATGTTTCACAGAGTTTGTACTCTGTATGAACAAGATACTGACTCTTCTTGATCGTTAACAACCTCAACAAAGGATTTAAAACCAGCTCTAATTCCATACAAAATCCTTGAGGCACAGAATCTACATTCAAAAAAATACAAACCGAGAAGAGAAAAAATGTTCCAAGAATTGCTTCAAATCGTAAATGTATTGCAGTTGCCTGTGCAAAGTATTACGTAACCTGTCATAATGAAAACCAAGAGAGAGGGAGAGAGCAAACACGCTTCAACGTGGATTATTTCTAATCTTTATCAAAGTTGGGGCCGCGGATGTAGAAGGAGCATGCCTCCAGTCTTTCTTCTGTCTCAACAACAATGGTTCTTTCGCCGACTTAAATTTTTTCTATGTGAAAGAGATGATCAAAAGCTGGATAAATTATATCCATGATATTACGAGTATGTACTCCATATTTCCTCCGAATTCTTCCGATAATAAATGCGCGGGACCTTCCCATTCCAGGATTACTGGTTTCAGGGAAGTCTCTCATGACTTCTGTTATCATCTACACATTTACAAGAATCAAAGAAACCCCATTAGTCTAAAACTACATTTCAAGAAACAAACACTACAAGCTTTCCAAGAAAAAAAGAAAGAATGTGGGGTTAGTTCATTTACCCGTTGAAGTGCATCGGGATAAGCCCTTAGAAGGTCAGTCCAGCCTCGATTGTTGGTTCAGCATGAGCATTTCCGCCAAAGAGTTCTTGCATGGCATTGGCTTCAGCCTCGAGAGGATCTTGTACTTGAAGAGGTTCTTGTTGAAGTGGTTCTTGTTGATGAGGTGAGGATGATCCGGCTTCGGAATGTTATTGCTCATCTTCTTGTTGAATTAAGTTCTTGTTGTTGTGGTTGTGGAGGATGATTGGCAGGGCCAGGGTGATTCGAGGTGAATCCAATATCGAAAAGATCTTGCAGTGGTGGCATATCATCATGATCAAGATCCATGATTAGGTTTAGGGTTTGAAATCTTTAACAATCAATGAATGAAGAGAGAGTAAACAATGAAAAATGAGTAATGAGGAGCTCAAACCACCCTTATATAGTGATTTTAAACTGGGCGGGCTTTGGTACTTCTAGCATCCAACAGTTTTCACTCAGGTTTTCAAACTAACTGCATTACCTTTCAGTTGTCCCTCAATCCAAAATGCACCAAAAATTACGCTAAATAAATGGAAGCAGAAGAAACTTTACAAAATTGCTCTATGTTAGGGGCTTTTCAAGATTGGTGCTAAAACTAGGGCTGTCAACGGATCGGATTCGGACTGGATCTGCTACAATTCGAATCCGATCCGAAATATTATAAGTAACATCCGTATCTGATCCGAAACTTTTATGGTTAAATCCGAATCCGATCCAGTCTGAAACCATTTTCGGAGATCCGAATTCGAAATCCGATCCGAATCCGAAATCCGATCCGAAACTTTTAAGTAACATCTATACCGATCCGAAACTTTTATGGTTAAATCTGAATTCGATCAAATCCGAAACTATTTTTTGAGGTCCGAATCTGAAATCCGATCCGAAACATTTTATGGCTAAATCCAAATTCGATCCAGCCCGAAACTATTTTCGGAGGTCCGAATCTGAAATCCGATCCGACCATAATTTTATTTGATGAATAAAAATGTGAATGCAAAAGGCTTGAACCCATGACATTTTAAGGGTTTTAAGAACCAAATACCACTTAGTCACAAAACTAGAAGTTGTATATAATATATTTATAATAATTGTAGAACATTAACATTGATAATATATATATATATATATTTATATATATATCGATATATAATTTCGGATCGGATATTTATCGGATTGGACAATGCACCATCTGAATCCAATCCGAAATTATTTCGGATGTTCCCTGTTCGAATCAAATCGGATTCGAATATGAAAAAATGACATCCATATCCTAAAAAGGAATCGGATTTCGATTATATCCAATCCATTGACAGGCCTAAGTAAAACGCTTCGGAAAAGAAACATACTTTGGCATCCAGGGAAATCATCCAGACAACGTTTGTTAAAGATTTGGACAAAACACTTCTAAAATGGCGCCCAAACGAAATTGTCGTTCTTCTCCCTCTCATAGGATGGGTGTGGCTTATTCTTTGAGCAAAGTGGGTGTTGGTGGTCATTCCATCCAACCGTCATTGGAGATACTCTTAGTAAACATTTTAAGTAATTGCATTCGGTTAAGAGCGAAACACGAACCTATCAATATTATTTGAAGACCAAACAATGCATCATTTCTATGGTAATTCAAAGCAAATTGCAATCGATAGAAGAGAAGAAAAAAAATAATTATGTTACAAAAATCCAGTAACATACAACCCTTTTCAGAAAAGTTTTGATCAAGAAACAAATTACATCTGAGAAAATATTTAAAACATACAAATTTTCACCATCTTTAGTATGTCTGTCACTTGTCTTTACGGGGATTGAGTAAGAAGATTTAAGCCTATTGCTCACAACAGTTTAAAAAACTAAAATACAGCCTGCATCAAAACATCCGTGTTGCAATAATAAGAGCGCCTGTCCTCCAAAAGATGAAAAGCTAGGCAATACTTGCGGATTGGTTTTGGGCATCTCTTTCAGTCTTACACCTGTAAATGTGAGAATGATATTAACTATTATCACCTATACAGGTCTACCACATCCCATAGAGAAGTCTAGCAACTATTTTAATTAGCAATATGCTACCAGAATTAACCCTAAATATGCATGAGATATTTTAGGGATTAAATTGGTGAAGTTAGGAATGCAATCAACTATATTAATTCTTTTTTGAGAATGAACCAACTATATTCTTTACAGAAGCACACTTCAAAGGAACTTTCTCCTTGAGGACAATTTTTGGCATTTGGTTGCTAGTGTGTTCAACCTTCGTCCTCTCTCATGGTTCTCGCTTACTCTCTATCTCTCCCACTCCTACATCAGTCTCTGTCTCTTTTGATCCTTATCCTCCTCAGCATAAACCTAATTAAACCTTAAATTTGATTCATAAAGGGAACACTAGCAGTAACTTGGATGGGAGGGTTTCCCTTTTGCCCTAGCAAAAATAGAAAAGAAACCATACAACCATTTCTCTCAGAGTTCAAGTTCAATACAAATGAATACTTTCCTCTATCAGCCTTCAGCGTTGAGAAATCAACGCGACTGTATTGAGTCAGCTAGATTTATAAAGAAGCTTGTGGCAACGAAATTTCGCAAGTGACACAGAAAGTCTTGTAAGTCAGTCCATAGCTCATGTTTGAATTCTAGAAGCAAATAATATAAGGAGGTGACGTGAGGAGGTGCATATATGAAGCGGCAAGAAAAGACTTTTAGCATTTTCTAGAACCCTATGGTCGGTTCTCAGAGTCTATATAATCTTCTCTGATATATCTATTTATCCAATACAGCTTCAGTTCTTTATGAAACTCCAGTACATCACGAAGCTTGATTTTTCGTGCCTTTCTAGATTTCTCCCAAGTATTCGAATGTGCAGTCGTTCATGACTGGATCTTGATTGATTTCAATCCAACTATCTCTTTGAGTTTTATGGTGTGTAAGCATCTCCGTAATTATCTTTTGTGGATGAGCTGATTCTAGAATTTTAAACCCTTAAATATGACATTTCATTAATGCGACCCAACAGACACTACAAAAATAGTATCCTAATTTCAGGACATAATAGGTGGTAAAGTTGAGAATTCAAATATTTTGGAACTTAGGATTGTTTCTTAATAAAGATTGAGAATAAGAATTTAATTTGCAGTCCAACGGAGAGTTGTATGCTGCGTTTTGGAAGGATGAATCGCTCCCGAAAAGAATCTATTGAATCTCTCCTAATTGGTTGGATCGTAGGTGCAATGATTTACTTTACGAGCGAGGTCTCTGGTTCAAGTCCAGGATGACTTTGACTTTGGTGGGTACAGGCACTTCAGTTAATCACGAACTTCACTTCTGTCTGCTTCAAAGGACTTCCACAATTTTAAGGGAAAAGAAGCACTAATGCAACAAGATCTAGAAAGTTGATCGACTACCCTCTCTAGTAGACTCTATGCTCAGTTTATATACACAGAAAAAGAAACCCTTATATCTCCACTTTAATCAAAACTATCTCTGGCCCATACCGAGCAATTAGACTCCAGATGCGGCTTGGATTTTTTGTTTAAGGCCCGATGTTGGGTTAAGTTATAGCATATTCATCCGAGAAGTGTACTATTTACTATAAAATTTGGAAAAACGCAAAAAAGTGGTTGACACTGGAGTGAGATCCATACTTAAGAATTTATGCGTTATCAATAATATTCCACTTTAGAGAGTAGGGATTACACTCTATATCAATTAAACCATAATTGCAGAAATCATTTCTAGAAAAGAACTAAATATGCGTACTAGACCTACTTGGATAAACTAACGATAAAAAGTAATCCTAATGATAGATGCAAACCTGTTGCACTGTGAACGAGATGCATAGTTGTGATTATCACAATTTGTACACATCCAGTCACCATCACGCCATTGTTTTGCACTGTTAATAACAGAACATGACAGAAATTACGAGACATTGAAAAAACACATTCAAATTACAATTTGACTCAGTAAGAAAGACAAATATATTCATAATAGCATAATGCTTCAGAAAACTGTAAGGCTGTGTATCCATTTCAAAGACATGTCTCAAACACATAATCCTGAAGTAGTACTTTTATTGTACATCATAAAATAGTATCACTGTGTTAAAGAATATTTTAGTGAATGCTTTTTTTTGCAGATTCCCTCACGGATAGCTACCATTACGTAACAAAATTCTTTGGTTTCTTGGAGTCGGGGCCCTCTTTGCTGCCGCTTCATGTATGGCTTTAAAATAGTTGTAACATTAATAATGTCTTACAATTATATTTTCCTACTATTACTAATAGTAGTAACATTCATGTATGGCCTTATTTCCTTAATATAGTATAGAACTGTGTTGGAAAAAGAGAAAGCAAAACCCACTACTAAATATTACCCTTTCCCAACAAGTGTAGGTTCTGTCTCAAGCTGCGATAATAGCATGTGCACTTGTGAATTCGGAGCTATGGCAGAGCTTCCACTTAGATAAGGGATATACATTCCAGATGCTTGACCATTACTGGAGCCTCCAGCCCGCTCAAGTCCTTCGTATGATTGCGCCCGACCATTTGCCTTGCATTTCACATGATAATAACTATAAATACCGAAAAATAATTATGCCCCAATACTATAAAAGAATTTTTAGCAGCTTAGCTTACAAAAAACACCTGTCACTTTTACATTACTTAAGTAGCAGACTACTTAAAATAGTAAATGTCATTTTAGCAAGAGATGTAAAAGAAGCATGGGCGCTTTTTTGTCCATCCATGAATTAAATCAAAAAGGCACTCAAGTTAAAAAATCGTGGCCAACTGTTTAATTTTTCTAAAACTCCAAAAGGGCATCAATCAAGCGCTGGCTAAGATTACTTTAAGCGCGTTGGTCAAAGTTGATTCCTTTATACCCTTTTCTTCCAAATTGAAGGGGTGTCGCACCAGCCACGGCATAAAAGCATATCTAAAAAAGCACTTAGGCAAAAAGAGGGTTGTTGCTTTTGTTAATATTTGTGCACGGACGGTTCAAAAAGACTGTTAATGTGGATGGATGTAGGATCTCCGTCTACTCATGGTTTGATACTAGATGCCCATCCAAATAATAGAGTAGCGAGCAGATTTGGCTCGTCACATGTAGCAAAGGTAAATTGGTTGCTTACCATTTTTTTAACTATGCGGTTAAGAAACCATCGACTCACTGTATCTTTTGGTCATCTTTAACTACGTTTTGCTTTATTTAACTAAGCTGCTAAATATTGATCTAAGAGTTATAACAATACTAGCATTGTCTAAAACACTCCTACCCAGAAATGGTGGCTTATATCTCCAGCATTCAGCCTCTTGTTATCCCATTCTGTAATAAATTCATCTGACGCCAATCGCTTTGTTCCATGAGCTTCAGGTAGAAGGATAAACAGTAAATTATCAGCTTTAGAAGACATTCCAGATCTACAAGCAGCCATTAGTGTATTATATAATATATGGTTGAATCACAAAAGTCTAAAGTGACACCACAAGAAATTGGATGCAGTTAAAGAGCCGTAAATCCCTAATGCATTTTCAGTGAGTCATTTGGGCATCTCCATCCTATGTCGTAGTCAACCAAGACGTGGTCTAGAATCCAAGACTTTATCAAGAATTTTCTAGCAGCTAGTATTGGACCAGTGGGATATAAGATCACGCGACACAAACTTATGAGAGACAAAATTATACTAAACTAATAACCAATGATCAGCTATAAGATTTCGTTTAAGAAATCAAAACTAAGATAACTATAATTGAAGATTAATTGGACCAAAACCATGAGCTGTTGATCTCTCCAGAGGCAATGTGCCTTGAATGGGACAACTATAAGCTTATATTAACCTGCAAGTACCTTTCCTATGCAGCTATGCTAGTAACTACAGATTGAAGAAAGGTACACTCGAGAAGATTAATTCAAAAATAGGGTTTATCCTCCCAAAATGTTGCTATCCCTTTCCCTTAATTCTTTACTTTCTTGAATGAGGGTGTGACTATTGGTTCAATATCATATAATTTCGGTCAGGGCAGACTTAGTCCAAGACTTTTGTTAAAAATTGTTTTACTACAAGGCAAAAAACTAAAAAAATTAATATAGTAGATTATTATTATTTTCGTCTCTCTAACATAATAAAAAAGCTAGCCTAGGTGGTGGAGTATTTAAGATTCTATACCATAGACTCGGGTTCAATTCTTTCTAGCCTTAAGTTATTGCTTCGTTTTTTATCTGTATGCTGATCAATGGAGAGGAATAAGCTTGTTGATCAATGTAGAGGTATGTCTGATACTATAATTAGTAACATTGTACTTTTAAAATTCCTAAAACAATTCTGGCTCCGCCCCTGAGTCCGGGGATTAACAAACTAAAGATATCAACAATTGTACATCTAAAATAATATAGTTTAGCAGTATGATACAAGTAAACTTTTCGAAATGAAGATCAAATGGGAAAAAAATGATGCTCCACTTTAAATATTTATGGTTGTGCTGATTAAGATGTACTAAGATGTCACTACTTACTTGGAATCATATGCTTAGCGGAAGGGTTAACTGCAGATGGCGTAGTAGACGGCATAGAAGCATTGCACTTTTTACACTGTACATAGAAGACAAACATTGATCAGATTAACTCTAAAGAGTGTCACTGTTCCACGTCTTTAGAAACATGAAAACGAGAATATCATGTCGGTGATTTCATAATGTCACATGATATATATAACAAACATATGCTGTGTATCTAGAGAAAAATGGACGACTACAGAAAACTAAATGTCTGTGTTTTCATGTGTCCAGAGACGTTAAACTATTGTTCAAAATGCCATATTGCCATAACTCTTTATGTTGCATGACCTTACCTCGGAGCGAGATGCGTAGTTGTGAAACCCACAGTTACATATCCAGTCGCCACTGCGCCAATCTTTCTGAACTACTTGCTGATTTGCATTACTTACATACGGAAACCCGGGATTGTTATTTCCACCTGACAGCCATCCAGAGGCCAATGGATGTCCATATTTATCGGTTCCTCCAAGTGGCCAGTTATAATTTGATAGAGGATTGCCTGATAATCCTATATTCATCCTCACACCTATTGCTCCTTGTGCCCTAGCAAAATAAGGTGAATAAGTCGGGAGAGAAGCTCCGAGCATTCCGAGTGCTGGCATTGCTGCTACCTCCTTGGGTTCGCCACACTTTTTGCATAGATCTCTCGACGCATAATTGTTATTACTGCACCCTATTGATCCATTGCCCACAACAAGTACACAACCAACACAGCAGGTCGCAAGAAAACAAGACAAGTAGGCGCACACCAACCATCCCAAACCAAAATACACACACACGAAACACAAAACACACACACCACTCAACCCAATTGCTTGCAAGTCCTACTCTTATCTTACGTACAATCAAAATATGAAGGATGTAGCAAATATAAACAAAACTAGGTAACAATGATATGGATACGGGTGTCGGTGTCCGACACGGGTGGGTACGGGGTGTTGGAAACGACAGAAAACAGAAAAGTACATTGTAAATAGTGTTGGACACGTGTATCCAAGTGTCGGGGTGTCGGACACGTTTTATTTTTTGAAAGTGAAGTGTCGTTGTTACCTAGAAACAAAAGATAACCCTATTTAGGGACATAAAACAAATACGGCATGCTTTTGCTATTATTTAATGTCCTTGAAATATCAAATATGAGTTTATCATGATGAAACTCAACGACTAACACAAGATCATATTAGTGTTTTCCCGTCTCTAAGAACGTGCAAATATCTTTCCATAATAATAATCAAATGAAACATATGATGCTTAATCGCAAGGTATTTTTGTGCAACTTTGTTAATAGAGTTTAACACAGACTGGAAATCTGACACATTTTGAATCCTTACACAGTAAGCATTACAAAGCAAATGTCAGATAAATAAACATTTTTTCTCCAGCTTATAGTTCAATTTTGGGAAATTAATGACTAACCTACAGGGACTTACCCCCGTTGAATCTGAGTGCTCCAACAATTCAGCGAAAACCTGTAACTATGACTTCTCCCTGTTTCTCTAGTTTGTTTTTTGTTTCTTCTTCTCCGCCCGAACAAATGGACTCAGTATTTATTTTTCACACTTGAACTAAAATGGGCTTAAACAATAACTTTCCACAGTTTCCTACATTCGCGGGTTTGCTAATCAACACTGCTATTTTCTTTTGCATTTTAGACGCCATACGAAGTTCCAAATCAATGAAATTTCAAATTTTTAGTAACTGGTTATACCATTTTATCTAGTAGTTTTGTTAAAAACTTGCGAATTATTAAGGGGAATATATGATATTAGATTGGGCAAAGCATGAAATTAGGTAGTTTAAATGTGAAAATTTTACCAGAACAGATCCAATCGCCGATACGAGGGAGCCATTTGGAATCGGCAGGTTTGGTGTCTACGAGAAGGCGTGTTTGTTTGCATCGATTGCAGAATGATCTGAATGCGTAGTTTCGATTCCTACAACCTCCACACTCCCAATCGCCTTCTCTTCCTTCAACCATCTCTCTCTGTCTAAAGTTTGTGTGTTTCAAGTGAGGAGAGGAGAAGAACAAAGTCTAGGACTATCTCCAGCAGTGCTCAAAACTGGAGCTGGTGCTTGAAATAGTTGCAAAATATTACGGATCCACTTTATGAACTGGGGCAACTTTGAAGGCTTATTTTAGGGGTCCAAATATAAGAGGGGTGCACAACAATTGTGAGTTTCTGATAGGCACTGCTGGAGACTGTGAGCAATAAATAGAGAATAACTATTATATGCATGTTGGACTAAGGAGCCGTATATCATAAGAAAAGTCCAAGAGTCCTTCTGTGTTTCATCATCTTCATCAAGTTGTTGCAGTCCCTGAAGTCATTGATGAGATCTTAACCCTAGTTTATCATCCTCACTAAGCATCTTTGTTTCTCTATACCAATGAAAGAAGAACAAGCACCAAAGTCGGGACGCAACACTCTTATTAGAAGGTTTGCAAACACTCCTCAATCTCAGAGTTCCAGACGATCTCTTGCAACCAATGTAACTGCGCAGGATCCTTCCTCTAGACAAGCTAGTGGTAATAGTAGTAGTAGTAGTACTTATGCTCCATCACAATCGCAAGTTGAGTATGATAGTCGTCTTCGTGAATCCTACTACTTGCGCAAAAAACACTCTCTTCGTCCTGATTACCCAAAGGTAATTAGTCCCTTCCTCACTTTCTAGCAACAGTCTTTTATTTATTTTCTAATGGGGTTGATTTTTAATAGATGGTATTGGTGGCGATTAAAGAATTGAATGATGGACGAGGTTCTGATAAAGAAATGATTATATCATATATCGTTCAAAGATATAACGAGCCCCTTTGTTCTCAAGAAGATCAAATCTTGCCAGCGCTCAATAAGCTCTATCAACACGGGGAGATTAAGGTCCTTAAAGCAATTAATGACGCTCGTGGTCATTATGTATATAGAATCCCTACATTTGAAGATGAAAAAAGATCTATTTTCAGGACCGTAGATCTTGGTATTGATTCCTACTATTTAATCAGCAGTTTGAGTCATTTTAGATTTGGGTTTGGGCAGAGGTTCGACCGATGAAGTAATAATTATCCAGGGCATATTGTAACATCTTTTTTCTTCCAATTTTCTTTTAGTTTTTGTGAATACAGTTTTTGTACAAATATGAAAGAAGATTAAGCACTGCATTCTGTATGATATATTTTGGGCCCTTTGTTCCGAACCACGGCCATTTCCTGCTTGATTGCTTCTTTTGCCTGTTCCTGCATCATATAAATGCACAACCCCAATAGACATCATTCAAAAAATTCAACCAATTTATGGTTAAACTAGAAGACGTCCTAAATACCTTTCCCAGTGATAATCGATGGGGCCGATTCGAGATAGACGATTTTGGTGCATCACTATCCCAAACCTCCCACCCCAAAAATTGTTGGAGATATTCTAATACAAAAGCCCGCCGAAATTCAAACAGTATATAAGTGCGGTTTTTGCTCCTCGTTAGTCACTCTCATTGTTTACTCTCTGTTCATTCATTGATTCCTAAAGCTTTCAAAACCCTAAACCTAACCATGGATCATCATCCACCACCACGCCAAGAACCACTCCAACAAGAAGATGGGCAACAACATTCCGAAGCAGGATCATGCTCACCACCTTCTACCACCGATCATCATCCACCTCAACAAGAACCTCTTCAACAACTCCCTGACGAAAAAGGTCACTTTGAAACAACTTCCTCGGCTCGCACGCAATATCTAAGGAAACATCCGGATGCTCTTCAGCTGGTAAATTAATCAACCCCACATTCTCTCTTAGATGTTTCTTTATTTTGAAATGTTGGTGATGCTTGTTTCAAGAAATGTAGTTTTGTACTAATGGGGTTCTTGATTCTTTGATTGTTGTAAATGTGTAGATGATAATAGAGGCCATGAAAGACTTGCCAAACACCAGTAATCCTGAAATAAGATTGCCTCGCCAATTGATTGTTAGAAGAATTGTGGATAAATATGGAGTTTATGCACTTGGAATCCTGGATATAATTCAACCAGCTTTTGATCATCTCCTTGACGTAGAAAAAATTGGAGTCAGTAATAGAACCATTGTTGACAAAAAAGAAGGCACCGTATCTTCTTTATACATACGCGGCCCCAAGTTTTATGAAGATTAGAAAGATTTATGAAGATTAGAAAGAATCCATGTTGAAGCTTATTCGCTCTCTTCCTCTTTCTTGGTTTTGATTACGATAGGTGGGTTATCAACAGTTTACATTATATTGGCATTGGTATAACGAAGATAAATATTCTTAGACACAAATTGTTGAATATAGAATATACCTAATATATGATATATACTAAATATATAATTCTCTAAATATAAGATATTCTTACTTAGCCCCAAGTAACTATATAAGAAGAAGGTCTTCTTCCATTGTAATAATTGAATAATAATAAAGTTAGTCATTTTCGAATCTCTTATTCTTTGTATTAGTTTCTACATGGTGTCAGAGCGGGTTCGATAATTAAACCTAGTTCTTTCTAATTGAATTGAATTGAATTCCGCTGCGAATTGTTGTCACGAAGCTTAATTCTATTGCAAAGTTCAAAGTACTGTAGCAGTCCGAAGTATTGTAGCTGAAGCAGTTTGAAGTACTGTAGCAGATACCATAAAATTATTGTAGCAGTTTGAAGTTACTGTAGCAGTCTTTGGAACAGTTTTATCAGACAGTACGAAGGGTGTCACAAACAGGTGATGGGAACTCGAGCACCTTTAAATGAGTCTTCAGTCATGGCACTCAACTATAAAAAGGGACAGCCTCAAGGTTCCTGGAATTCTCATAGAGAGACTCGACCTCTCCGCCTTGATCTTGAGTGTACCCACTGTGGAGAGAAGGGGCACACAAAACAGAAATGTTATGAAGTCATTGGGTATCCGGAATGGTGAAATTTTACAAAGCGACCAAAGAAGAACATAGTTGCGAAGAAGGATGCTGCTAAAAGTCCTCCTTCAGTGAATGTTGCCCAGTCAGGTATGAAAACTAAAGGTAGTGTTTTAGTTGTAAATTCTTTGAATACTACTTGGTTAATTGATACTGATGCATCAGATCACATGGTAAACGACTCTAACATATTATCATCCATTACACCTTCAACCCAAACCTCTATATACACAGCAAATGGTGATTCATCTCTTATAATTGTAGAAGGTTCTACTGACATATCTGAACTTACATGTACCGTGACGTTTTGGCCTTAATTCTGTATTTTTCAAGACATAGTGACTCGGCAGGTTCTTGGTTGTGGTGTTAGAAAAGGCAATCTCTTCTATTTGGACCTGACTAATAGTAGAGAACAGAGAATTCATATAGTGAATAAAGTCAGAGGAATTGAAGAAGCAAAAACTAATGTGTGGTTATGGCATCAGCGACTGGGTCATCTCTCCTTGGGGTATCTTCAGAAATTAAATTCGTCGTTATTTTCGAATTGTAGTATTTCAGAATTTAAGTGTGATATTTGTGAACTCGCTAAGAGTCATCGTATTACATACTCTCCAAGTTTTAATAAAAGTTCATAACCTTTTAGTATTATTCACTTTGATGTATGGGATCCTGCACGTATTTCTTCATTGTCTGGAGCTCGTTATTTTGTGACTTTTATTAATGAGTACTCGTATGATGTGGGTATCCCTAATTACCCATAAAAGTGAAGTCTTTGAAGTATTTAAAAAAAATTATCAAATGGTTTTGACCTAATTCCAAAGCAGGATACAAGTGTATCAATCTGATAATTGAAAAGAATTTACTAGTAATGACATGTCGGAGTTCTTGACAAATAACGACATTTGACATCCTCTAATGTTTATACCCCACAACAAAATGGGTTAGCTGAACGAATGAATAAACAACTGTTAGAAGTTGTTCGTGCATCTCTTTTTGGAATGAATATGCTATTAAATTATTGAGGATAAGCGTTAAAATCCATTGCTTACTTGATAAACCGCACACCATCTAGGGTCATTGAATTTCAGACCCCCTTCCAAAAACTTAATGATCTTATCACCATCCCTGCAATTCCAAACCTAGAACCACGTGTTTTTGGATGTGTTATCTTTGTTCATATACCTAAATATCAGCGAGGAAAATTGGATCATTGTGCTCGAAGGTGTGTTTCTTGGATATGCTGATTTTAAAAAGGGTTATCGTTGTTATGATCCTGTGGAGGGGAAGGTGTATATCTCTTTGGATGTTTCGTTTCGAGAGTTTACTACAAGAATAAAGGGTATTTGCCACCGAAATATCTGTGGCAAAAGGGTTTTTGCCACTGCTTTTACCGTGGCTAGGGTCGTGGGCGTTGATAGGGTGGCTAAAGCTTTGGCACTATTTTACCGTGGCAAAAAGTTATTTTTTGCCACTGAAAAATCTGTGGCAGCCTACTTTCCCACAACAAATTCTGTGGCAAAAGCCTACTTTCACCACTACAAAATCCGTGGCAAAATCCTGTTTTCCCCACTACAAATTCCGTGACAAAAACATACTTTCACCACTACAAAATCCGTGGCAAAAGCTGTTTTCCCACTACAAAATCCGTGGCAAAAACATACTTTCACCACTACAAAATCTGTGGCAAAAACATATAATAAATAAATAAATAAATAAATTATAAATTTTTTGCCACGGAAAAATCCGTTGCAAAAGTCTACTTTTACCACTATAAAATTTGTAGCAATAATATATAATTAAAAAAAAATTAATTTCAAAGAAATATATTTTATTTCAAAAATATACAAAGAATGAAGATATGTTTCCAAATGAATATGGGACAGACTCATAGCACACCCCTACCAGAGAATTTGCTATGCAGCAGAGCGTCACAAGAAATAATGAATAGTACTCAAAGATGAATCATAGATAACTAGAGAGAGAGAGTATTCAAGCAGACTTACACCAGCAGATTCGTGCTATCCAAAAAATGGATGGAAAAGAATGCAAAGGCAGTTATCTCAAGCGCTTATCTTTGTTTAGAAAATGGATAGGGAAAACTTTGAAGTTGCTGCCCAACTTATCCGTGCCTCTTATAGCTAGCAGAGCTTCAAGCTACAACATTACAAAAGCATGTTCAAAACCTCAACAAAAATTGAGCAAAAGGAAACAACAAAATAGCTACCTACCAACACTTCAAGTTTGTTCAGAAAATGGTTGGGATAGCCACCTTAAATACAATGACATTCTTTTTTGAATCAAGCTCTCCAGGCATTCTCAAAACAGTTAAAGATGCAACTAAACACTTTCACAAAACAGTTAAATATGCTTATATAGGCATTCTCAGAGCCTGTTTCTTTTGTAAGTCATATAAGCATAATAACCGCCATGAGATGCAAGGCAAGGACAATGTGATCCCCCACCCCCGTCATCCTTGTTCTTTCATATTGGTCTCTATATCCTAAAGGGGGTCGTATTATTGAACATATAATAAATAATAAATAATAAATATTTATTTCAAAAATATACAGAAAAATGAGATTGTTCTTAACAAAAGCCTACTTTCACCGCAATTTTAGTGCATATGATTTCACATATGAAAGTTTTGAATATTTAGGATTGTTCTTTGCAAGTTTATACTTGTAATACATATGATAGTTTTGCTTTAGCTTATTATAGTGAGCAGCGATTAAATTGCGATTCAACTTAACGGGTAAATCTTGATAAACACGTGCATAGCTTGTTCTAACATATATGCGTAATAACCTTAGCACAGTATGGTTCAATAAAGTCCTGAGAGACATACCAAGAACCCAACAGCTTGCCGAATGTGCTTAAGTTCATCCCAAGATGAACCTGCATACTGTAGAAATGGAAAATTTCATAACTAAATGTATAAAAATAAAGATCAAGTGCAAAGTAAACCTAAAAAAATATATAGCAGAGAAGTTCACGATTACTCCCTTTAGTTATTATAGAGGCGAGGGTTACAAATACATACAGACTCCAAAAACATTAGGAAAAACGAAACCCAGATAAAAGTAATCAACCTTCAGTTGAGAAGATATGATTGGGAAGAGGCTAGTATGGACAGTATTATACTAGCATAGAGAGGTTATATGGTGATGAAGTAGGAAGTTACTGTACCTCTTCTTTCGCTTGAACACACCATAATTCTAGTTCAGCGAATCCAGCTTTTACATATTCACCATTGCTGAAAGTACAGCACTCTCGGCGCAGGAAGAGACTGCGGCAATATAAAACCATTTGTTGAGGTCATCTTTACTACAACAATAAATCCAAAACAACCAAAATGATGTTTGCCACTCCCTACAGGCATATGGAACTCATTCTTTCCAATAAACATGTAGCATGCACAACATAAGTTCACATCCACTAATAAACGAATTGGTACATAATGCTAAAACACATCAATTAAACAGAAATTACCTATTAAAAAGTTGGACGCTTATATAAGAGAAAATTTGGGTACAAATTTTTTGAACGAGAACTGGAGGTACCTGAAATGAAGCCATCATTAAATTAAACACCAACAGCCATGTTGAGAATTATATGGCTTCTATAAATTTTTCAATAAGGTAAAGAATCACATACAAAGTTTTGCTTCAATGTAGCAAGGAGGTTATTGAGGGTCTCAATGATGCTATGCCAATGGCTATTAGGAGAATTGGTACCAAAGGGCCTCCCTGATGTTCTCAACCCACTTCCCCTTGATGTTCTTGGTGCCTGGGATTCCAGTATAGCACATTAGAATTGCAATTTCACAACCCCTAAATTATTACCAACTATGTTTTTCAGTAGACATATATACTATACTTGCTTTAAGAACTACACAAAATGGAAACAGAACTCAGATAAGTTTGTAGCCAGAATTTTAACAGTTATAGACAGCATTGAGATGATTTTCTACAAGATGTCTAATAACAAGTTTCCTGGGAAGATGAAAAGCTAAATGTTACACAAGCCCCTACAGACTTAGATGCCATTCACATTATTCTTGACTTCCATGTAATTAGTATAAGAAACACGTACCTCAATTGCAGAACTAATCATCTGGATAAGAGGGTCAAAGACACTAGTTCTTTCAGCTTCAAACGATTTCCAGTGGAGAAGACATTTCGCTGTAATCCTGGAAAACATTAATAAGACAAATTATTAAACTTTGAGCACCACAATGAGAACATAAGAACTCAACTATAATGTGGGAGGAAATTTGACAAGTTTAACTGAAACAAAATCCATCATATTTAAATGCACTATGCAAGCCCCAAATATTTTCAGACTCACATTTCCTCTCTGATCAGTATTAGGAACATTTACGTGAATGGAAGACCCAGTCGTAACTCCTGCATATAAATGTAATTTGTATGCATATCTTTTGCATCAACTACATATGCATTATATTATTTTGTATTGTAAATATTTTAGCCTAAAAGGGGAAAGTAAACATTCTGAACTCTCAAGGATAATGGCATTGAGAACTAACCATCAGCAACTCCAGAATATATTCGACATGTATCGGTTTCTTTTCTTGGGGTTGTTATTCTGCTCTGACCTGGTCTCCTGCGAGGAAATTTCTTTTAACATATAAATACTGCAAGACTTACCAAGTACAATTAAGCTCAAGCCCAAATAGAAGCATATGAAGTGGCTCAAACCACAATCATAGACGTACATCTAAAATAACTAAATAATGTTAAATGTAATCATATGAGACTCAATGAAGAAAAAATAGTGCAAACTATGTCCAAAATGCCTATAAAAGCATTTCCTAGTGAATATCTGCAGATTGGGCCGAGACCACTCTAGTAGTCTGCAATGTTGTGGGAGGTTGCAACTCAGAACAAAAGGAAGTCGCTACGCATCCTTAAATAATTTTGTGGATGGCAAACCTAATTTGGCTATGCATCCTTAAACTAGGCACTCCCTTGCGAGCAAATTCTCTAACTAGTATAGCTACCCCATAAGCCTATTGATGTCTAGATATCACAAATTGAAAAAAGATGCAACATATCACCATTAATGTTACTTGGAGAGGAAAGAGAAGATTAGAAGCATGGAATATTTTTTTGATGAACTACCAGCATTATAAGGAAGAAAAATTAGCAAATGCTTCCAAAATAGCAAAACAGGGATGAGTTGCAGTTATTATGCAACACAAGAAACAAGAAGTAAAAAGTTTTTAATGGGAAAATGATTATGAAAGAGCACCTGATCCAAGAAGCGGCCACTACATCCTAGCGGCTACCATCATACTTAGCGGCTACTACATCCTAGAAGTATGTTCCCTCACTAACTTCCCATCCTTGTAATGATTCCCCAGACTTGAATTTTGAGAGCAGGAGCTTGCTTTTACCGCTCCTACCAGCTCGTATCTGTGCTAGTTTATTATTGTAATCCTGCAATCAGAAGAACAAGAGCTCAATGAAGCTAAAGATAGTCTAAGGGCAGTTTTGGATACAAATACAGAGTGAAGGAAGGAGACCTGAAATGCTTTGGAGATATTGTAGACTCCTTGGTGATCAACTCTATTGAGATCTCCAGTGATAGTGGAGCGAGCGGTGGCACAATAAATGATCTTGTTGTAACCTTCTACTGCATACTTGAGAGTTAAGGGTTCTCCTACATCCCCAGTTACAATGTTGACTGACCTTGGAAGCATGTCTACCACTTCCTCCTCGGCTTTTCTTACTTAGAGCCTGATTCATTCATGATTCTCGTGTCAAAATATTGAGGCTAGTATATTTTTATGTGAACGACACGAAATGGATGCATCATTTGAATGGTGCATGACACATATTCATGAATCAATTACTAAGATGAAAGTAAAAAAAAGGGAGGGTACCTTGACATTGTATCCTCTAAGCATGAGTTTGCGGACAATAATTCGTCCAATTCTACTGGTAGCACCAACTACTAAGACAGTAGTGTTTTGTGCACCAGGAACGGTGAACTCTCACATGGGGAACTCGAGAGTGTCATCAGTGTTGGTTCTGGAGATCTGACCCAAGCTAGAGAAGTTGTGCCAGACTTGGTCAAATATCTGACGGGATTTAAGACCAAGGCCAACGGGGTTAACATTGTCAAGAGTGATAGAAACTGATTGTTGAGTGGTGGTGGTCTCAACATCATTGTGGATATCCTCAATCTTATTCTGGCATCTAAACAGTCTTTGAAGAGAAGGGGAAGAATTTGAAGACAAACTCTTGTTGTTATTGTTATGTCTTGAACCCTTTCTACTACTCCATGCCTGGTTAAAGCTCCCAACTGCACTGTACACAATATCTCAACTCTAATGTCTATCAATGTAGGATCTTTTCAAAATATACAGATATAGTTAGGCAATGAAACTATGATTTGAGGATATTTCCCGCAATGTAGCATCCTGAAACACCACTCAGACGTACGTATGACTTATAACTCCTTCAGTAACCTCAAATTACAACTTCAAGTGAATCAATAAGCTTTGTAACAATAAAACTGAGTGGTGAGATAAATGCCCTCATCTCTTAGGATTTAGATAAACTCACTAATTTTTGTGCCCATTATCACATTTGAATTGTGGGTTCACTGCAATACAACTTAATGTAGATGAGATAGTATGCTAAAGCATGATGCAGAAGAATGCACCAACAAGATCAAATCCAAGAAAAGCACACCAAACATGAAAATATATACAAATGCTACCAAAATGAGTAAAGTTACTCTGCCAAATCCATAAAATGAAACACAACCCACAGCTTGATGAGCCTTAAGAAGCAAAACCCACGTGTATCAATAAAATAAGTAATAGATCAAGTACCTCTTGTGATGCACATAAATTCTCTAACTTGTCACTTGCAGACACTTCAGTTAGCTTCAAGGTTTCCTTGCCATATGTCACACCAATAAAGTAAAGCTCAGTAGCAGGTCTAAGGAGTTTTGGGAAAATATCAAGCCTAGATAAACCAAAAGGTTAAAGAAGCTTACACATGTTTTCTCTTGTTAGTTCCTCCTGTCTCTAAGAAGTAACCAGAAGCCCCATAATTGTCTTGCATTTGCATGTTTGAAGCATATAATATACCAAAGATTACGTGTGAAGTAATCATGCACTTACATGTTTGAAGCATATAATCTCACCTTTTTCCCTCCTCCTTTACCCGGGCTTGGAACCGGCTATGCAAAGCTATAACAACTTTGCATAGGCGGAGTTAAAAAAGGTTTACCTAATTGCGTAAAATAGGTAATTTTATAAATGTTAATACTTGACATTCATATCTTTCAATAGAAAAGAAACTAAGAAACATGATTATAAGCATCAAAAGCTAGTTACATCTATGCAAAAGTAACTAACACTATCCCATGTTTACAAAAAAGAAAACTAACAAGATCTAATTAACTAAAAAAGTTCATATTCTAAAAAGTAATCATGCTTTTGGGCCATGCAACAAAGCTTCCGATGCCCACATCTAAGAGTCGCTTAATATTACTGTTGGGCCTGAACAACAAAGCATTACCATCAACAATATCATGGATTGCAACTTTATAAAAGTCATCGCCCAAGGCAACTGAATGACACATGTCAGTTGGATCAACACCAACGATGACACCATGCGCAACTATCCTCCAAGGGCAACCCACCAACCTACATTCTTTGTCAATATGTTGGTGTTTTTCCTGCCGTTTAAAAATTTCATAGAGTGAACTTTAAGTCCCAATTTACTAATACTCTATATCAGCTAAAACTAATTTTATACTTGTTCACGTTGCGATGATAAGCTGCTTGTTGAGAAGGCAAGTTATCCGTCGGTGATATAACCTGAGTACAAAAATATTAGAAAGTTAGTATTAAGTGACATATTATTAAGTGACACTATTCGTAGATTTGTATGAAGTATTGCAATTAACATAAACTTCAAAATCAATAGAAGGCAAATATTCTAGAAATAAAATTACTTGATGAGTGCTCATTATATTATGCTCCACAAATTCATATTTATTCTATACCTACTAGTTAAAAGCGATTTATCTCCAGAGTTAAGAGAGTTCACGTGGATTCTATTTCTTAGAAACATAACATAGTGAAAGGGTTTTACGAAGAGGTGTTTAGATGGTTTAGATTTTTGGGACTCTCTTCAAGCCCCAAATCAAACTCTTGGGGTTAAATGGCAGTTCCTAAGTTGAAGATCAGCTGCAAGAAATGCCCTCATCGTGTCTGTCAGATCTCTTGATGGGCAAACAATCCAGGAACAAAGGTAGTGAAATGAATAAATGGTACGGTGGCTCAAATACTTTAGGCCAGGAAAGAAGGCCTTTAAAAAGTTGTCGACGTCATAGATTCGTTTACGCTGAAAGCCGACGCCAAGGAGAAAGGCATATCTTTTCTCTAGTTGTGGAAGATATCTCATGCGTGCTAGAGTATTTCGCCTTTTTAAACAACTCAAGACTAACTAATTTCGCCTTTTTAAACACTAGTAGAACACTAGCGCTTGTAGTTTAGAAGCGTAGTAAAGCGTGTGGGAGTCAAAAGCCTTTAAAGTTCAAAAACATCTTCAAAAACTGAAAAAGGAGGCTTGGTTCAGCTGTAGTTTAGAGGTGGACAAGGTAAAAAAACGGTCTGCTTGAGAAAGACGACGACACGATAGTATAGTTGCCATTTTCGACGTGCTATTTAGTAGTTTAGAGGTAGGTCGTTCCCTTCTCTTGCATCAAAAGTGGCTGCTGGGCATTGGAGTCTTGATTCTCTACTCGAATTTCTCGCCTCCTTTCATTGGAAGAAGCCTTCCCACCTCTAGTTGACTCTCTAGTACCACCATCTTAACTCTAACCCTTTTTCACTCCGGCAGAGTCGCCAGAGCTGAGTCAAACTCCAGTTATATTTGATTGCAAAAAAACCCGAGTGGCCTTTATTTAAGGGCTACTAACCCTTTAGGGCTGGCTTGTAGTTGATTTGTTTTTGCAGCATGCACCACTAGCTTTAGCAATGTTTTTTATTCATTTCACTACCTTCTTTTCATAGCGATAGCAACTATCCATTGCGTCACTTGACCTAGAACTTGAGGATCGGAGCAGAATCTCCCATTTCGCTTCTATAAGATTGATGAGAAGAGCTCGAAGTCAAAACTCAAAGACGCACTATCACTTACGTCTCTTGCAGGTCTAGCCCATACCCTTCTTCTCAGTGGCGGAGCCAGGATTATTGGTCAGGGGGGGCAGGAAATTTTTGGGGTTTTGGGGTTGTCGAAATACTCGTTAAAATTATTGAAATAATTTGTAAAGAACCTGTAAATAGCTTTCCCAAAGTTGTTGCAGCAGCAGTACTCTGAACCGGTAACAAACAACAGCAAATATTACTCCGGTTGGAAACACCAGAGACAAGTATTACTCCGTTTTAGAAACAGCAACAACAGTAGCAAGTAACAAGTATTATAAACAGCAAAGTGAGTGTAGTTCTTTTGTAACAGCAAGGAGTAGTTCTGTTGTAACAGCAAGGAGTATCTCGGTTGCTAAGAGCAAAGAACGAACAGCAGCAAGTAGTAACTTGGTTGCTAACAGCAAACAGCAGCAAGTTTGATTGGAACAGCAGCAACTCAAGAACAGGCTTCGAACAGCAGGAAGAACCAGAGTCGATTGGAACAGCAGCAGCAACTCAAGAATTGGTGGTGGTGATTTACCATTTTCAAGTAGTAAAGGCAACATAGGTTTCTCTTTCGTAACTCCAAAATCTTTATTCTCATGCTCGAACAACTCTTTCTTCAACGCCTCAAACGCCATATCCAATATCTCCAACTGCTCCATAGCATTATGATTATACATAAACAACCCATAATACAAATCAAAATTGTCCCCTGACGTATTCTCCACCAAATTCAAAAGCGTCTAATACCCTTTTGTATTAATCGGTGTCGACTCCAACCTCAACTTCTCCAATACCCTCCCCACAGTATGAGTTATAAACTGCGACTCTGCAGCATTTTTATCATGCTCTTTACACGACGTTTCCTCCATTCTACAACCCTCTTGCACAAAAATATTCAAGAATCGTTCACACCGATTCACCCTCGATTCATCCCTACCAATCCTAACCTTATCATACACAAAAGGCAAACCGTTCCACCCATTTCGACCACTTTCCGGTCCAAACATTGGGTGAGTACACAACACATCGAAATCCTTAGGTAAAATCCTGAAAAACAAACTCCTTGGAAACTCTTTCACAGAAAGAACATCAACAAAAAGGGTATTTCTCTTTAATCTCTGTAATGGTAACCCTCAAAGAACAGTTTCAGTTGATAAAATCGAGGTACAAAGTAAAATTACCTCTGGGTAATCTTCACAAAGATCATGCGGGTCCGAAAAGAACGAAACCCCAATTTCTTCGCGACATCGAGTGAGCTAATACCTGGGCCCTTGTTGAACTAGGGTTTTAGCGAGGAATTTTCCGTAGTTACCGAACCCAATGATGCCGATTTTGGGCTTTGTGGATTGGATGAAGCGGGCATTGAGGTTGGATTCGAGATCGTAAGGTTGAGCTGCGTCGATTGCTTTGATTTGGAGGGTTTTGTGTAATGGGGGTTGGAGTTTTTGATTGAAATTAGGAATTTGGGGCTGAAATTGATAGATGTATGGGTTTAAGGAGGGGTTTGGAGGTCGGGAGAGTTTGGAGGAAATTTTTTGATAACAATCACAGATTCATAGAGGAACAATACACATCTTTCATCTTTTTTTGAGAACAATCACAGAGGAGGAAGAACAATTTATTTATTTATTTTTTTGTATATGTAAGCTCTGTATACTAAGCTCTTTTTTGAAGAAAAGTGAGTGGGGGCCTGCTTCTTCTCGTAGTTTAGAGAGCTTGCTTACTCAGATCCGATTCACCCATCCTCACTTCGTCAGTCTCTTGCTATACTTCCGCGGCTACTTCAACACACCTACACCTAGGCTACTTCTTTTAAAGGCTACTTCAGCACACCTGGGCAAGACCGCCAATGTTCTTAACTCGCAGCAGCAGATCAAACATAAATAACCCACTAGGCTATAGAAGCAAAGAAAAGGCTTCGAGCAATTCCTTTTTAAAGAAGCACTATCTAAGTTGCAAGGAGAAGGAGAGGTAGAAGGAGTAGAGATAGCAGGAGCTAGAAGCCTGTTTTAAGGGCTCAGTGCTGGTTATTCTTCAGGTATTTTGCGCATTCACATGCAGCCAAGCTTCTTTCCTATCTTCTTTCTTTTAATGCTAACTACGTAGTAGATGACGTTACGTAGAACAGTTTTTTAAGCCTAGACTATGTACCTGACTGAAACATCGCGACAGGCTCCGAGTGGAAAAGCATCTAGAACCTCCGAACTGAATGAGCCTTTTCGGTGCGAGCAAGCGGTAAAGGCCTATGCAAAAAGGGAGCAGTCGTGACCTATGCTTTCCTTCGTTCTGCGCCAAAGTTGATTCAACCAGGATCCTAGGCGTAAGTGTAGTTCTGCAAAATCCTTATAAGCTATGCCAAGTAGTTAGGGGGTAAGCCCTTTTAACGCATCCCCTAACCTCTCCCCTATTTGAAATGAGAGGGCCCCTTTTAAATACCCTCTTAAAGCTACTATCACTCTACTATCGCTCTAATTGCTCTACTTAAATATTACTCTAATTGCGCTGCCAGGATCTTTCTCCATAGGATTTTTTCTTCTATGGGTATGCAATTCAATAGGTATTTCACTACTCGCCTGCTTAAAAAATAGCGCCATTCGTTCCGCCTACTTCTTTAGGCTCACGCTTTCTTTTTTTAGCGCTAGCTCTGCGTTTTTGAAAACCTCTCTTTAAAGGCTTCTGTAAGAAAGAATAGCGAGGGCTGACAGTTGAAGCATTAAAAAAAACTCAAAAAAATACAAAACTTACCAGGATGTTTCCAACATATTTGGGCAGTGCATCCAAATCTTTTCTTAACTTCTCAGTAGCAAACTTCAATTCGTTGTTATTAGATCGCAGTTCTTCATTCTCGTTGACAATTGACCAACTTTTTCCACCAAGGATATGCTCATGCCCGCACCCATACCCCGAGTTCCACCTTTCCTCTCTTTGCCAAATTTCTGCGTAGATATGAATATAACTATAAATTGACAAATAGTAGTATATTTCTATAATTAATTCAATCACATTAAAAACCTGAGCAATGGCATCATTGGGTCCCGTTCGAATGCTTTTAGGGTCTTTCCGCATAGTATTTTGCAATTCCGCCTACAAATGTTTTCGCTCGTTAGATAATAACAAAGTTAACAATACATGCATTTCTAAGCAATATTTTAAGAGTATTTAAGAGTTAAAAGAGATATACTTACAATAACATCAGGGCACTGAATGATCTTATCTTTTTTGGTATGGGTTGGTATGGACACTTCAACCCTACCAATCTCCTCATTTGTAACACCTCTTTCCTCGGCCTATCCATTTAAAATGTATTTAATTATTACTTTAAAAAAAGAGTAGAAAACATAAATACATAAACATATGTGTCTTACCAATTTATGACGAGTAATTGGCATACTAGTTCTACCAAGAGTGCACGACGCTATTAGTTTCGCCCGATTTTCTTTGTTTCTTTTACTTTTAGCCTGAAATTAGTCAAATATAACTGAAGTATAAATATCACGATAATCGCTCAAATGAAAGAAAAAAAAAACCTCTTATACAAGGATAAGTACATATAACATAAACATATACCATAAACTTCTCCGAATTGCAGTAATCAACAAACTTCACCCAATCCTCCCTTGGAACAAACTCAGGGGCCGGATAAGCTTTTACATCTCCTGGATTATTTCCTACGATCAATGTAGTATTTAAACGATACTTATACATTTTCCAAACATCTCTAATTTTTTCTTTTAAATCAAGCCAGGAAACATGAGAGATATCGTAACATTCCTACAGATACAAGAAAAACAAGCAATCAAATTAACTAAAAGGTGAAGATCTTGGTAACCATTTTGAAAATTATAACATTGAACTTATAAAAATTTACCTACAGCCCCTTTACTACTAATGCAATACGATCATTATGGACATCCTTAAAGCTTTCGTAAATAATAAGGAGGTGCATACGAACTTGGAATCCTATATCTGAAGAATAGGTATTCGTTTCTGGATTTGCTTGATTCGGTTGACCCCATGAATTTACGCGAATATTTTTCTTCTTTCCATTTGGTAGGGGTTTTGAACCTCGTGTTAATCCTTTTTTCTTTTTGGAAGATGCATTAGATGAAGAATTATTTCCTGAAAAATAAAATAAATTTCAACATTGAGTAATATTATAAACGAAATATGAATTGATTTTAAAATGATAAGAAATAATAAATCTAACTGTATCTGCAGTATTTGAGTCATCACCCGATGATTGCAAGTTATCAAAAAGATTGTAATGAGCCATACATCTAACTATCGTATTAAGAACTGCAAAATATCATAAACATTTACAAAATGGATACGACAGAATTATATGGTATATTACTTCATTATAAAAAAATTAATAAACACGAACAATTAAAACACTTTATAATGATTAAAGTTTCATTACTATAACAATTGGCAACTACTTACAATAATGAATTTACATTCATTAAATAAACGAAAAATGAAATTGACATTCACTCATTGAGAAAAAAAAAAGACTATGAATATCGACTATCCTTTTGAAACCTGACTCTTTCAGACAACAAATATTCGATGCTTAAGAGTATCTAAAGCTAAAATGGCCTAATGTCTTCACTGTGAAGGGCAAAGAATGGAAGGTAGCATTTAACACGCAAAGATAATAGAGCTCGGTTGTTTGGATATATCCACTACTATGCCACAGAGTAATACTGATTAAATATATTGATTAGTCTTTCTCAAGTTTCCATAAAAGGGCAAAGGACATTTCTTTTCTTTTCTTTTGCTAAGATACCAAAATATGAACACGAAGAGCACAATATATAACTATGCTTTAATCTCTGATCTGGTAGCTTTGTCACAGAAACTGAAGAAAGAAAAGGAGAAACCAGGGGCTTATAGATGCTTCTAATATCTGAAAACTTATATAGAAGAATTTCCCTTAAAACAACAGTAGTGTTTAGAAACTGATCAATTGCTTCATTCTCAGGTAACAAAAAGAAAGATCTATACACAGTCCAGAATATTACTTTTTCTTTCTTCTCATATATAATCTATGTTTCTCCTTTTAATAGAGACAAATAACAAAAGCAGTCAAAGGCACCTGAAAATCTCTAACAGTGATGCGAACCAATGTTTCCACTGTTCAGCTCACATCCCTCTCCCTATAAAGAAAAAGTAAAATTAAATTTACATGCATAAAGATAAAATAACAACAGAAATGCCTCTTCACTAATTCGTGGTTGGCTCGTCTAGTAGTCGTTGTTTAATCCGTGAATACTGAGTTAGTGCCTCCATTTTAAACCCAAAATCCTAAATGATTTGATGTTATATATGCGTATAAGCATGTGTTCCATATGAGTAAGAGCTTAACAATGAATTGTACAGTAGTCTAAACTGATAGTGGCTTGTGAGTCCAATCCCCACCCCTAATCTCTGCCACCAGAGAGAGAAAAAAAAGTATACCTGAGAATCACCTAGAGCAAAGAATTGATGAATGAGAACTTGAATTGGTTGATTGGAATTGGTAACTCTTATCAAATCAGAAACCTAAACAATAACCAAATCATAATTACTGAAATCATACACACCAACTTCTAAATACCCAAATTAACTAGAAATAAATAATAACCAAATCATAAATACCTCGATTTTGAAGTTTCAATTCTGATAAGCATGTCCTGGCGTCAATGGAGTTCGTGGTTCTTCAATGACATAATAAAATCGATTTAAAGAAATCAATTTTAGAAGTAAACTCAGAATTGGTGATGAAGTAACCTGACAACTCAGAATTGATGAATCTTTGCATCAATGGAGAACTCAGAATTGATGAAGTAAACTCAAAATTGATTTCTCTAAAATGGTGATGAAGTAACCTGAGAACTCAGAATTGATGAATCTCTGCGTCAATGGAGAACTCAGAATTGATAAAGTAAACTCAAAATTGATTTCTCTAAAATGGTGATGAAGTAAACTCAGAAAATTGGTGAAGGATAGAAGAGGTGAAGGAGAAAAGGATCGAGTAGAGTGGAGAGAAAAAATGGATTTCTTTAAGCGGGAAACAGAGGCGGGAGCAAAAAAACATTAGCAAATTTTAGTTTTCCCCTTTTGGCCACTACTAAGAATTATTAGCCACGGTAAAAATTGTTGTGGCTTATCTGTCATCGATAAAACAGTGACAAAAATTAAAAGCCATCAGTGGCAACTTCCCATTTTTCTTGTAGTGGTTGGAGGTATATTTTGTGGGATCTTCCCTTCAGGGGGAGAAACATAATGATGGTGAAAGAAAGTTCCCTATTATTGGGGATATGTTTCAGGAACTAGAAGATTTGGCAAGTAATTTGAACAGGCGTAGTAACCTAACTGATGATGAAAAGGAAAGTGAAGCAGAGCAGATGACAGGGGGAGATCAGGGTATTGAAGATGAACTTCATATGAATGAAGAGGATCAGACGACAGGGGGAGATCAAGCTGAAGTAGTAGAAGTTACTCGTGACTCCAACATTCTAACACCATCTACAGAAGTACTGCCGCAGAATGTCGAACCTCAGGTATTACCTAATCCTAATACTGTTAATGATATTCAATCTAGACGTTCAGAAAGGCCCACTAAAAGTATTCCAAAATCTACTTATGAACCATATATCAATTCTAAAGCCAAATACCCAATTTTTGATTATGTGTCCACCCATAGGTTGGCTAAGTCGTTTACATACACTATGAATCAATTATCCTCTGTATCTATTCCTAGTAATTTGTAGGAAGCACTATCAGATCCACGATGGAAGAAAGCCATGAATGCATTACAGAAGAATTCCACTTGGGAACTTGTTGATAAACCCCACAGATATCGTATTGTTGGGTGTCGTTGGATCTTTACTGTAAAGATGAATTCATATGAAAGTATTGATAGGTATAAAGCTAGACTAGTTGCCAAAGGGTATACGCAAACGTATGGTGTAGATTACGAAGAGACCTTTGCCCCAGTAGCAAAGATAAATACTATTCATGTACTCATTTATCTTGCAGCCAATCAAGGTTGGCTATTACAGCAGCTTGACGTGAAGAATGCATTTCTCAATGGAAACTTAGAAGAAGAAGTATACATGGAGTTACCACATGGAGTCACGAATTCTGAAGGAGGAAAAGTATGCAAATTAATAAAGGCATTGTACGGGTTAAAACAATCGTCACGAGCTTGGTTTAGACAGTTTTCGAAGAACATAAAGGCATTTGGATATAGACAAAGTAATTCTGATCATACCTTGTTTATAAAATGGAAGTCAGGAAAGCTTACCGCTCTTATTGTTTATGTTGATAATATGGCCGTTACTGGAAATGACTCAGTAGAAATGGAGGCACTGAAGAACTATTTGTCACAGGAATTTGAGATGAAGGATTTGGGACAGTTAAAAAACTTCTTAGGCATTGAAGTTGCAAGATCAAGTCAAGGTATTCTCATGCCTCGATGAAAGTATATATTAAACCTTCATGCAGAAACTGGGATGCTTGATTGCAAGTCGGTAGATACACCGATTGAAGCGAATCATTACTTGAGAATATTTTCCGACCAAGTTTCATGTGACAAAGGAAGGCACCAACGCTTAGTGGGAAAACTAATTTATCTCTTCCATACTCGACCAGATATTACATATGCCATTAGCGTCGTAAGTTCATTCATGCATAATCCAAGTGAAGAACATATGAAGGCAGTTTTTCGAATACTAATGCACTTGAAGAAATCTCTGGGAAAAGGTATCTTATTCCAGAAATGTGGTGATATCGAAGTAATGGGATACACCGATACAGATTGGGCAGGAGATATGACAAACAAGAGGTCAACCTCATGCTATTTTACGTTTGTATGTGAGAATTTGGTGATATTTAGAGCTAAGAAGCAAAAGGTTGTTGCTAGATCAAGTGCAGAATCTGAGTTTCGGGGTATGACTCATGGAGTATGTGAACTACTATGGATACGGAATATATTGAAAGGTCTTGGATTTAAACTCATGAAAGTAATGGATCTACACTGTGACAATAAAGCAGCGATTATGATTGTACACAATCCAATTCAAGATGATTGCACACAATCCAATTCAAGATAACCGTATAAAACAAGTTGAAGTGGATCGGTTCTTTATTAGAGAAAATATTGACAAATGGTGTATATCTTTTTCATTCGTGAAGTCGGAAGATCAACTTGTAGATATTCTTACGAAAGGAGTTTGTGGACGAATATTTAACGACATGATTGACAAGCTGGGCATGATTGACATTTATGCTTTATCTTGAGGGGGAGTGTTGAATATAAAATATATGTTCAATATAGAATATACATAATATATGATATTTACTAAATATAGAAATCTCTAAATATAAGATATTATTACTTAGCGCCCAAGTAATTGTAACTATATAAAAAGAATGTCTTCTTCCATTGTAATGATCGAATAATAAAAAAGTTAGTCCTTCTCGAATCTCTTATTATTTGTATTAGTTTCTACATAACGATTCTTCACCATTTTTTGTAATAAATGTTATACCCTGACTGATAGTACGAGTTAAATAAATACCCTCATTTGCAATCATCTCCTAAAATCCAGATAGGGCAAAAGAGTCCATAACTTTTCGTTGTTAAACGAAAAAAAGTGGTCAATTGAACATGAAATGGCAGGAAGAAATATTAGAGCATCCACAACAGCCTCCCTAAACTTATTTTAGGGAGGCAAACACTAATAAAATGGGTTTATAGACTCTCTATGAGGCTCCTTATCCCTATTTTTTTCTTTCTCTCTCCTCAAGTATAGGGAGTCTAGAGAAATATTTGGTGAGCCACGTAGAACTCTTATATTACGTGTAAAGTTACTTTAGATGTTTAAAATAAAAACAAAGTTACTTTTTGCCTCTTATTTTTAAACTTAATTAATTTGAAGTAGTTTAGATAGTTAATTATGTGACGTGGCTACTTTTTGTGGGGAGTCTGCTGCATCCACAACATCAAAGTTGGGTTGAAACTCCTCAAAACTACTCCCTATTACAGAGAGGTTGTTGTGGATGCTCTTAGGATACTAGTGTAAAGTGGACCCACCAGCTCTCGTTGGTGGAGTTCATTATTTTTCAAAATCATCTTGGATCAGACCCTACCCCCTCTCAAAGCTACCACATCGATTCTCTCTTATCTTCCAAAATCTTTCTCTCTCAGCGGAATTTTTTACTCTGTATGATGCACGTATTTTAAGCTTTGGTTTATAACTCGCGAGCATAGCAATACCCAACACAGACTAAAATTAGAGTGCATCCCATTTCGACTTATAGGAGTAGAGACAAGCGGGCACAACTCCTAGCTTTGGATCGTCTTTATAGAAATTGAACCACATTTTTAAAGAATGGTACCATATAACAAAAAACTTGACGAATACCTGTTTAATTTTTTCAATAACGTATTTCTCTACCGCATCACATAGCCTCTTCTTCGCTTGATTTATCCCATTATGTTTACCATTTAGAATAGAAATGCGCCTCTTCAGGAAAGAAGCCCAAATAATCTCATGGTAAGAGGAAGACCGAGAGCGGCCCTAAACTCGATCTCGTACCTTAACCTGCACTACACTCCAAATAATCGAACGACTTCTCCCGCTAATGTTCTGACAGGGAACTGTGTAGCAGTGGCTTTTAATCCGACTTGTTGTTGTAGAAGAGAAGGCGAAGTGACTCGTGAAAGTTTCATCTTCAAACTCATAATGCCCAGATTAACGAACTGTCTCGGATTAATGGTTCGTTAATCCGAGCACCATGGGTTAAGGTTTGAAGATAAACTTGTCACGAGTCACTTCGATTTCTCTTCTACAACAAGTCGGATTAGGAGTCGTCGCTACACGGAATTTCCCTATCGGAACATTCGTGAGAGAAGCCGTTCGATTATTTGGAGTAGTGCGCGGGTTACCGTGAGATTATTTGAGATTCTTTGGTGAAGAGGCGCGTTTCTACTTTAAATGCTAAATATAATAGAATAATTCAAGCGAATAAGTTGTATTATGTGGTAGAGAAAAACTAGTTGAGAAAATCAAACAGGTGTTTGTCAAGTAACTTGTTCTATAGTATCATTCCTTCGAAAGGTGGTTCAATTTCTATAAAGACGATCTAATAGAGTTCTTAAAGTTAGGTGTTGTGGCCGCCTGCCTTTACCAATTTAAGTCAAAATAAGATCCGCTCCAATTTTTGTCCGTGCTGGGTATTACTGCTTGTGAGGTATAAACCAAAACTTAAAATACGTGCATCATACAAAGTAACAAAATCTGGCGGGATAATTCGTGTTTTAGAGTATGAGGTTGAATGCGATACATGTTTTCATGTGCAACTCCAAACCCTTCTCAAATTTTCTACTAGGTTCCCTTGCTCAAAATTAATACAGTCCATTGCCCAAGCTTCTTAAACTCTTCAAATTTTCATGTATGGCTACAACCATAAAGAAGAAGCGATCGGCAACAAGAACTATAAATAAAAATAATAAAATAACTTATCTCCATCCCCAAGTGCATATAACCCATATGTGCGGATGAAAATGATTTTGTGCTCAGGTTCACAAAAAGGACCAGCTCCCGAATTCTCTTCATATGGATCATAATCCTATATTATATAAGAAAATGTATTTAGTAAAACAAGGTAAGATTAGCTCCATCATTTAATGCTAAATAAAGGAACCATAAAAAATGAGTAAAATAAGAAACTTTTAGCTTTAACCCCCCGTATTATGGCATCGATTTGCCATTGACCTCCATATTCCTTGAAATTCGACATTAGACCCCATTTCAACCTGAGAACCAAGTTAAATTCCGTTAACCGATCTGGACTCCGGTTAACCAGGTGAAAATACAAGCTTACCCCTTATAAACAGAAAAAACTGCAATTCAGCTATGGTACGTGGATTACACGTGTTAATTAAGATCTCAACCGTCTGTTATCTGCTGACGTGTCGCGCGATCAATGGCTTAATTTGAGGTGGCAAATTTCTCTCTTCAGACAACTTTCTTCTCTGATCTTCAGACAAAACTTTCTTTTGGTTTACTTTATTCAGACAAATTTCTCTCTTCAGACAAAACTTTATTCTCTGTTCTTCTGATAAACTTTTCTTCTCTGTTCCTCAGACAAACCTTTCTTCTCAAATAAACTGGTTCTTCAGACAAACCTCTCTCTCTTTGTATACCTATCACAAATGGGTTCCTCTAGTGGGAGGTACGTTCGATTACAAATTAGTGTTAGGGTTTACTCGATTTTTATTTGCTAGGGTTTTTCTAAACCCTAACATAAATAGCAAATAGAAATCCCTAACATTAGTTTTTCTATTTTTTCCAAACTAGGGTTTACAAATTTGGGGATTTTCTATTTTCTATGTTGTCTCATAATGTGAATTTTGGGGTTTTTCTATTTTTCCAAACTAGGATTTACAAATTTAGGAATTTTCTATGTTGTCTCATAATGTGAATATATCTTTGTTTGTTTATTTGTTTTACTTTAAAACAACCATTGGATGTCAATTAAACATGTAGTCATACACTTTGCTGGAAAATGGTGTAGATTAACCTTCTGGGGGGGGGTATGAAGTGACAGATTACATAGGTAGGGAAAATGACAAGTTTAAGGATGTTGATGGGGAATATCTTTGCTACATGAATTTGTTAAATGCTATAACTGAAATTGTTGACTATAAATGTAGGAAAGCCTTTTGTCCTGCTAGGAGTATGCTTGGACTACACTGTATTAGTAAAGGAAAAATAATGATCATTGATTCAGATAATGCATTAACTGGTGTATGGCATAATAGTGATGAAGATCCAACTGGGTTTATTCATTTCTTTGTGTTCATCATAGTTTTGACACCAAGTGTACCTGAAACTCCTAGAGTCATGCATGGGACACTTGAAAGGGATCTAAATAATATGGCAAACTTGTCGAGAAAGAAAGCCTTGGCTAAGAAGACAGTACCAAAAAATAAAGTAGTTATTCTAGGAAGTGTTGTGGGTGATGTGAATATGTCTCAAGTTATAGGTGATATGACTGTGTCTCAAGTTATGGGTGATATGACTGTGTCTCAAGTTATGGGTGATGTGACTGTTGGGAGTGGCTATGTTGGTGTGAATGTTATTTCTAAAAAAAATGCTAAAACAACTAAGAAAGACAAAAGGAAGAACACTAAAACTAATGGACAAAATCAACCTTCTATTATGAAGAAGAGACTAAGGCCAAGTGAACTACCTGAGGAAGAATTGGACCATTTGCCAATATTTTATGTAAGTGATGATGATGATAATATGGTAGGTGACAATGTGGAAGTTGTTGGTGAAGTTCCTATTTGGGAAGAAGATCCTGTTGAGAATGAGTGGTATGATAATGATATGGATGAAGATAATGCTGATGAGGGTGAGCATGATGATGATATGGGTGGGGATGATGTTAATGTGAGGGGAGATAATGATGATGAGGGTGGGCATGATGTTGATATGGGTTGGGATAGTGAAGACATTGAGACACAGGTTAATGAATAAATCTATTTTGCTTAGTTGAATATAGATAGTTTAGATACTGAAGAAGGTTACTACAACACCCACTTATCCTAGGATGGGGATGGTATACCTAATGAAGAAGACTTAAGAAGATGTGAAGTGTTTGGAGATTTTTTAAATGGAGCAAATAATATATTTGAAGAAGAAGAAAATATTTTTAAGCCACAAACTCAAACTGATTATGAATCATTACATGTTGGGGTGGAATGGCCAACTGTTTCTGAAGCTAGAGAATACCTGAGGAAATTTGCAATTCTGAATAAATTTAAAACTAAATAAGTTAAAAATGAGAGTTACAGCTTAGGCACAAGTGTGCTGTAAAAAAATACAAGTGGTTGGTGTATGCTAGGAGAAGCTATGATGGTCATAACATGGTTCTTAAGGGGTGCCATTTTGAACACACCTGCACTGGGAAAGTTGGAAGTGAAAATAAGTTGGTAAATGCACTTTGGATAACAAATGAAATTAAGGAGTTGGTGAGAGATATGAAGACTTTGACACCAAAGGATGTCCAAACTACAATAAAAAGAAATATGGGTTTATGCCTCTTACTATGCTGCTTAGAATGAAAATACCATTTGCATTGAGAGGATCATTAGATCATTTGATGATGGTTACAATAGGCTACCTGAGTTAACTAGACATGTACTCTCATCAAATCCTGGAAACATAGTAACTTGGAACTTTTAGTATGACACTAAGCAGTGGACTGGTACATGTCTGGCATTTAGGGCCTCACTTGATGGTTTTGTTAATGGATGTAGACCTGTATTACGTCTTGATGGTTGTTTCTTGAAGGGCAAGTATGGAGGGCAGTGTCTCTCAATTGTGGCTTTGGATGAAAATAATGGATTATTTCCAATTGTTATCTATTTATGTTGGTCTGGGTGTTATGAAACTTGACACACTTTTCTAACTATGTTGGCCCCTCATTTGACAAGACACCAAAGCAAATTGACATTCATTTTAGACAGACAAAAAGGCCTAATTGAATCTGTTGCTGAGGTGAGTGTTTGAAATTATTTTTAACTTTATTTCTTTATTTACTCATTTGTATTTCTTCACTTACTTATTGGGTTTATGTTTTAGGTGTTCCTATGTCAAAACCATAGGTTCTTCTTTAGGCACATGTGGAAGAACTTCAAAAAAGATTTTAGGGGGTTACACTTAGAAAGGCTATGTTAGGGAGCAACAAAGGCTTTAGACAAATTTCAAGTTGATAATCCTGAAGCCAATAGGTGGTTGGATAAGGAACTTGCAGAATATTGGTGCAGGTTACATTTTGACTTTATAGAGCACATTGCAATAACTTTTCAGAGTTTTTCAATAACTGGATTTTAAAAATTATAGACAAACTACTAGACAAGGTAATTGAAGGTATTAACTTAATGATGATGAAGTTAACATATGATAGAAGGGTGAAAGCTCAAGGTTGGGATCAGAATTTTGTGGTACCTAGGGCCAAGACACATATTGACAGGATAAAGAAGTTGTACAATAAGTATGAATCCCAAGGTTCTGATTTTAATAGTTGGGTGGTAATTTCTAAAGATGGGAAGAAGTGGAAAGTAAATCTGGAAGAAATGACTTGTGATTACAATGAGTGGCAGGGTTGCCTTGTGTTCATGCATATTGTGTGATAAGTCACATGAGGTTAAACTGGGTGGGGTAAGTTGATTTATTTTTCTAGCCTTTTTTTTATTCTTTCTTTTTTGTTAGATTAACAATTTTTCTTCTTATGGCTTATTTGCGGGTATTGTAGTGAGTATCACATGGTTTCTTCTTATGTCAAGACATACAGTGGTTCAGTTTTAGCCATTAGTGATCCATCACTCTGGGACAAAGTAAGTTAATGCTATGTGATATTTTCTTTTGTTTAATGAAATTTACAATTTCATTTATGTACAATTTCATTTAGTTTATGTTTTGCTTTGATTGCAGACTGTGAACATTGACGTATTGCCGTCACCATTGGTGAGGGGACTGGTAGGCCTAGGAAAGTGAGAAGGAAAGGTGATGGTGAAGGTGGGAGCCAACAGAAGAGTAACAAGAAGACTTGTAAAGGCCCACCGGCTGAACTAAGGCCAAAGGGTTCACAACCTACAACTAGGGTAAGAGGGGGAGGTAGACTAAGAGGTAATAGGCCTAGAGATAGCTTTGGACCTAGAAGTTGAGTTACCAGTGAGCTCCCAATACAACCAACAATCCCAACTCCTAAAAGAAGAGGTGGAAGAGGCACAAATGTGAGAGGATGGGGTAACAATCAAACTGGAAGAAGTAGGAGTGGAATCACTGAAGCTAGAAGAGGCGGAATTGCAGTTGTAAGAGGTGGAAGAGGCAACACTCAAGCTTAAAAAGGCAATACTGCAGTTATAAGAGGTGAGAGAGGCAACACTCAAGCTGGAAGAGGTGGGAGAAGCAACACTACAGTTGTAAGAGGTGGGAGAGGCAACACTCAAGCTAGAAAGAGGTGAGAGAGGAAACACTACAGTTGTAAGAGGTATGAGAGGCACTGCAAGCTTATCACAAGAACCAATAATTCCTACCCAGGGAAGTCAGACTAGTGAGGAACCACCCAACAATCTATACAAGAAATTGTTCATGTCTCCCAAAGAAGTTTGGTTGATTTAGTGTGGATCCAGAGAAGCCAACTTTTTGAGAATTTTGTGAAGCTATCATTTTGTTGATGAATGTGAAGCTATAATTTTGGGTTTTTTTTGGAGAATTCTATGAGAATTTTAGGGTATATGTAGCTAAGTTTGGAGAAACGCTACTTTTTGAGATCAATATTTAAGTTTGTGTAATCCTAATATCTATGGTGGGGGAACAATGTTCAAGTTTAACAGTGATATTATTATGAAAATCTGGCACTGTTTGTGTAATCTTAATGTTCAAGTTTGTGTAATCCTAATGTTTAAGTTTGTGTGTTTGTGGTTGTATATTTGTGTTTCAATATGAAGTTTTGTTTGCACTTGGTTACACTATTTGACTGTTTGCAGGAATCTGACACAATTTTTATGCACTTGGTTGCACTATTTGCAGGAATATGTTTTTATGTAGGAATCTGCCACTATTTTGCAGGAATATGCAACTATTTTTATGCAAGAATCTACCACTGTTTTGTAGGTAAATGTCAATGTTTTTTATGCAATAATCTGCCACTGTTGTTTATGCTGTTGTTTATGCAGGGAGATCTATTGTCTAGGTATGCAAAGACCTTTTATGGCATGGCATGCAGGTAAGAGAATGTGTTGTGTATAAGAATATGCCACTGTTTTTTTATATGTACAGGTAAGAGAATGTGTTGTGTGTCATCCAACATGGAATCAATCCATTTGCAGGTATTACTCATCTCCTAAATCTCCCAACTACTATTTTCTTGTTTGTAGATATTGTCTAGGGCATATGGAAAGTTGTAAAGTGTATTAATTAGAAGAGTAATTAGCTTATAACCCCTATATAACCACAACTATAACCCCTAAAAGCATACAACACAACCTCTACAACCTTCTTCTCTGAACAATTTCTATAATGGATAGTGATGGTAATGACAGTCCAAGAGCTACTAAGTACTACACAACTTCTGAGGATGAAGAAGAAAGGGTCAATGGCTATCCCACAGATGATGAAGATGAAAAGAAAAAAGAACGAAAGGTGGAGATAAAGAATCTGATGAAGAGAAGTGTGAGGACACATATGAAGAAATGCGTGAGGACACAGATGAAGAAATGAGTGAGGAACCAGATGGGGATGGGGATGAGGAATTTGATTAGTCTAGTGACTCTGATGACTCTGATTTAGATGATGATGGCAATAGGGGTGATGGTGATATCAATGGTACAGGTAAAGGAGATGGTGGTGATGGTGGCTATGGTGATGTTGGTCCTACAACTAAGAGGGCCAAAACCTATGCTTCAGGAACCTCCAGTGTTGGTTCCAACACTATCATCATCAACTGATTTCAAGTATGGACCTAGTAGTTGGTTAGTAAAGTATGGTGGGGTATTTTGAGTTTGTAGTTGTGTATCTAGTTTTGCAGGAGTCTTCTTGGTACTGTCTTTTTGGTACTCTAGTTTTGCATGAGTCTTCTCTAATGGTGAATGTATGGATTGCATTATTAGGGCACTGTCTTTTTGGTATGGATTTTAGTAGTCTTGTTGTATCTTTTTGGTATGGTGAATGTATGTTTTATTTGGTGCATGGAATCTTTTAGATATCCATATTTTATCTTGTTAGAACATAACTACAGATAACTAGAAGAGATTCTAACTAGAATCCAATATTGCTTAGAAAAAAAAACAAAAAAACATTACAATCATCCAAATTCATTACAAAAAAACAAAAAAACATTTACATAAAAGTTGATTCATCCTAGATATTAGTTTTCCTTTTGAAATCCTTAACAAAATCATCCAAATTCATCTTAATGGTCACCTTCACATCCATCTGCATTTTCTTCTTCTCTCTATCTCTATTTTATGCTTGAATGGCATCTATTAACCAAATAAACTTATTACAATGGATGTTTTAACACTTTGAAAATTTCTTCCCTTTTGTGCCATCTTCCTTAGGAGTTTGGAGCTATATCTGCCCATGACATCCCTCCACTGGACATTTAGTCACTCTCCAAGAGTAGTCTTTCACCCATGACTTGTTCCTCCACATCCATAGCAGCTTGTAGCGCTTGAAGACCCAATTTCATCTTTACCTTCCTTAGTGGCATCAGATAGCCACTCAAATGTATTGTACTCAGTGAATTGACATAAAATGAACTTCTTGTTGGGGTTCTTCAAGGTTTTAGAAATGAGAAGCCTCATATTTCCATTGCAATTTGGCCTTTTGCACCTAAAATAAACCCATGGGAATGAATCAGCTTTGTGTCCATTCAATTCACAAATTGGGCATGAAACCTATGAGAAATCATGTTGAAATTAATGTTCTGCTAACATTTTTTGGTCCAACTTGGGGGGTTAACAACCAATTCACAAATAACACCTAGATCCTCACATGTCCTGGTTTTCCTCCATCTAATCCCAAGTAAATCGTGTCTTGTGTTTGTAACTGTTTGTTCCCTCAAATTTTCTTCAGATATCGCATTCCTATGGTTATGCTTTTAGTTTGTTATACCAGGGCATGAACACGATTTAATTAGTTTTTAACCCCCCAAGTTACAACCTGCAATTTGTCTTCCCCACCATGATGAACACAAACCCAGATTTCCAAATTTTAACAATAGGGCTTTCAAATTAAGAAATAAAAATTTAAGAAATAAGGATTTACCTGATATTTGTTTCTACCTCTCATTGATTGCAGTTAGAGATTGAAGAATTTGTTTATCTAACTGTAATGACCCCGATTTTTATTTCCTAATTATAGCTATTAGTATGCTCATTGTTACAATACTCCGCATATTCCTATTAATTCTCACTTCTGCATATTCATTATCCACATTACATTCCGCATATATTCCTCATTTACTCCCTCATCCATTATGCATCCATTTATTTCCTTTAGGTGGTTTTGCCCTTAGATTCCCTTTTGTGGTTTTGGCGGTTCAGAGGTGATTCAGAGGTAGAGGTGGTATTGTGGCCTTGGTAACCCATAGGAAGTTTGATTTTGATGTTTTATTATTGTGTCTGCGATTTGGTGTGGTTCCGGTGAGCCGTTGGAGTGGCCGGTAGATTTCCGGGATCGCCCAAGGAAAAGATTCCTTTTTGGGGTCTTAGGCGTTTCGGTGGCCGTGAGGCGGTGGAGGTGGTGTTTTCACCTTGAGAAACCCTTGTTGAGTTAGTTGTGGGGGTGGACCATGGTGTTTTCGGGGTGTCCGGGGTGGTTCGTGGGGTCTCCTGGGAAATCCCTTAGCTTTTCTGGGAGTTCAGTTTCTGAACAGACCAGTTCTATTCGAACAAGATCCTTTATGTTCGAACAAGACCTTGTTTACTCGAACAGGATCCTTCCTTGTATAGTAAGGTTGTCCCTGCCTCTTTCTGTTCGAACAAGATCTTGTCTATTCGAACAGGATCCTTCCTCGTGCAGTTGCTTTATTCCCTGGACTGCTCTGTTCGAACAAAGGCACATTTTACTTATATGTTCTCTTTCTTCATTCCTCTTTCTTCACTCCAAATACACTCTCTCTCTCCTCACCCCTAACCAATCCTCTTTCCTCCAAACTCCTAATCCAATCCTCCTCATCTCTCGAGGGTCCTTGCCGACCTTCGCCGCAATCTTCTCTCCTATCCTCGGTAAGTAATTCTCGATTCCATTCTGTTATTTCTCACGATTTAGAGTAGGGTTTGATGTCTAGGGTTTGGGTTTTGTCGCCGTTTCCTTAATTGATTGTTTGTTTGTTTGTTGTTCTCCATCATTGGTGTTAGATTATTCAGGCATTCCGTGGCCGTTCTGTAGATTTTGGTGAAGTTTTTGAGTTGGGTTTCCGAGTTGGATTTTCCTTCGGAATTGGATTATTATTAGGCGAGTTTTTATTCCAGCCTTACTAAGTTCCTTTACTAGTTTCTGTGTATGGTTTTAGGGAGTTGTATTGAGCTTAGAGATGGGTCGTGATTAACTATAGTTTAACTTAGAAATTATCCTGTTAAGTTGTTAACCTGTGGTTGGGTTATAATTGATTCTGAGGTTGGGTTTTGGTTCGTATAGAACCGAGGTTAGTTAGTGGTGGTTGGGTTAGCATTCTCGTGGTTTGCCCAGGAATGCCCCCACCAGCCTTAAGAAATTGTTGGATTGGAGGTAGGGACGGTTAGGTTGCTGTGTCAGCTATGCATAGTCGGTGCAACCGAGTCCCTATCCTTTCAGTTTGGGTTGCCGAGTGAGCGGCACTGCGTTGTTCATGAGCACCGATTGCACTTTTATAACTTAACGTTTTTTTTCAAACTTATTGAGATTGGATACATGAACACTACATTTCGGTTGACTTCAGACAGGATCTAAGGAGTCCGTGAGATCGGGTTAAAATACATAGATGAGATTGGGAATAACACTATCATACCTAGTACAACCACCCTGGAGTGTGAATTGGTATGAGGCAGAGTCCTGTTGATCCCAAACTTATTCCTCGGTGAGGTTGAAATTCCTTGAAATGTTTCGGATTATTGTTCCGCGGGTTTATATACCCAAATCCACTTTGATCAAGTGCGACCATCCTAGCTTGGTCGAGCTTAAACAAATCGTACCAGTGTATCCCTTTATTGATCTCTTTAAGATAACATTAGACGTTAGTGGTTGATCAACCAACATCATGGTAGTATCGCGTACACTTTTAAGTCATTGAATCATTTTGCATTAGGGGATATTTATGGGAATATCACTGCTCATCACTTCACGTCATAGAATTGCATAGTATCGTGTCATCATTTCCTTCTTCCCATACTCTTAACTTCACTCTCCTTTTCGTATCCACTCAAATCTCCTTCCGTATTAACTCTATTCCTCATTTCACTGCCAACTTTAAATCTCTTTTCCTTTTTAACTCTTTATTTCATTGATTGTCACTTATTATATTGCTAGAATAGCTTAGTTATTTGTTCTTTATCACACTCGTCTCTACTCTATTTTTAGTACTTGTTATTAGTAAGTTATTTAGTTCTGTTGGATTAGTGAGCTCGTTGTTGCTCACTCTCGCATTTAACCATTTTTAGAGGTTGAGTAGCTTGGACTGCCGCAAGGTCAGCCGGTCCAGAGACAGATTTTACCGCTGCAGATTTCCTTTAGTTCTGGACTTTTGTAGGTGTTCTCAACATGTGTCGCTGAGTTTTATTCGAGATGTTGTATTACGTTTCGACTGATATGTATATATATATATATATGTTTTTTGCTTATGCGTTATATTGTTGTATTTTCATTCTTTACTATGATGATTATTGCTATATGTGAATAGCCGAGCCCGAATTTGTCTACGACTTGGCTATTTGTGGGGTAGAATCTTTGGATTCCCCGACCTGCACTACTTAAAATCTTGTAATTGATCAAGCTATCGATTACTGGATTTTGGGGCGTGACACTGACTTTGTCCGAGATTGAAGGATTTCCAAATCTCTGGTGAGTTTGAGTTGATTTCCAGATCACAACCGTTGATGTTTAAGTTTGTCTGAGTTTTTATCTAAACAAGAATTTTATGTTGATCTGAGTTTGTTTGTCTAAGTAAATTGGGATGAAGACCACGAGCTCAAACGGTTATCTTGTGAAAGATGATCACAACTGTTGATCTCCGGTGAGTATCTTTATGTATTTTAAAATTTATTTTTTACAAGTTTTCCTCTTAATACGTATCTCGGAGAAAAAAAGGTATAGTTGGGTTTAAAATTTAATAGACCTAGTCAACCGGAGTCCAGATCGGTCAACAAAATTTGACTTGGTTTTCAGGCTGAAATGGGGTATAATGTCGAATTTCAAGGAATATGGGGGTCAATGGCAAGTCAATGCCATAATGTGGGGGGTTAAAGCTAAATTTCTCGTAAAATAACTGAGGTATAAGAAAAATATCAGCACACTAGAAGGTATCATTTATCATAACCAGTGGGGTGCTTCATCTAAAATTTTGGTTTTAATTTAACTAGCCGTAGAGAATGACAAAAGATTAAGAGTTCAACATATATTCCCAAGGTTGCAATAAAAATACTCCGAACACAACTAATAATCCAAAATCCACATAAAAATGTGTATAAACTAAGAGATGATGTATAAAGCAATAAAATGTACATAAGCTAAGAGATGACGTATAGAGCAATCAAAAAAGGAAGGGGGCACAACAAATTATGAGGTAATATGAAATGGTACAACAAACATTCTCATTCTTGCCACAGCCCCGGTTCAGATCAACTCCTCTTCCTATATAATAAAAATAATAATAAAAACGTAAGTGTTACAATGATGACTAGACAATATAAAATATCTAAATCGGTAAGAGAAGTAATGTAACCATTTATTCTCTCACAAAGATCTCCCTCTCCCTCTTTAACAAGTTTGCGTCCACTCCAATTTTTTATGGCAACAACTAAAAAGTAAAGCCATATACCCATATTAGAATTTCAAATGAATCCAACTATTCCGATTTCCCTTCAACTAAGAATTTTCCAATTTACAATTTACAATTTAATAGACATGAACAAACGGCTACTCTAATCACAAGCTTATCGAGTATATCATTCAGGGTTCTTGAATCCGTGTTGGGAATGGATTGTTTGCCACTTAGGATGGAGAGGAGTCGCAATGCCAGTTCACTGGTAATGAGCTCCCTTCCATGCTGTCCGAAACTCTGGAAGACAATGAATCCTCTGTCAAAAACACAAGTGGCTACTAATCTGAGACATTTTATGAGATACAGAAGAAATCACAACAATGGGTCTCCAGAGGATCTTACAACATCCGCTAACTATATACAACTATTTTCTTTTGCACGTGTGGTATACATGGTCTAAACTAACAAAATAAACTCTATGCAATGAGCATGTTGATGCATCTAGAGGTGGTACATGTGTGTTTGCATTCTTGCACAATGACGGATTTCTTATACTACTATACTAACTCTTAGTACATGTAGATTGTCACGGCCCAGCCCGAGCCTGTCTCTATAGTGCCCGGAGCACAGCGGAATACGAGGCCGTACGGCGTACATGCACGTCCAGCCGGCATGTACCAACCATCTTCATGAGCACGGCGTGCCAGTGGAATAGAACCACGAATGCTAGAGCGACATTCGGATAATCCTGGATACTCATGATGGGTCGTCGAATAAGTATTCGGTATATGCGGCAACGCTGAAGGTTCCCTCAATAATCCCTACAGCGTAATCTCTCGTAACGGGGCACGAGGTACGGATAGCACACCTGTCCTATAGCGGATCATGATAACTCAATATGTCGGGTTCTAGATATGGGACATGTATATCTCAAGGGGCGACGAGCCTGGACTGGTTACATAGTCCTTTTATAGGGGCGGTGTGTCCCGCTTAGCTCGCGGGGCATAACGACGGCATAGCGGCGCCATATACAAGCCCTATCTGTAAAAGTGGCCCGCATTGCGAGGCAATGTCTCCTGGCCTTCCCTAGGCCAAGGAGAATTCATGACTATCCCTTGTAAATAGCCCATGAGCCGGGGTCCAAGATGACCAAGCTATAAAACTCTTTTAGCCATGGGGAGGATTAGACCAAGGTTCCTTCTTAATATAGTCACTAAGTAAATAGCTAGTTTCCAAAAGGAAACGTTAAAACTGGAGACGAGGCGTACTGTCCCTTCTCGCCCCCTTAACCAATTCCGATTTTAACGAAACTTGGCGTGCAACTATATTAAGTCATAGAGAACATATATACAAGGTCAGAACTCAAAACACTCAGGTAGCTTTGCCAGGTGTTCGGTAGGACGTCACACCCTCCCACACTTAAAAATAATCTCGACGTCCTCATCGAGAACCTTTCCTCAACACGACCCAACAAAGATTCAATCTTCTGCATCTTCAAGAAACTAACAACTCTCTCGCACTTAGTTCAGAGTACTATACATTCTTCTGCACTAGCGGATACTGAGCTCAACTGTTAGTCTCAATGTTGACAACTGTGTCTTCAGAACTAAACCTTATTCTTTGGCCTTTCCAATTGAAGTGCGTCGGTGACTGAACCTTAATCTCTGGAGTCTGCCTTCTCGTTTGGATACTGTTCAGCGGCCTTTAGCCTTCTAATAAATGTATCTGGGCGGTGCTTCCTAGTATAGCGCCCTCTGAAATACGCTACATTCTGCTGTAAAATGCCTTTTCCCCTAACACATATGTGGAATGTCGCTGTGCTCGACAAACTTGGTGTCTCATTCGGAGAGCCCGACGAGGATATCTGCAATCCCGTCTAAAAGATGTACTCTCTTTCGAGTCACACCGGTGCGCTCCTCCATTGAGTCGCACAATGCCTTTGCTGCTCGAGAGTTCAATCTTCTGTAAATCTTAACTTCAAACTACACTCTTCTTCTGCGAGTGGTAAGGAGAAAGTCTGCTAAAAACTGAGGGTAAACTCTCCCAATCTGCTACAAAACACCTACCGCGCTTTCAAACTGTCTGACTGCCTTTCAGCCAACTCTACAAAGGTTTTCCAACTATGTCATCCCTTCTTACGGAACATCTGGGACACAACATTAAGATGCGGTACTCTAGCCTTACCAGTATAGAACTGAACTGCTACTCATTGTTTACTTGGGCGAGGGAGGGTAGCTTCTAAATGGTAGCATACTCTCAACAAGGCGCGAACCACTTTGTCCTACTGCCAACAAAACCATCGTGGTAGCCCACCAAGGTGCGGGAACTCTGATTGACCCTACCGCCAGCTAACCATTGAGGTTCGCCATAAATGCATCTTGTGTGAACTTGGAAAGCCCATGAGACATCTATATGTGCAGCCACGTTCTGCTCTACCACTTCGTAGTAGGCCATTATCTAACCATTTGAGTGATAGATGGCATTTTTCCCTAACTTGAGTGCAGGAAGGGTGATCGCTACTTTGGCGTCACCAAGGTCTCTCTACTTCAGAGGACTCCAATCTGCCTCACTCTCCAAGGACGACTTAACATTGGCATCTGTACTTGCCAAACTTCAGTGGTAATGACCCTTACTGGAACCTGCGTACATCTACGTCACAACTTTCAGCTCTTCCCGCACTCAATAAGCTCGACGTCCTCGTCGAGAACAAAGCTGTGACATATAGCTGATTGACTGCTAAAGCGTTTCTCCATTTCTTCATCCCTACTCGAACCTGAGTAACTTGGGGAATTCAGGAACAAAATACTGCCACTGTACCTGTCGCCCTAAACTCGTTGGCTCGCCACTTCCAACTACTATCGAACTCGCAGAAACCAACCTTCATACTGTCGTAATCATCTTTAAACAGAAGCGTAGCCATTCTATGTCTCTTAAACTACATTCTACAATCACAGCCAACTCTAACCAGTTATTTGGATGTGGTCTTCTAAGGACTCCATTAATACAAACAAAGAATAGGGCGTGGGAACTCTGATGCCTACCGCCAACCACCATGTGATAAGGAATTGGGAAGCCATCCAATTCCGCTCAGGATCTTATATCCTAGAGCATTCTTCCATCTGAGATCATGTCTGTGGTAATCCGCATAACTGACTGTAGCTCAACTCTATTCTGTGATGACCACATAACTTACTGCGATTCGGAAACGTGAGTCTTCACTAATCTGTGAGCTTAAAATGATCCAGGACCATCTTGTAGAGCTACATGGATCAACTCGGCTAAAGCTCTCGAATGCCGACAAGCCTAAAATTCAACTACGGAGCCAGAGAACAAGCATCACTCGACAACTTGCCTTCTTTAAGTGAGCAAAGCGGTATCCTATACAACTGTAGGACCAACTGCGGACAAGCGACAGCCCATCTTGGGGGTCGCAGTTCATGTCGCATAACCAAGAGAAACTCTGCCTTCTACGTCTTCACTGACGATATCACTGTGTACAAACTTAGGACTCAAACCATGTCTTCAACTTATACTTCACGTCGCTTCATTTTTGGATCATGACCTTCACCTCTGGAACGTCTCTGTGTCCAACTCAGGACAATCAAAATGAGTATTAACCAAGATTCTTCAATCTTCTGCGGACACTGAGAAATTTTAACTAAACCAAGCTTTGCAGCTTCTACACGAAAGTACTTGGCATAAAATGTTGACCATATCGATCTCTGCTAAGGGGCATCATCCTTGATCACAACTGCTACTAAACTTCACAGTATGTATGTGGACCGAATGCAAATACCGGCCTGCTAGATCGCCCTACTAATACACTTCATAGAGCATCTACTATACTGACGACCAACCTTCTAGAGACAACCAACGATATAGATCATCGCCTTCAACTCAAATATCAATCTTTCCTCTTAGCGTCATTGTCCAAGACACACTTAACTTGAGCAATCTCGCGCTCAGATTTGGAGCCTTTATCTCGTTTCCAATATCAACTGATATGTAGGCAACCCGCTCTACAAGCATTCACAATAGTGCTTGGATCATTTATACAGAGCAACTTCAGCTCTGAAGATAACAACTGTAAACTAGGTATCCTGTATTTCCAACTCGGGAACCATCACTCAGATCTGCTCTATAAAGATCTGATAAGCCGGCTCAACTCTGACTAGCTCTGAGAGACGTAGGCATAACCCATCTATGCTTAGATAAGTAAAGGCCCAACAAGCCTTGCTCTGACACCATTCTATCACGGCACAGCCTGGGTCTGCCTCTATAGTGCCCGGAGCACAACAGAATACAAGGCCGTGCAGCGTACATGTATATCCAACTGACATGTACCAACCATCTTTACGTGTTCTCGCGCCAGTCGAATAAAACCATAGATGCTAGAGCAACATTCGAATAATCCTGGTTACTCGTGAAGGGTTGCCGAATAAGTATTCGGTATAGGAGGCAATACTGAAGGTTCCCTCAATAGTCCCTACAACGTAATCTCTCATGGCGGGGCACGAGGTACGGATAGCACACCTGTCCTATATCAGATCAAGATAGCTTAATATGCCAGGTTCCAGATATGGGACATGTATATCTCAAGGGCCGACGAGCCTGGACTAGTTATATAGTCCTTTTATAGGGGTGGTACGTCTCGTTTAGCTCGCGGGGCATAGCAACGACATGCGGTGCCATATACAAGCCCTATTTGTAAAAGCGGCCCGCATTATGAGGCAATATCTCCTGGCCTTCCCTAGGTCAAGGGGAACTCATGACTATCCCTTGTAGATAGCCCATGAGCTGGGGTCCAAGATGGCCAAGCTATAAATCTATTTTAGTCATGGGGAGGATTAGACCAAGGTTCCTCCTTAATATAGCCACTAAGTAAATAACTAGTTTCAAAAGGAAATGCTAAAACTGGAGACGAAGCATACTGGCCCTTCTCGCCCCCTTAACCAATTCCAATTTTAACAAAACTTGGCATGCAGCTAAATTAAGTCATAGATAACATATATCTAAGGTCAAAACTTAAAACGCTCGGGTAGATTTGCCTGACGTTCAGTAGGGCCTCACATAGATTGCTCGTGAATTTTACATTTGGCTACTAACGTGAGAATACATTGTTATCGAACAAGAAGTTCTTTAGGTATGCGAGACAACATCAGAAACAAATAGATAATTGGAAAAACTCACAAAAATCCGAAACTTGGACCTGTTATCGATTTTTCTTGTAATACGGTGTAACTACTAAAATTTCTGCATGATATCCCTTATTTTAAGTCCTAATGTATCCATCTGATCTAAATAGTAAGATCCCATATAAATGATCATTAACATGCTAAAAATTCAGAAGCCAAACTCTTAATATAATACAGCCGAATTCATCAAATACTTTCAGTTAAGCTATATGCGAGTCAACCCACTAAATTTCTAATTTCTTCAGTCAAAGCTTCATTAAAATTCAGCAAATCTGAAGTGTAACATTTCAGATTTGCACCTAAAATCTCTTAGTTTCTTAACCAAATTGCACGAAATACTTCAAATCAATCAAAACTGATTAACCCCACAATATCAAAATACCCAAATCATGATAACTTTAATAAGAGAAAACTACAAAGTAATTTGGAAAACTAAAACATGGGTTTTGTAGAGCTTGCCTTGAATGATAGAGATCTCGTTTAATAGGGTCGTAAGAAGATTATGAGAGGTTCATGCCATTAAAGACGACTCTTCTTTTTAGTCTGATTTTCATTTGATCTGCAGTAGTTTTTCAACAACAAAGGAGGAGTTTGTTTTTACGACTGACTGCACTCAGAGGTTTGAGTCTGAGTCCAGTCAGTGATTTGGTCTGAGTGAAGTCACTTAGTACCGTTTGTTTTTTTCGACTGACTGTACTCTGACTCAGATAAAACATATGACTAAGGCTCTCTCCACTCAGATCCAATAAGCCAGCTGAGTGGGAGGTCTGAGGTGGCATTTTTTTTGGGCTGACTCCACTCAGTCGTCTAAGTCTGAGTAGAATAAGTGATCTGGCCACTTAGAAGCGTTTGTTTTTCTCTCACTCAGGCACTGAGTGGAGTAAGAGTCAATGATTTGGGTCACTCAGAGTCAGCCCCAATAAGCTAGCTTACTGTTGAGTCTGACTCTGAGTCTAAATTTTATGCCTAAATTGCCCTAAAAAAACTAGAAATTACAAAAAAAATCATTACTTAAAAAAAAAATCACAGCTCCTAAACCCCTATTTCGATCACTCTTCCGAGAACCCTTTACAAAGATCATCTCCTCCATAACTCTCCTCTACAGCTCTCTCAATCTCCAAAAGCTCTCCTCGATCTCTCATCGATCAAGAATAGCTCTCCTCGATCAAGATCAGGTGCGTAAAGATTACTGTATGAATTATTGATATGAATTATTGCAAGCCAAAGGGACACTCTTTTTTGATCATGAAATATACGCTGATTATCTGCAAGTCAAAGAAAGATTAATGGATTACTGGATTATTGGATTATCGTAAATATTTTCTTGTTCCTCGATCATATTACGCTGATTAGCTTGAAATCATTTTGTTTTTGCTTTTTAGAGAAGAGGCCAAAGAAATCAGATCAAGATCAAGATCTTCACAAGAAGGGAAGCTGCATGTTGTTGATGTTCCTGATAAAATTAAAAGGTAAGACTACTTGTTAGCATATTTTAGGAAGGTGTTGAAGACTAGTTCTTTTTACAGTATGCATATGTTCGAATGGGCTGTATCTATCCTTATTAACTACATATGTCAATATCTGATGAACTTCTATTTGTTGAAAGTCTTTAATGATTTCACTTCATTTGCATGACTCCTATTATTGATTGGATGTTGCACTTGCATTTGCATGACTCATATTATTATAGATATCTATAAAGTAAATCTTCGTGTTATTAATGAGTTATTACTTGTTTGTTGTTATTGATGCATACTTGTTTGGATTGGATGATTTTTTCTATTATTTGATACTATTTTTTTAATTATTTGATACTATTTTTTTTATGTATTCTTAGGGACAATGAATCTGGTTCAATGGTTATTAGGTATTCTTGTTATTATTATTTTGTACAACGAGATAGTCAAACAAAATAGGGTCCGGCAAAGACTATCTACTTCTGTTCGCACTGGCAAGGCATATGTCCAGAAACTCCTAGAAGGTCCTAGAACTATAATGTATAATATGATGAGGATGGAGCCAGACTCTTTCAGATCTCTAGTTGCCCACTTCAGAGATACTGGGTTATTGAGGGATAGTAAGCATATAGATGTCGAGGAGAAGCTTGTAATATTCTTACACATAATTGCACACAACATGCAAAATAGAGCTATAAACACTTTATTTCAACATTCTACTGCTACAACCAGTAAAGTCTTCCATGAATGTCTTAATGCAATGATGAAATTTTCAAAAGAGATGATAGTGCCCACTAACTTTGATGAACCAGCAAGGCCAATTAGACATCATAAAAATCTTAGGGAGGGGGATTTCAGAGGAGCTGTAGGAGCACTAGATAGTACACTAATTCCTGCAAGTATTCTAGTAAATGATCAAACACCTTACAGAGGAAGAGGTGGAGGGATTTGCTTCCAGAATGTGATGGCCATATGTGATTTTGACATGTATTTCACGTTTGTTGTTGCTAGTTGGGAAGGAGTTTCCCATGAGTTTAGGGTTTTGACAGAGACACTGAACAAGCCAGCCTACAACTTCCCCATGCCTCCAACTCGTGGTAATGGCCATTCTCTTTTTATTGATGCTTATCACTCTTTGTATGTCCTCATGTTAACTTTCTTTGTTTTAGAGCAATATTATCTATGTGATGCTGCCTATGCACAAACAAGAGGCTTCATGACCCCTTATAAAGGTGTTAGGTACTGGTTGAATGATTATAGGCACGGACAAAGGCCTAGGAACCTACAAGAGTTGTTTAACCATTCACATGCTAAACTAAGTAATGTAATTGAGAGAAGCTTTGGTGTACTGAGGGCAAGGTTTCCTATTCTCAGATCAATGCCTTCTTATGACTTTCCCACACAGGGAAACATTGTGGTTGCATGCATAACAATTCACAATTATCTAAGAAGGGTTTCTCTGAATGATGAACTCTTTAAATAGTTTGAGAGTGATGATGCTGGTGTTGAGAGAAATGAAGGAGTGCATGTTACGGAGTTACCACCTAATGCTATGTTATTTGGGAAAGTTAAGAATGTAGAAGCTATAACTCAAAGAGATATGCTTGCTGCACAATTAACACTAAGCAATGCTAATGCCGCTATTGTAGAGTGATTTAGTTTATTGTAAACAATAACTCTTTAACAATGGTTTTGTAATATGTTGTTTATGTTGGGACAACATCTATTTACAATTTACATTTATTTTTCTGGTATGTAGTGTTATTGGTGGAAAATAACTTGCAGTTCAATGGTGATTTACGACTGCATTTGTGGGAATGGGGTTATATTAATTTCTCAAGGCTCTGACAATCTGAATAGGGCATATTGCAAGTGCCTATACGCGGTATATTTTGTATTATATTATTTATATTGAATTTTATATTTTATTATCTATTACTAGTTCTTTATTTTATATTTGCATATTTCAGAAGACACCTAGGGATTGTGGGTTCTGGTGTTGTGTGGATGAGTATTTGCCTTGCCCTTGTGGAAATGATCCATGTAAGCTGCATTCTGCAACTGTTAGTAAAAAAAGATTTTACTGTTGCCCACTCTCAAAGAGTAATCAGAAGAGAGGTTGTAGTTTCCTCAAGTGGTTTGAGGATGTAAATGGTGAATCTTCTACTTCCACTCCTTCTACCACTGCCACTCCTACCTTTGCTACCTCCACAACTATTGAAGATTTGGAGATCAAGTACAAAATAGAGTTGGTTGTGGCCCAAGCTAAAATGAAAATGCTTCAATCCATCACAGAAGACCTAACAAAGATAAAGCTAAAGTAGTGTGTTTTAAAAGTTGTATGAGTTTCTTTTTGTAAAACATATTAAAACATCTTTAATATAGGGAACATGTAAGACTATTTTATTTATGAAACAGTGTTTGATTACATTTGTTGTTGATAAATGTTTGTTAGTTATTGGATCATCTATACAAAAATGGATATATGCTTGTAATATTAAGGGTTGTTTGATTCTGTTTGTTTGTTTACCTGTCCATGAACCTAGTCAGCTAGTGCCCTTTCAATCCATTTTCCATCCATAGGTTGATAGGTTCAACTGTTATTGCATCCATAGGTTCATATGATATTCTCATATGGAAGCCTAAGTTCTTGATTCAACAACAAGCTTAAGCCTACAAAGCTCCACTCTAGGGAATTCATAGTAACAAGAAAATTCTTATAAATTGGGGAATCAGTTCTAGAAGCAAAGTGACAAGAATTAAAGCTTGTAGCAAGTGAAAGGCAATGACAAAGAGTTTAGTCCTTATAGGTCTAAGCATTTCATATGTAATGGCAAGAAAAAATTTACCATCTTTAGAGACTGTCCAAATGATTTCATCTTTGCCATGACAAACCTTAAATTTGATGGCTCTGATTGGAAAAACAATACTATCTCCTAACATGTTGGAGATATGTTAGGGAATATTCTACTACCCATTAACAATAATGTTAAAAATCTTAGCATCTAATCTTGGATGGTCAACAATTGATATCCATTATGAAATTCAATAATTACTCATTTGAACTGCATAGGTACCATCCATTTACAGTTCTTTTCCATCCATTATAAAGTGCTATATATAAACTGTTATCTGTTATAAGATAAGTTGTTATCTGCTATCTGCTATAAAGTGTTATCTATTATAAAGTGTTATCTATTAACTGCTATCTGCTATAAAGTCTTTTCCATCCATTATAAAGTGTTATATGTTAACTGTTACAGTTCTTTTACAGTTCTTTTCCATCCATTAGTACAAGATAAGCTGTTATTCATTAGAGTTCTTTTACAGTTCTTTTCCATCTATTAGTACAAGATAAGCTGTTATCCATTACAGTTCTTTTGCAGTTCTTTTCCATCCATTAGTAAAAGATAAGCTGCTATAAGCTGTTATCTGCTATCTGTTTAGTAATTTATTGAAGTTGTTATTACTTGTTAGTGTATGATATTGGTGCCAAGTATATTCATATTGCTTATGTACTTGTTAGACTTGTTTATAAGCTACATATACTTGTTTATAAGCTATAGTATATTCATATAACATCTGTGTTCAAGTACTGGGAATTAATCTCATTAAGGAAAACATTAGTAGTATCTCCTTTGCATGGGCATCTGTGTTCAAGTAGGTAGGTAGAGGAAGAGAGGGGAAGAACATTAAAAATATGATCCCTTATGCTTGTATCAAGAAAGAAGCCTATATGGATGAATTCTAACATGTACACAAGAAAATATATATCACATATTCATATGTACACAAGGAATAAACTTTTGTTAGATGGACTGCATATATTAGATGGACTGAACCAGGTTTATCTACAATATCTGCATATATTAGATGGACTGCATATATTAGATGGACTGAGCCAGATTTATCTGCAATATCTACATATATTAGATCGACTGAACCTTTGTTATCTGTAATATCATTTGGACTAGGTTTATATGTATATATTAGATATATTAGATGGACTGAACCATTGCTATTTGCATAAATTAGATGGACTGAACCTTTGTTATATGCATATATTAGATGGACTGAACAGTCTGGACCAGGTTTATGCTTGCTTATCTGCAATACCATCTGTCCATTTGTTATCTGCTTATGCTTATGTTATACAATGCTTATGCTGTTATGTCCATCTGTTATTTGGTGCAATGCTTTGTCCATTTGTTTTCTGTTTAACTAATTTGTCTATTTGTTTGAAATGTGTAGTTATGTCGATACCACCAAAGAAAATAGGCTTTTTCAAGTAATATCTACAGTTCAGATTTGACTTTATCATGAAATGTCAAGCACAGATAGACTTGCATAGACTATCTGGAACATCTCTAAATGTTCTAGCTTGGAAGACGGTGAAAGATGAGCTAAATAACATGCAAGATTTTCAAGTTTTCTAGCATAAGGAACTGAAGAACCAATAGGATTACTTAAAGAGTCAATAGCAAGTCTGGAGAGGGTTGATAAACTAGACTAGCCATGGATATGATCCTGTATCAGGCACCATTGATTGGTCTGAAGAAGTTTGGGAAAATACCATTGCGGTAAGTAAATGTGAATAATGGCATTACAATTTGATTATATCACAATTTATGCATGTTTAAGCATCTATTTACTCTATTGTTTATAAGTGAATTCTGAGGCGAGGAAGTATAAGACCACTCATCTTACATATTACCATAGGATCAGCCACCATCAATGTCATTTTCTATATCATCAGCTCCAAATCTTGTTATCTCGAGATTATGGGCCGCTGCTGGATTCACATCATGGAAGCAATCACTTCCACCTATCATCAGGCACTCCAATTCAAACATGACAATGGTATCTATGAGATCAGGGGTAGTCAAAAGCTCTCTCGAGCTTGTAAAAATACTGTCTCTGCTATCCTAGATACTTTTGACAAATTTATGGCATAGCAATTACAGGAAGCTGATCACCTCAACGATCAACCTTCCACGGAGGAGCCCACAGAATAAATCAATATTGATGGACCTAGCAGAGGAACTTTTATTGGTACCAAGATGGTTCAATACGAAAATGATGCTCTCATTCAGTTCTTGCAACTAAATCGAGACATTTTTGCGTTGTTTTTCAAAGAAATGCCTGGGGTCGATCCGGCCAAGGCAAGTCACAAATTAGTCATCAACATTAGCGCCACGACGGTAAAACAGAAACTACGACGACTGTCTCCTCATCTTCGAGATAAAACTAACACCGAGATTGAGAAATTGATCAATGTGGGATTTATTTGAGAAGCCAAGTATCTAGACTGGATATCCAATATTGTCATTGTCCCAAAGAAGAATTGAAAAATCCAAGTTTGCGTAGATTTCACCGATCTGAACAGACATACTCCAAAGGACAATTTCCCTCTTCCCAATATTCATCAAATCTCCGATTCTTCAGTAGGCCATGACCTCCTATCTATGGTGGATGCTGCTTTAGGGTATAATCAAATTCTACTTTTGGAATAATATCAAGAAAAAACAACTTTCACCACTGAAAGAGGTCTTTATTGCTACAAAGTCTTGCCATTCGGACTCAAAAATGCGGGAGCCACATATCGACGCTTAATGACTACTATGTTCAAAACACATCCAGGGAAATTCGTTAAAGTTTACATTGACGATCTCTTGTGTAAGAGCATACAGTCAGCCAATCACATCTCAGATCTCAACACTATATTTAACATTCTTCGATCTTGCAGGATGCGTCTCAACCCTTATAAGTGTCAATTTGTGGTACATTCTGGCCATTTTCTAGGCCACCTTATTAGTAAGAAGGGGATTGAGGCAGATCTAGATCAGATTCGGGCTCTCCTCAGTATGCCTTCTCCAAAAACAACAAAAGACGTTCAGAAACTTGCCAGCAAGATTGCCCACTTCATAGTCATGGAAAACTACCCACTTCGGGATGTTTTATCCAAGAAAGAAAAATCAAGGAGAGTGGAACAATGGTCAGTCAGTTTGGGAGAATATGATATCAAGTTTGAACAACGTCATTCCAAAAAGGGTCAGGCCATTGCCGATTTTCTTGCAGATTTTCAGTGGAAGATCCGGAGTGGGAGGAGCATGACCCTGACCTTACATAAGAAATTACCGAAGATCCACCCTCAAACCATTTGGCGAGCGATCTGAATGGATTACAACAACGAGGTGGAGACTTCACGCGGATGGATCAGCCGAGCCCGCAGGGTCATGAATCAAAATCGTTTTGATTACCCCTCCAATGGAAGAATTGAGAAATCAATCTGCTTGGATTTTGAGGCCTCAAATAATGTCACCAAGTACGAAGCTCTCATTCATGGACTCGACCTCGTTCTTGAGCTCGATGTCCCCAAACTCACAGTCTATGCAGATTCACTACTCATCGTCCACCATTACTCTGAGTAATACAAGAAGAATAGAAAGATGATTGAATACGCAACCCTCATTACAGATAGGATGAGAAAGTTCGTAAAATTTACTCTCGATTATCTTCCTCGTGGTAAAAATAGACACGTTGATTCCTTGGCATATCTAGTCAAGGTCTTGGGTACAGAAGCTCGATATCTCTTGATCCAAATCATTTTAACCCCCAACATTGATCGCATATCTATATGGACGATCAACACTTGGGGCGATAAAAGGGAAGACGACAATTGGCAAAAGCCTTTCTTAGCCAACCTCGGTGTCGACAACAGCTGCAATGGACCACTCCCAGCAGATCCAAAAGAACGCTAACAGCTGATCAATAACTCAAAGAACTACACTAATCAAAGTGGTATACTATACCGCCTTTCCCTTACGGGGCCTTACCTCAATTGCCTATCCAAACCAAAACATATGAAATGCTCATCGAATTACATGATGAGACTTGGGGCTCCCATGTGGCAGGTCAAAAACTAGCAAACAAAGCTATTGTACAAGGAGTATTCTGGCCCAGCATGCGCAAGCAAGCAGATGAGTACTCACGTAGATGTGACACTTGCTAAAGACATGGACATATGATATGCACCCCTACGCTCAAACTCCATGCAAGCAAGGTGTTCTGGCTATTCATAAGATGGGCACTTGATCTCGTCGGTGAATTCCCTAACTCTCCAGGTAACTGCCGTTACCTGCTTGTAGTTGCTGATTATTTTACAAAATGGGCAGTAGCAGTTCTACTATGTCGAACCAGAGAAGAAGAGGTCATCTCTTTTTTCTGGGAGCACATTATCACTCGGTTTGGGTGCCCCGACCAAATTCGTATCAATAACGAGGCCTAATTTGTGGGAGAAAAAATCGTAGCCTTCCTCAACCAACACAATATTATCCACTCAGCATCCAATTCTTACTATCCTCAAGACAATGGCCAAGCCAAAATCACCAACAAAACCATCGTGGATGGACTCATAAAATGACTTCACTCAAAGAAAAAAGGGAATTGGGTTCGAGAACTACCTCATGCTCTATGGGCATATTGTGTCATTCCCAGATAGTCAATAGGATGTACCCCATTCCTCCTTGCCTATGGCACTGAGGCCGTCATTCCTTCAGAGTACCATCGTCCAGTTCGAGATCACAAGCTGACTGACGAGGATAATGAGTTTGAATTGGCTTGCAACCTTAATATGATCGATGAAACCAGGGAATGCACCATCACTAACCTAGGTCAATATCATCATATGCTAGCCAGGTCGTACAACAGCCGAGTTTGAGACCATACCTTCCAAATTGATGATCTCATCCTCAGAGAGATCCCTCAATATCGCAAAGAGCCTCACGCTGGAAAATTAGCCGACAATTGGGAGGGTCTTTTCATTATCACAGGTCTCTCAGGCTTGAGATCATATTATCTCATGACAGAAGAAGGAATCCCCATTTCAAATCCTTGGAACACTAGGCAACTGAAACGGTACTATCGTTATGCGTCATACTACTCCATTTCCATTTCTCGTTTTTGTTTTTTCATTTCCAAAAGTGCAATTTTCATCTCCATCCAATGTAAATTCTGAACTGATTAATGAAACTTCCAAGATTTTCCCAACATCTATCTACTTACGTAGATTCAACCACATTCTGTTAATTAAAGCATAAATAATACAAGCTTTGAATCAATCTTATACCAGTTAAATAAAGGATAACACTTGGTTTGGCTGACTCTACTAAAACTCTGCGATTGAAACAAATGTAGAAACTTGTTTTATATCAAAGACTCTACCAAACATGAGATAGGGCAAATGTAATACTAGCCTTCATCTACTTCAACTTGTTTAGGACATTATTCCAGTTAAATCAAGGATAACACTTGGTTTGGCTTACTCTACTAAATCTCTGCGATTGAAAAAAATGTAGAAACTTGTTTTATATCAAAGACTCTACCAAACATGAGATAGGGCAAAGGTAATACTAGCCTTCATCTACTTTAACTTATTTAGGACATTATTCCAGTTAAATCAAGGATAACGCTTGGTTTGGCTTACTCTACTAAATCTCTGCGTTTGAAATAAATGTAGAAACTTGTTTAATATCAAAGACTCTACCAAACATGAGGTAGGGCAAAGGTAATACTAGCCTTCATCTACTTCAACTTGTTTGGGACATTATACCAATTAAATCAAGGATAATAATCGGTTTGGCTAACTCTACTAAATCTCTGCGATTGAAATAAATGTAGAAACTTATTTTATATCAACGACCCTAACAGGCATAAGATAAGGCAAATGTAATACTAGCCTTCATATCTTTCAATATTTCTGCAACATTACTACAGTTAAATCATGATTCACTTGGTTTGGCTAACTCAACCCATCTCTGCGATTAGAACAAATGTAAAATCTTATTTTATATCAAAGACCCCACCAGACATAAGATAAGACAAATATCATACTAGCTTTCATCTATTTCAATATGTCTGTGATAAATACTATTTATTTTCAGGTCACATTACAATGGATTCTTTTCTGCTGCTGGGATGTCTACCATGCTTTACCCTTTAGAGGAGGCCGATCAAAATTCAGTTCGCGAGTTACAGCAACTCTGTCCCTCTCTATCAGATTAGCAGGTTGAGGGCCTAAATTCGTTTCCATGAAGGCCATACAGTTCCCTCGATCTATATTGACTCTACAAATCCATCCCTTGTCAGATAAACTCTTGAACAAGGTATCTCGTTTTAACTCAAGTCTTTTTTACTTCCTCTACAAAATATGCAACGGTCGACTTTAACAGGTATGCGCGTGACGGATGAGCTACAATGATCCTTGAAAACTGAGATATCACCTTCTCGAGGCATGACTCTAAAGTCGCATGCAGTTTCTTCTAATGTACCATTTCCATTTCTGTCCGAGCATCAAAGGGTATAGTCTCCCCCAATTTTTTAACAAATTTCGTTGATTAAGTCCGATTAATAGCCTCTAGGTCTACCACCTGGGCTCAAATTTTCTTAATTTTTGTATTCAGCTCTTCCCTGGCCGAAGTATCCCTTAACAAATCATCTTTTTTCTTCATCAAAATTTCCTTTGCCCTGAGTTCCCCTTCTAAGATCTTCACCCTGACAAGAACAACATCCAGCTTGTGCTGGCATTCTCTTAAGTTTGTATTCCCTCTCTGTACATTCCCCTAAATTTGAGCTACGTCACCTTCCAGGTCTCTAATTCGACCTGACAGGCTAACTACATCCCCTTGGACTGGAGGAACTTTAACCTCATTTCTACTCCCCCTCGAGCACTCTCTAGCCTTGGCTTTCTTGACACGCGTGCTGGCTTGCATCAATTCGATCTTCAATCGTGTCACCCTCTCATTTAACTTGTCACACCTTCGTTGCATTCCCCTAAACTCCATATCCTTTGCGGGTAGGGCTATATGCAAGTGGTCGGCCGTAACTTTTGAGGCTGATAGATTTTATCGAGCCACCTTCAACTCGTCATCTTTTTCAATCATTTTTTGTTTCAGTCGCTCCAGCTCGCTTCTACAATTCTGAAGATCAGCTTGAGATTGCCCCCTCAATCTTTCTGGCGTCTAAATACGTTATTGAGCCATTTTAGGTTGCCTACCCTTAGGGATCACCATGTCAATCCGACTTTGGAGCTTCGCGATTTGTTCTTTTATCTCCGCAAGCTATTTTAGCCCCTTACCAATTTTGGCATCCTTCTCCTTGGCCTTGCAAGTGAGGTCAATAACAGTCTGGGATGCCTTAACAAATTTAAAATGCACCTTTACATGCTGGTATTCTTTGTCTTCATTCGCCTCCCTCAACCTATCCAACTCCTCCAAAAATTTTCGATTACATTGGAGCGCCTTATCTTCCTGCGAGCAAACTGAATCCAATTCGACCCGTACAATAATAGATACATTATATACTACTCGATTCAGAACACCCATCAAAATGATATATATATATATATATATATCATTTCTAAAAGGATATCTGATCTCTAACATCTACTGTGCGTAACTACTTTTAGACTTAATGGTCGAGGTACAATCTCCGATAGGTGCACCATGACATGTATTTCGAAGTCTAAGGTACATTTTTTCCATATACTACTTTTTCTACATACCTTGAATTTTCCTATGCACTATATAAGAATTATTTTCCTAAAACTGATAGCAAGTTTTTGGTCTACCTTTACGCTTTATGTTATCTTATTTACTTGGTAGCTTTATGTCAATATAGCATACAAGTCAGAAGTCCTATTCTGATCTAACCTGCAACTCTGCTTACGAAGACAACATGGCTATGTAGATCTCTCTTTCCCTGGCAAGATCGGTCTCTAGATCTTTTATTCTGAGACTCATTTCTCTAAGTGCCTACAAGTGGGTTACAAAAATAATAAGGGTTCAGCCTACAAAAGTCTATTCAATACGCACAAATCCAATAATTTGCAAGACACTTCAGAAATATTCATACAAAGTCATTTCTCTACCCTACCTTCTCATTCTCGCCCTCCGGGAGTTCGGTGTCATCCCCTTGATTGTCTAACACCGTCTGACAGGAGACACCGTTTAGCCCATCAACAACTCCCACCGTAGCCTCTTCTACTTCATCAACATCACCCATCTTAACATAGGTGTCTGCCATAATGGTATTCACCTCATCCTCAGAATATCCCTTCTACATCAGGTGCCTCCCAAGCCTTTCGCGCTCCGCCTACACCTCCTCTAGATTCACCCTTGCCTCCGCTTGTAGATGACCAATTGCCACTGCATGGGAATCCTTCTGGGCCTCTAACTTCTTTGCTTCCTTGAGAACATCAGCCTTCGTTTAAGTTGCCTTCTTTTCAACCTCGACCCTTACCTTTATTAGCTTAGATTTTTCTTCTTTCACTCTGAGCCAAATCCCCTTCACCAAACGAGTAACCTGTACAAAATAAATCGACATCAGCGTGAGTTCGAAACACAATAAATAAATATTTCACATGATCGAACATAAATACATACCATCTTGCTCATGTCCTCCCCTCCATGAAGAGCTGCCAGCCTAGCCCTTTCCTCCACTGCTTAAAGATCATCCTCAGCAGCAGGTCGCTCTTCAGCGACCTTTTCCCCTTACCTCCTTGAAGGTTCGATCCTTCTCCTTTTCTCTTTTCCCTCGACCTCACCACCTTCAGTAGTACCAGAGACCGACAGACGCTTCAACATGTATTTTTTTGGAAATGTTTGAGCTAATTTGATCGACGTAATATACTCCAGCTGAACTAAACTTTCTATTCTAGGGGTCTTGGCCACATTGGTTCGACCTTCCCCACCAATTCCTCTCTTCTTCCCATCATCAACACCCGCCATCAGCCTGGTTGATTGAAAATTTTGAACCTTTTTTGACTTGCTCCTAACCCTCTTCTTTCTGCTAAGGCTAAGTCCTTCCAACACAAATTTGTGCTCAACCTCTTCCTCTGTAACTTTGTCCAACATTGAATCTTTCCTCTCTACTTAAGACTTTGGGTCTGCAATACACAACATTTGTTATTATCAACAAAAGATCATCAGTTCACACATATCAATATTATAATCTATGCATTGTTGTACTTACTTTGTTTTACAGTTCTAAACAGAAGATCCAAAGGTTATTCATCATCTCTCTGATGACAATTACCCGTCACCCATATTACATTGTCATTTCAGGCTCGACCTGCTGAGTTATGATCGAAGAAGCGACGCCGAGTTACACTCGCACAAAAATATGTCCTACCACTGGCGTAATAATTCTTCACCTATAAAACTGCAATATGTCATCAGGGGATATCCTCCTCACTTTTCCCTCATTCTTCCATTTTTCATTTAGATGGTCGCAAATAGTTATTACCTCCCACATGTTTCCATTCAATTGAACATGACATGCCCCAATCATATTCATAATCCCCTTCGTCAAATTGGCTGGGAGAAGACTCAAATCGTACCCAAATTGAGACAGGTAATACAAGAAACCCTCGAAAAGGTCATTCCGAACACTCTCATCAAAATATTCTAACGAGATCGATTCATCTATACCTTATCTCATTTTTCTTCTCCAAGTCGGCCAACAAATAAAAATACTCTTCCCTCGTTGCTACAGTACACCCCCTAAATATCCTGCCTGCGTATTTTATGCAGTTACCCCATTTACCTCCTACGGCAGCCTTAACTTTACAAAATTCTTTAAATGTATCTAAACCAGGGGGACAGGCCACCAATTTTCCAGGGAAACCTGGATATTGCTCCAATCCTACTTCAACCTCACTATCAGACTTTACCGTCCGACCAGAGGTCGAAGCCTCCTTAATAGGCGAACTATCCATCTAAACTACAATTTTACAAGCAAAGTTTTGATCTTGGGCAAATACCTCTCACGTTCGGCATACATACAGGTTCAAGTATCTATCATTATTTCATACACATCGATCATTCATATGCAACATATCTTTCAAATATTTTGTCTATATCTTAAATATAAGAGGTTACTATAAATAGTGATTTTTTTAGAGATTTACTTAAAACAGATTATGATTTGCAAAAAACACAGCATACGTCTCTACTAACCTTCGGTGTCAGAATGAGAATCTGCAATAACGCCAAGTCCTTCCCTTACAACGCTGCTATATCGCCACCTATGTGATTCAGTACCTGCAACTCTCTTCGACTGTTAATCACCCTCAAATAAATCCTTACCAAAGCCTCTGTAATTTTTTCTTGCTTCTCTCTCTGTGTTGCTCTCCAAATTTTTAGAAGTTGAAAAACGTTTGAATGATTAAGATGAAGTACTATTTATTATTTCTCTCTCTAACGTCTAGCAGTTATTGCGCCTCGCACAACCCGTTTTATGTTTTAGAATCGAGGCGTCCTTTCTACTATCCATGTCAGACGTCTTGTACCTTCTCAGTAAAACCGTCTTTCCATTATTATCATTGCCCTCATATTTTAATCTATTTTTATCTCATATTACTATATTTTTCTCTGATCTTTCCACACTCATTATGACTCACACTCCACGATATCAGATTTTAGCAGTTTTACATAAAGGACAAAACTAGAAGCTCCTGTACTTTTTTCTGTTCTTGTTCCTTATACTTATAGTACTAGTGACGTCATTTTCAAAGCTAACAAAATTTTCTAAGTTATTCAAAATTTGTTTGTCAAAACAGTCTCAAATGACATTTACAACTATAGAGGATCGAATTGACTTCTAACTTTTATGTTAAATTCAAGAATACTTAATTTTATTTAGGATAACACTTTACATATAATTACATCTAAAATAGCCTTGATAGCCTGAGTGACCACATCCGATTAGATCTCCCCCATCGATCATCCCATCTTCAAATTTGATTTCCACCTCAGCAATCAATCCAATCATCTCTTCTCGATCTGCAGGATCCTACACAAATTCACGAAAGCAGACCTCATAGAAATACTTGGCATACTCAAGTTCCCTTCCCCTTACATTCAGTCCTTTAAGTTGACACTCCCTCACTGGTAACTCAGCATCATAACCAAACAATCCTAAAATCTTCTCTCGTACTTCGCCGATCTTTATGGCCAATCGTCTTTCAGCGGCATGACGATTTCTCCGAGATTGAGTCCACACCATCATAATCTCTTCTCCATATTCAAAAATAAATTATATCCTTATTTATACATTTATACAACACTTTCCCCCAAAAACGTGATTTTGACCTTTTATCTCGTGATAGAAACCCTAAAATCTTGAGATAAACTATTTGAATTTATCTTTTCCCTCATACTTATACGTTACATTATTTTTCAAGTCGGGCTTATTTATTCAAGATTTATTCTTCTATCGACCTCTATTAGCTTAAATTTTTGCATTACAGATTTTCTATTATTTTTATCTGCCACATTTCCAACACGCAGACATATCATACTTACATCACCACATAAATTTTTGCGCATGTTTATCTCAGTTCGAATGTTACAATAACAATACTTTCGGTACTTATAAACTTCAATTCATTTCATACACCCTTCAAACATTTTAGTTCGATTCTACGAGCTATTTTCTATCTCCATAAACACAAGTAATTGGATGACAAATTTTATTCATGTAAATAAAATTACACTTGATTTTATAGGTAATAAATTTTCAGTAATCAATTTAAGGTATTTTACGGATAATACTTTTATAAGTAATAGGTCATTCAGGTACTCCGACACATCAAATCCTTCAGTTCATCCTGCTTCAGTGATCTTTTACCCTAATACAAAGCAGAAATTGGAACCAACGAAAAGCTTCCCTCATATGAGTTTGGTCGAAGTTGAGTCAAACTTCAAATGGAAACTATGCAAGCAGTAGACTCAGTGCTGGCACCAACTCTTCAAACTGAAGGTCTTCTATGTGCCAAAACGTGATAGAAATACAGAAGCAGACTCCCACTTCTCATCTTACTCCCCCACTACCATCACCGCTTCTCCTATAACCCCCCCAAAGAGTTGGTAGAGATGAAGAGGGCCTGACCTTAGAATCTATGGTGATACATGAAACCCGCAGTTATGCCTATCCCTGCATATGAGGCCCCAACATTGTCTTCCTCAAGAGTACAAAAATAAGCCCAATGTTCCTCGCCTATGAAGACGATGAAATGAAACCTCCACTTACAACAGAATTCCACTTCAGCTTCAACCGCTTCGTCTTCCGACATGCCTTGATAAGTCGAAGGAATAGGAGCGGGTATCAACATCTCCAAGGATTGGTCACCAAAGTATTTCAACTTTAACCTCTGCATTTTAGACGCAATCCTTTCTTCAAGGACCATCCTCTGAGTCTTCACCATATTTAATATTTAAGAGAATTTAACAAATTACAAGTGTACTCTGCTTCAAGGATTCGATTCAGGTACTATTTATATAACCCTATATTTATTGTATAGGTACATTTTACCAAGCGTCATTATTCATTACAGACGCAACTCTTCATAACCCTAACTATCATATACATCAACATCCATATCCTCATTTATTATACGTCATTTCCCCATAACCCGCGTAACTTCTACACAGTCAAAGCCATTATAACTCCATTTCAATTATCGAGAACTTCAACCTAAATACCAATTCAAATAGATTATTTCTCAACCAAAGCCACTCGTGACTTCGGTTGTGAGGGGACGATTATAGGGATCTATCCCTTGATCTCACCTAAAGTCGAGCTGTCGCTAGTTTGAATCACCTCCATCTCGGACTCACGCATTTTTTAACATAACTTCCCCCGTCAACATTCTAACCTGCCCCATGAACTGGTTAAGAACGTTGGCCGAACTTAAATCGAAAAGCCTTATCAAGTCAAAGACACCTGTCTCTTACGAACTCGTCAGTTACTCAGTCAACCGCTACTAATCACATTGTTTTAAAAACGTGCTCCAGCACGATGAAGAGTTGCGGAGAAGACCTATAAAAGAAAAAGTTCCAGAAGAGACAATGGCCAGAAAAATTACACAAGAGATCATCAATAAACTACTTATTCTAGATTCTCAGCAACATTAAAACTTCTTAGTTACAGGGTTCAAACATTTCTATATCTAGAGATCACTTGTAATAAGATATCTGCCTCAAGCAATAAAATATTTTTACAAAAATCCTCCACTCGATGTCATAATTTTTTTTTACCTATTCAGAGGTTTTTCACGCTAAAATGACCTGTGTCATTTATTACTTTTCATCAGAATATTATCACAGGTTTATTGGTGTGATAGCAAATTCCAAACCGTTTCGAGCTTACAGAATTTGGCCATTACACTCTTAATCTCTCTTTATATTGATTCCTATCAAGGTCCCAAACATTTCAATTTTTTTAAAATATAATCCATACGGGAGGATTTTAACAGATTGGTTGCAAGTACTTGGCCTTCTGGTGTGTATGGGCTTTTTAACTTCACTTGCTTATAAAATTAAAAAATGATTTGTGCATTAAAGGATTAGAATATTAATGATTATGTAGGGCTATGTTGATGAAACTTGCCTAAAAGATTGTACAAAAAGAGGGCTCTTGGGCTGACTAGATGAGAGCTATGTATTTTAACAAAGTTGGGGACACTATCTTTAATAATAAAAGAAGTTCAATCTGGAGTGGGGTTAAAGGGGCTATCAAGGATGAGAAAAGGCAATCCTTCTGGTCAATGGACAATTGCAGATGGCTTTAAAATTAATAATTGGCATGATCAATAGGTTCGATTATGCTATTTTTAGATCGGGAGAACTCCATCGGAAATCATCATAAGTACTTAAATGAGATTCTAGTGAATGTATATTGGTTAATAGATAATGTTAGTGTTAATTTACTACAACTTGCTGGAGTTGATTGTGCTAACTTATATCTTAATGTGCCAGGACATGATACTTGCTTTTATAAGCCTCATATCTAGGAAAAGTTCATTATTAAAGCAGCTTATGTTATCCAGGAGGATCTAGGGAAGTTTTGATGAAAAATTGACCATGTCGTTCGAACAAGATTTGGAGTCGTTTGAATGACTTCTGGTCTATTCAAACAGACTTTCTTTCTATTCGAATAGATAAAGTCCAGAGTGTTCTGTTCGAACAGACTTTTACTTTTTTCTTCTTCTGTTTGAACAGAGGCTTGTTTTGTTCGAACAAAGGCACGATTCAAACTATTATTAGGGTGTTTAAGGGCATAATTATCCTATTTTGTAACTAGGAACTTGCAACCCTTATAAAAGGGGCAAGACTAGGTAAGATCTAGGAGGTTAGATCAATCAAAGTTCTGAGAGAGAAACTTAGGGCTTGAGAGAAATTTGATTGTAATCAATTGATTTGAGTAATAGAAACTTCAAAATAAATTTCTCCCAACCAATTTGTGTGTTCTTCATACAATTATTCGTTTTAGAGTTTCTCAATTCCTACGAACGCAGAAGCAAGATTTGTATGAAGATCACGTTGTATTTCAGAGTTAGAAAAAACTTGGGTTTCAACTAAACAAATTAACTTTCTTTAATCAAAATCAACTGAGAAGCAAATAACCTAGACCTCCCCTTTTATAGAACACAAGGGGGCTAGAATTAGGAAGCTTAATTCTAATTGAAATAGACTTCTATTTAAAATGGGAAACTGCTGATAACCTATATTGGACCTCTCCAACAGAACTTAAGCTAAAACATAAAACATAAAACATCAAATAAACATAGGTCACACGGAGGTAGACGACCCTATGAAGGATGCGCCACATCATTATGACTTCATAAGGGGGAAAAACATCTGCTGGTGGAAAAGTTTCATGTGGAGAGGCAACTCTTTTCCAAGAGACAACAATTTGGCATGAAGAGTCTTCTACTACACTATTCCTACAGCTGAAAGGGTGCAGAAAAAATATATTCAGTTAGCTTCCAGATGTTGCTTGGGTTACTATGCTTGTAAATCCACTGATCACTTATTTCTCCACTATCCCTTTGATCTTAATGTGTGGTATTGGGCTTTTAATATTTTTGAACTTTTTCTTATGGATCACTGGCTAATATATTTAAGCTTGCTTATGGTAGAAGTTCCTATGTTCAAGGCTTGTGGATCAATATGTCGCAGGCTGTGATCTACTCTATTTGGAACTCCAGAAGAATTCACGAGGAGAGGTCTGCTACTTTTTCTGTATTTCTACCGCTAAACAAGGCATTTTAACTCATATAAGGGAAGCTGCTCCTAGATTTATAGGGGTCATGAACAATAAAGTACAAGACTTGAAAAATATCTCTAAGTTGGGTGTGATCTTCAGGCCTAGAAAAACCCTAGATATAAAAGCTTGCTTCTAGGAGCCCCCCGTGGAAGGAATTATCAAAGCAAACACGGATGGTGCGAGTATAGGGAATTTGAAGGCAGGATATAGGATCATGTTCACAGACTATACAGGTTCTATTAAGGGGTACCCACAAAGAATATTGGGACTGCTACTTCATTTATGGCAGATTGTACAGAAGTTCTTACTGCAGTAGAAAGAACCTATCATAAAGGCTGTCACAGTTTACTCAATGAATCTCATTCAAAGGCAGCTGTGGAGTCTTTTAATCATAGTTGCATGCCTTGGAAAATTGAACCTAAGTGGAGATTCTTATCCAGTAAGATGGTTATAACAGTTTAACACACATGGAGGGAGGCAAATTTTAGTGCAGACAGTGGAGCAACCAAAGCTACAAGTATGATTGATGGTCAAGAGGAGTGGTATGACAGTGTACCAAGTTTTATTAGGAGGATAGAGAAGCCTTTTCAGGCTTAATACAAATTTTGTTAAGTTCCCTGGCTAAGAGTAGGACTTGTCTACTTCAAGCCTTTCTTTGTATTCTTATTTTTAATTAATAAATTGCTTACCTTTTGCAAAAACAAAAAAGGTCATTCCAGTGAGTTTCAATTGAAAGCTGGCTTGATGTACAAGGGTACATTGCTATGCATTCTGGCAGATGGAGGTCGATTACAATAGATCCATGGAGTTGCTGGATGCTTTGGAGCTAAGAAGACTTTGTTGAACTTACTATGATATGTCTTTGGCCAAAGATGCATTTTGATGTTTTGAGATATGTTAGGGGTTGTGTTATTTAACATATCGAAGCCTTCAAACTAGAAGAGACGATTGCATATCCCATTGCCAATACCTTCCCGACCTTGGGAAAGTATCTCAATGGATTTCTTAGGCGGTTTGCATAAAACTAATGCACGGAATGATTACTTGTTTGCTGTGGCTGATTGATTTAGTAAGATGATTGTTCTTACTCCTTGCACAAAGACGGTTACTGGAGAAGGGGAAGCTATTCCATTTTTCAGTTATGTGTGGAAGCACTTTGGCCATTCTACTTCGATTATTTTGGATAGGAATAGCCGCTTTCTTGGGAGCTATTGGACTTTGCGGTGGGGCATGGCATGATGGATACAAGATTGAAGAAAAGTATGGTGTTTCATCCACAAACTGACAGGCAAATAGAGGTAATCTAAAACATCCATATTTGGAGTTTGTTTCATTCCGTGTCTAGTTTAGATGTCAACACAATCTCGTGGTTACTCGACGTCAGAGATTGCACATAGAGCGACTACAGCTGGACTGGCACTGAATAGGTAAGTGGGTTTCTAACTTCCTGTTCTATAATATCAAGCCCTATGTCTTTTACAGAGTATGAAAAAGTAATAAGAATGTCTCATTAAAGAAAATAGAAGTTCTATTCGAATAACCTTTAATGTTGCTCGAATATGTTATAACAGATAAAATTGTATTCGAATATAATTACTTGTGTTAGAATAACTTTTAACAGATGCATTTTTATTCAAATAGATTGATTGTTGTTCGAATAACTTTCAGCAGATACATTTCTATTCGAATAGATTGATTGTTGTTCGAATAACTTTCAACAGTTACTTCTCTGTTCGAATAGAATAACTGTTGTTCGAACAATGCCCGTGTTTTATGTTTTCCTATTTAAGACATACTTGCTTTTTTTAGACCTCATCTCTTCCAAAACTTAATTTTTCAGAGCTTGATATTTAGAGAGAAGAGAGTTTTTCTTTGAGAGATTCGAGAGAGAATTAACAACTCAAACTTGAATCAATCATTGATTAAAAAAACAAAATCATGATTTTTAAAGTTTGAGCGATTCAAGCTTTAAAGCTTTGGTACGCTATCCAAGGCGAGGTATTGCAAGAACGAAGTGGCGTTGCGAGAACGTGGAATTGATTGCGAGGAGTTCAATTAGAAGAGAGGTAACCACAGGATGTGCTTATCGAGTCTGTAAGTAATTGAATACTTATAATTCTTTTTCAATAGTAAATTGTTTTAACTGTCGAGTGATTCGACAGCGACCTGTGGGTTTTTCTCCTGAGAAGGTTTCCCACAGGGTTAAAAATCTTTGCCTTATCTTTTATTTCCATTGTTTGCTTGACATTAGATAATTGTCCAACTTGATTAAGGTTAAGCATTGACCATTTATTCAAAAGAATTAAGATCTATCGATTTAGACCTAAAACGATCGGAATTGGTTAGTCTCAAGGCGACTAGTTATTTCAATTGGTATCAGAGCGATCATGTTTCGAGGTTTAATAACCTAAGCATGGATCCCGGATAGTTTGCTTGAGAATAATGAGTTCGGAGAAGTTGGGAGGTCCTATAAATTGCCCTCCAGCCTTTGATGGCAAAGACTACCCATACTGGAATGTCTGAATGATTGCATACTTACAATCAATCGGAGAAGATGTATGGATTGCTGTTGAGGATAGATGGACACCCCCTACTGTGATGCAAGGTTCTCCAGGGAGTGCTAAAGAGGTTCTTAAACCTAGGAACCAATGGTCAAAAGAAGAAAAGGATACTGCTGGTTATAATTCTAAAGGCCTCAATGCGATCTTTACGGCTGTGAGTCAAAGTGAGTTTTGATATATCTCTGCATGTACCACTTCTAAAGAAGCTTGGGATATCCTAGTTCGAACTCATGAAGGCGATGATACAGTCAAAGAAAGTATGCTTCAAATGCTTACTTCGCAATTTGAGAATATTAGAATGAGTGAAAATGAACCTTTTGACGAGTTTTATGCGAGACTAAGTGATATTGTAAACACTAGTGCCACATTAGGAGCTGCATACTCCGATGTTCAAATAGTTTGGAGAGTTCTAAGATCCCTTCCTAAGAGCTTTAGATCCAGACGTGATGCTATAGAGGAAGCTCAGGATCTTAAGAAAATGAAACCAGATACATTAGTTGGTAAATTGCGAACGTTTGAACTCGAAATGAAAATGGAAAACCCCAGGAAGAACAAGAATATTGCTTTTAAGTCTTCATCTTACTCTTCTTCTTCTTCTAAGGGTACCATAAAAGCTGACAATTTGTCTAATTCTGATAATGATGATGGGTCCGATCTGGATTCATAAATTGCCTCTATAAGCCACCAGTTTAAAAACCTTGTAAAACAACGTCAATTTCAAAAACAAGGGCAATCGGTGAATCATAAGTCACAAACTCATGATCAACATCGAGTGAATAAGCAGCAAACCAACCTTGACACTAACCTAAGTCAAATTGAATGTTATAAGTGTCATAAGCTTGGTCATTATGCTCACAACTGTCCCAATAAGAAATTTGGGACCAATCACAAAGCTATGAATATTAGAGTTACTTGGGATGACAGTGATGATGAGAATAATAATGAGAGTTATCCCCAAGTAGTTGAATATAGACCATATTGTGTCTATCCTACTATTAATTTATGGTAATGATAACTATGACGTTTTTGTACTGGAAAATTCTGTTAAAAATCAGAGTGATCAAGAACAAAATGAATTTGAAGATATGAATCATGAGGACTTGTATGCTCAGACTCTCGCCAAGTGTTTGAAACTCGGTAAACTTAACAAAGTCTTGAAATACCAAGTTAATACACTTAAGTGCGAACTTCAAGACAAAACTGAGAATACAAGTCACGAGATAGATATTCTTGAGAATGAGAAAATAGGCTTTCATGAAAAAGTTATGTGTTTAGAAAAAGAAGTTAATAATACAAAGGAGAAAATGAAATCAACTTTGGATGAACTTTGTTCGGCCAAACTTGATGTAGTTTTATCTGAGCAGAAACTTGAGAAGTTTTGTCATGGGGCCAAGAACATTGATAAAATGTTATGTATATGAAAGACGGATAGTAATAAAAGGGGTCTAGGATATGAGAAACTTCTTCTTAAATCTAAGACTCCTCAAATCACTAAGTTTGTGAAAGCAACTGCATCTACTTTGGTACCCAAACATAATATGATATACACTACTCATAATCATTTCAAACGAGTATCTTACTCTCATATTTATTATTGTAGTATATGTGGTCGAAAAGGTCATATTGCATCTTATTGTAGATTTTTTGGACCCAATCAACCATATGCTCGCCCTTTCAATGGAGATAGATATAAGTCATATGTGAACTAATGTGATTTGTGAGAATTTGAGTAGATGGTCTGCTCTAGAAACATCACCTCAAAAAGTAATTCGTGCAGCCTGGGTACGGAAGAATGATTTAGCACCACAGAAAAGGTGCAATGTTGCTTAAATAAGGTAATGAGAATTTACTGAGAAGGGTTTTAATTATGCTTCATCAGATTAGGTACGTTTCTTACCCTGTCTCAGTTTGTTTTTGTTTTTGTTTTTATTTTTTTGATAGTAGGATATTGTTTTGGTTTTTATCTGCACTTTGTGCTTTAGAAGTTTTTGTATGTAGAATATTCTTGCTAGACTTGGATTTTGCTTGTGTGTTATATTCATTTATGAGATAATTATTTGGTAAAACCACATTTCACAATAGTCATTGAGTTTCTTGTTTAAACTAGAAGTTCATCGTGACTAGAACCACATGAGGATAACTGTAGAGTCTTCGTACCTAATGTTATGTGAGGATATGACCTTATTTATGAGCTTTGAGTGTTATTACATTTACTTTTCGTTTATGATCTCGCTGTTTTTTGATCTCATTTCGTTTCTTTACTCAATTGTCAAATGGTAATATCAAAATCAAGTTATACTAGCTTTCCTACTTTTACTCGAGGCAAAAAAGGTGACGGTGCCAAACCGAAGATATGATAATAGGCACTTTTATTGCTACATCTTTTTGGCCTTCGTCTGTGTTTACCCAAATTTGTATCCGCTTACAGCCCCTTGTGCCTTAAAAGATGCCATTCGTTTTTCTACCCCAATCCTTTATTATTTTACCCATTTCTTCTGAGACTTTTCAGTGATTTTTAGGGGAAAAATGAATATAAGAATATAATGTCTCCCTAAATGAAGTTTGTTATTATCTTAAATCAGTGAAAAAAAAACTATGTGTCTTTTGGGGGAAAAATGAAAAGAAGAATAGAATGTGTCCCCAAATGACATTTTTATTATTTCAAATCAGTGTAATGAAAAAAGGAGAGGAGAAGTGGTATTTTTATTATTATGTGTACTCAATAAGAAGAAGAATGACAGAAGTTGTATTTGGTTTCAAGTAAGAAGGGGAGTTAGTGTAACTGTAGTCTCAGAATGCCAACAAAACACCTCCTCCGTCATATGCCTAGCCATGCCTACATTATAACCTATTCAAAGGCCTATTTGATCTTGAGTTCGGCGCAATCACTATTAGTGGAGAGTAGATATAGGGAGTCTTTATTAGTTTTAACTTAAGACCATATATGATAATTGGGGTTCTTTCTTATGAGATCTTCCAATTCACAGTGCGCCATTTTTCATGAAATATGATTTTTCCGCTGCTTTATATTCATATTCATATTTCACATAAAGTATTTGCTAGTCAATTCTCAGTGATTTTGAGTGACCACCAAGAGAGGCCTAAGTTGAAATAACTTTCCAATATAGTATTCTAACTGCGGCAGAGTAATACGTTGAAAACTGGGTAACTCTTTGACTATGCACACACACACACCAAGTAATTCATTAAGTGATTGTTTTATATCACATTGGCAATGTCTTGGTCTTTATAGGATATTATTCATTGTCTTTCTATCATGCCTTGTGTTCAGGGGGAGTGTTATTTTCTTGTGCTTACTTATTTCAGAGACACTCCCCGTGTGTATTTTTCCTTTTATTTCATTTTAAGGGGTTTATCGTTATTTTGAGGGGGAGATGCCTATTATTTTGAGGGGAGATGGATATTATTTTGGGATATTTGTGTTTTAGTGTTTTTCTTAACTACACTTTGTCCTACTGGTTTATTTATCCTCTTATGGGCAATTTACCCTTTGTTCATCTGTGCCTAAAAGTGGGAGAGATGATCCTGACTGGTAAGTCAGGTGAGTTATGTTCTCTTTACTAAACATAGATGATCCTGACAGGTAAGTCATATTGTTTTTATTGGATCCCTTATTTAAAGTGAATGGTTACGTGATGTACTTGCTTAGTGTGCAGGGATTCCAGAGTAGAGATGATCCTGATAGGGATCCAGAGTATGTGATATATAAGGTAAAAGTAGAGCTTTGAGTATGGATGTTCAGTGATTGAGTCAGTCCATCGAGTTGTATTTTTATTTATTATAGTTAGTTTTGGTTTTGACACGAAATGAACAAAAGGGGGAGATTGAAACATCCATATTTGGAGTTTGTTTCATTCCGTGTCTAGTTTAGATGTTAACACAATCTCGTGGTTACTCGACGTCAGAGATTGCACATGGAGGGACTACAGCTGGACTGGCACTGAATAGGTAAGTGGGTTTCTAACTCCTTGTTCTATAATATCAAGCCCTATGCCTTTTACAGAGTATGAAAAAGTAACAAGAATGTCTCATTAAAGAAAAGAGAAGTTCTATTCGAATAACCTTTAATGTTGCTCGAATATGTTACAGCAGATAGAATTGTATTTTAATATAATTACTTGTGTTAGAATGACTTTCAACAGATACTTATTCTTAGTCGAGTGTAAAAGAGTAAGAGAGTAGAAGATGAATGGGTTTTATGAAAAAAACTAGCCGTTTATAACCATTGAACTTCTTGTTAAAAAAATTGATTAGGGAAAAACCAAGTATGGAAGGGGAACCTTGTGAACATTTCATACTTGTAGGCTCTTGCTGTGTAGTCCTAAACTGCGTAGCAAGAACTAGCCATTGCACACATTGTCAAATCTTAGCCGTCCACATGTCTCCTCCTTAGCTGTTGTATATACGCGCAATTCCAAGCAACGCAAGAAAAATGCCCCTTAAATCTTGATAAGTGTCATCATCTTATTGACCCACTTCCTAAGAGCAGTTCAGAACCGCGTGGCATAAATCCACCAAATATCCACCCAAAGGGTGGAGAATCTACCCTCAAGGTGGATATTGGTGTGCCATGTAGGCGTTGTCAATTAGTTGTTGTGGGGTGGATTTGCCCAAATGAGGGTGAAGAATGGGAATCCACCCTCCACGCCATCCTTCATCTAGCTGATGTGGATGTTCTTACTGATGCATTGTGTATTACATTCACCTCCACACCCATATTTTTCGCCCTAAGTGCATCTCCAGCAGCGAGTGAGGGTTTGGGTGTGGGTTCTGACAAGTTGGCCCACAAAAAACCCAACCCAAACCTAACCCTTTCCAGTAGTGAATTCGAGTTTTTTTTTTAAATTTAGTCCATGCGATAATCTTTTGTCCGCGCGGTAATCTTTAGTCTGTGCGGTATTCATTACTCCGCAGAACTATTCATCTCTCTCACACATCAATAAAAAAAATTAAAAAAATTAAATGCGACGGTAATCAAAATACCGCACGATAATCAAAAGTACGTCAAACTCATTTTTTTGACTTTGAGGAGCTCAAACCCTGCTGGGTTCTGACACAGCCATGTAATGTAAGTCAACCCACACCCATTTTTTAGCTACTGGGAAGCCAAAATTTTAGGTTTGGCTTCGAGTTACTAAACCCAACCCAAACCCAAACCTTGTTGGAGATGCTCTAATAACTAGGTATGTATGTGTTGTAGCTCTGCACTCAAAAATAGACAAAGTGAGGAACTAAAAAATAATAGGGAGAAATAATAACAAAGTATGGCCCCGTCAACTATGAGTTTTAAAGCATAATTTCCAAACCCATTTGCTTCAAAGCACTCGATTTATTAACGAAAATTATGAGAATAAATACTACTTTTTGCCATCTTTACAAAATCAGGCCCAGGGAGCAATAAATTCCAAAATCGATACTGGCAAGAGAAAAAATTAGATTTGCCTCTACTAAAGTTGTAATATTACGACGACAACCACCTATTTTTGGGTTCCACAAGTATGAATGTTACATCCGGCGTAATAAAAAATTATAAAAAATTATGTTACTCATTTAAAACTATTATATCAAGCTACATATACGTGGAAGGCTGACATTATCACCATCTCATGAACTACTTGTCATTTGTTTTTGTACATTTTGTCTTACCTTTGACCAGATTTATTATTTATAAGAAGGTAGTCTCTTTCACCAATTCTGTTACTATTTCTTATCATTTATGGTTAGGTATCACCTACGGTTCACAGGTGTTCGTTTGATTTTTAGCGCCAAAAGCTATCTCAAGTTATCAAATAATTTATTCTTTTTACTCAACTGCAAAAACTGTCCCAATTATTTGTCACAAACCGTCTGTGTGACTGCTGCATACCAAGTTCTTGATTAAAGACTGGCACTCTACACATTGGGCATGGAGGAAATGATGGTACTCCTAACTCCTGTAGATGGTACTCTACTGTACTCAACTCATGGAGCAAACGATGGGAAATCATCTGCGCGGCTACTGCCAACCAAACTATGTCATTTATTTAGTTAAACTACGACTTTGTTTCAGACAACTATGTCATTTGGTAATAGCTAATTATCATTTTAATAAAGAATTTCCCATTTGTTCACCCTACTTTGTCATTTGTTTTTTATAACTTTGCCATTCTTTCAGAAAAATATTAATTGCTTGAATATTACAGTAGGTTTCTAGGCCGTGGGCTCCATAGGTAAGGCCACAGGTAAGGCCATGGGCTCCACTACGAATGTCACTTCCTAAATAAGAATAAAAAAAGTTTGAATCATTTAATAATATATTATAAAGCCACGTATTCAAATTTAATTCCTCGATGTACACGTGTCATTACTATTTCGAGACGTGTAAGGCAGACCCTGTCATTATTTCAGGCATTTGTTGTCATTTGTAGATGCCAATTTGTTACATTTTTAAACATAAGTTATATTGAATCATGCAGACTCTGTCACCATCAGTTATATTGTTTGGTATTTGGTTACTGTCATTTAGGGTTAGGCAACATGTGAGATTCATACGAGTTCGTTGGCTTTTGGCGCAAAAAACTATCCTCATTCCTCAAACACTTTCATCTTATACGACCACTGCAAAGACCATAAAAACCTTAAAAGTTGTCCCATTTCTACAAATCGTGTGTAAGATTGACAACTGTAAAAGCCATCCCGGTCGCACAAATTATTTTCTCAAAATCATCGTGATTCAGCCCATCGTGTGTGTATGTGTGTGTGTGTGTGTGTGTGTGTGTGTGTGTGTGTGTGTGTGTGTGTGTGTGTGTGTGTGTGTGTGTGTGTGTGTGTGTATGTGTATGATTTTAGTGTTATATCAGTGGCAAATCATCTGTGTGACTACTGTCTACCTGGTATTTGATTAAAGTCTATTTTTTCTTCTACTTTCATAATCAAGTCTGATAAATAAGTGAATAAACAAGTTGACGAGGAGAACCAAATACATGAGGGTGGAGCCAAGAAGGGCACCTCCAATGTTAAAAATTATACCTTTCAGTGTACAGGTATAAGACTTAATAAAATATTTGCAGCTCTGCCTGAAAAGGAGAAGGGTGCTCTTCGTACGACCTGCTTTGCACCCTTACTGCTGATTGATCTAATAACGACGATGTCGACGTTGGTTATGGAAATATTCGATCGTCATCTCGGTTATATAAAGTTCCAATTTGGGAGGATGATAATTAAGATGAAACCCATTCATGTTTGTCTGATTTTGGGACTACGTGTCTCTCCTATTAAAAATGAGTTCTTATTTGTTGATCCTGAGCATATGACAAATTTTTGAATGAGGCAATTGATAAGCACGTAATTATGAAAATTTTAATATACCCGAACATGTATTTTAGTCGTCTATTATATTTAATTTAAGGTACTTATGTGCGTTTGCTTGATTGTAGCTATTGGAGATGGATATTTGAACCCACGCTCTTAAAGTCAAGTAAAAGTATCCCCAGCAGTTCATAACACAAAAAGTATAAGGCACTATATATTTGGTCTCAAGATTGAAGAAATATATACACAAATATTCTTGGCGAATAAGATCAAAGAATATATTGCATCCAAGATCCTTGAAGATATTTTATATTGAAGATATATGCAAGAGTTTCCATGAAGAAAGATCTTTACTGCACTTAAGGAAATTATATGCAAGAATCTTAGGAGATTGGTTGTAAAATTAGAAGATATTATTATGAAAATATTATTTACAATTTCATGTATAGTTTCTAAATTTGGGTTCCTTCTCCTATAAAAGGAACCCTCCCCCATTGTAATTGGGTATCTCATATTGGAGCAAGTTTAGAAGAAATAAAGTCTTAGTTTTTATTTAATTGTCTTCTTCTTCTTCTTCTTCTTCTCTTTTAGCTTAATTTTTGTTAATGTCATTTTTAGTTGTTAATGCGATGAAGTTCGAGATGAGCGGCTAATCTTCTAGCTAAGGCTAGGATGAGGCCTCTTCTTGGATGAATAATAGCTGGTAATAATTAGGTTCTAATTAGTTTTCTCTTAGTACTTTATAATTGATAAGTTAGTACATCATATTGAAGGCTTGACCATAGCTTGGATTTGGTGTACGATAACTTTGGATACAAACAAGTACTACTAACCGTAGACTTGATTTGGAGATCTAAACAAAAGAAAGCAGTAGAAAACTCACTCAAGCCAAGCCATGGTTAAGTTGATAATTCTCTAAGACACTCTTCACAATCTCATAAAAGCTTAGCCACTAAATGCTTGACCATAGATTAGTGGTTTATTTTACAATATCGTATATGTCTTAACACAAATATATAATGGGTAGAGATATTAGGATCTAGTTATATATCGATTAGTGCTTTAAAAAGTTGAGGCCAAGTCCAAACCTTAGCTTTTACCCTCATTTAGTTTTATAATTAGTTTTTATTTATTATTCTTTGATTTATCTCTTATAAAACCGAAATTCGGCTTAGAAAGTATTTGTTTTTCCCAAACCTCCTTACGGATTCGATCCCACTCATCCGTGCTACAATTCGGCAACCGCACTTTGAGCAGGAATTTCCTAGAAGCACTAAAAACAATTAGGTGCAGATAAGGAGGACCACTATTTTTCTATTATCTGGTTATTCAAGGATAAAGACAATTTTGGTGTTCCTCGGTTATTTAAGGAGAACTTGCAACCAAGATAGTTAATAAATTATTGTACTTTGTACCCCAATAGTACCATTGTAACATCATTTAAGTATGGGGGTATATTAGTCTGGTTGAAGACGACAAACTTAACGCTTCTTGGGAGGCTGCCCTTGACACATTCAGGTGAGAAATTTTAGTTTTTCTCTTCTATTTATTTTTATGCTTTTAAACATTGAGGGCAATGCTTGATTTAAGTTAGGGGGTAGGAAACTATTTCTCTAAATATTTTTTGAAAAAAAGTGAAATAATGGCACTTTGACAATCTATGATATATTCTTGATGAATTTCCAAACATTTAAACTGATTTTACATTGGCATAAATATTATGGAAAAACCTAAATTTTAAAATTGTACCAAGTATATACTAGAATATTTTGGAATATCTTAAGCTAGATGTATTATCTTTTTATTAGCGACTGATTCAAGTTAACTTGGCATATTTTGAAAACGTGCATGTCACAGTAGTCTTGCAATTAATACCTTCAATAGATTTTTGCATAGTATAAGGAAAATTTAGCATTTATGTAGTAGCCTACTCGCAACCTTCTACTCAAAATCTACTCAAAGCCTATTCGCAGCTTTTTACTTGAAGCTTACTTACAAAAAATTCTATACGAAGCCTACTCGCAGCCTTCTACTTGAAGCCAACTCATAGCCTTCTACTCACAGCCTACTCAAAGCATATTCTACTCGAAATCTCAAGTACAGACTCCACACATCGCAGCAAAAATACTTCGACCATAGCTGTATATGGTCAAAGTATGACAGGTCAGGCAGTCATCACATCAGACATGTTTGGCTCCCATACCCTTGTCAGTACAGACATGTCCGACGCCCATACTTACTCCAGAATATCCTGACAGTACTCATATAATCTGACCCATACTTGGTGACTCAGCTTTCTATGATTCTAAAAATAGGAGAGGTGGGGAACCAAGGAAGGGTTAAAAAATCTCCCCTCTGAGCTCTTACAGTTTACCTTTGATCACTATGTAAAACCCAGTACTCGAACCCTCAATTACTCATCGGTAATATAAACTATCTTAAAAAATCCTCATCAGAGGTCGTAGAGCGCCACATTCGGGCCTATACGCAAGTATATTGTCTATTGATTTTCTGTATTCTAGATTATATGCTTGAATCCTCCGATTAGGAATAAACCCTGTGGTGTAGGAGTCGACTTCCCCCAGCCTGAAGTTAGTCCCCTACAATTTATGTTAGGAATAGTTTGCTTCAAGGGAGACAACTGCCTAAGAATAAATTTATTCCTAAGAAAAAAATAATAATAAGCCAAATGTTATCTAAAAACTTTCACGCTGCAAGGCTACTTGCATGATTATGAACTGAAAGGGGAGAAATTTTTACCAATCTTGAGTTTGACCATGAACTATGTGAAATGAGCACAATTTTTTTTACCAAGTCTTTATTTATTTCATTTGTTGTATGTAAAGTGGAAGAAGGGTGAGAGAGATGGCGAGGAGAAAGATGAAGATGACAAAGAACAACCTCAAGTTGCCGATGAAGAGGAAATTCTAGAGGTATTTATCTATCATTTTTTTTGAGCTAGCTATTATATTTGTTGCAACCTTGTCATTTTTTGAGCTGTCTATTGATTTTCTGTATTCTAGATTATATGCTTGAATTCTCCGATTAAGAATAAACCCCGTGGTGTAGGAGCCGACTTCCCCTCAGCCTGAAGTTAGGCCCCTACAATTTATGTTAGGAATAGTTTGCTACAAGGGAGACAACTGCCTAAGAATAAATTTATTCCTAAGAAAAAAATAATAATAAGCCGAATGTTCTCTAAAAACTTTCACGCTGCAAGGCTACTCGCATGATTATGAACTGAAAGGGGAGAAATTTTCACCAATCTTGAGTTTGACCATGAACTATGTGAAATGAGCACAAGAAATTTTCACCAAGTCTTTATTTATTTCATTTGTTGTATGTAAAGTGAAAGAAGGGTGAGAGAGATGACGAGGAGATAGATGAAGATGACAAAGAACAACCTCAAGTTGCTGATGAAGAGGAAATTCTAGAGGTATTTATCTACCATTTTTTTTGAGCTATCTATCATATTTGTTGCAACCTTGTCATTTGTTCATTTAATTTTACCATTCATTGTATGTATGTATATCCTATTTTACAAATGGAGGATTTAGAACAAGAAACTGTAGTGGTGTATTATGATGGAAAAAAAATGTAGGGGAAGAAGCCAATGAGGTATTTAACTAATATTCGTTTGTATTGAGCTATCTATAAGATTAACATCACCTATTAATACCATTCTCGTTATGCCCAAAAATTCAATAATCGGTAGCTAGACCAATTACTATCATTCAGGATGTACAGGTTGGGGAATCCAACCGATTCTCCCCCACAAACAACCGGGCCATAGAAAAGTTCAGGCTCAGTCATTGACTATAGCAATATCATTAGAGTAAAAGGAAATAAAGCGAAAGTATATATATCAACTGAAAACGTAAATACAATGTCTCGAATTCTATACAGCGTCAAAAGCTAAGAACATAAAAGAAAATACTAAAACCAGAGCAGGAACAACAACTGCAATACCGGAACTAACAGCTGAAACTCTTAGCGAAACCTGCCATTACTCCGCATCTGAAAGGGGGGAACAAATTGAGAGTTAGCAAAACCACGGCTCACTAATGCCCAACAATGCTAAAAAACATACTAATATAGCAGGTGCAGAGAAAGATGAGTGATGAATGAGATAATTAATATTTTAAAGTGCAGTGGTACATATAAGTGCAGAAGGGAATAAGGAGTGGGTGAGTGGAATGGAACAGAGATATATATACATATGAAGTAATGCGATGAAGTAATGATGTGTTGATATGATATGGCATGAGATGATTCTAGAATTATCCTAATCATGAATGTTTATGATGCTGTGAAATCAAGAACTAGGCCTATAAATCAATATAGTGGGCTAATCAACCGCTAATGCATAATAACCTTAACAAAAATCTCAGTTGGATACAATAGTACGATTTCTTGTCCAAGCTCGACTAGTCTAAAGCGTATTATCACTTGATCAGAGTGTTCTGGGCTTTACAACCCACAGAGCCAACGTTCAAACTTTATTTTACTTATTCCAAGGAATTTCAACCACACCGAGGATGAATCCCGGTACCTGAGGATTGTCTCATACCATCCTATACTCCCGGGTGAGTAATAGATATGATAGTACCTGTCGCCAAAGAATCACCTGACTATTTCAACCCGATATAAGAATCCTAGTAACCTATCGAGGGTCAGCCGACGTAGAGTTGGTTTATGTATCCGATCCCGTTAAGTAAAAAGAATAAAAGAAACTCACACTGAAACCAGATCCCAAGGATTAAAGCACCACAGCCGCCCCCATGACCCACGCACAGAATAACCCTTGCCTGAGAGGAGGGCAAACAATTTTAACCCAACAGCCACAACCTGGCCAACACACACGGGATAACCACCTACCTCAGAGGATGGTAAACAAACCCAATACAGATACAAACAGTGACTAATTGACCAGCCACAACATCCAAGCACAGATTAACAATGACTAATTGACCAGTCACAACATTCAACAGTAGATTAACAGTGACTAATTTTGAAATGCTATCTTCAAAATATCCTCCTTCTTGATCCTCTGCCGATGGTAACCTGATCTGAGATTAAACTTGAAAAAGAATTGCGCTCCCCGAAGCTGGTCAAACAAGTCCTCGATCCTAGGTAAGGGATACTTATTCTTAATCGTGACTTTGTTCAACTCGCGATAGTCAATACACAGACGCATCGTCCCGTCCTTCTTCTTCGCAAACAATACCGGAGCTTCCCACGATGAAGTACTCGGCCGGATAAATTTCTGATCCATTAACTCAAAAATTTGATCATACAACTCTTTCAGTTCAACAGGTGCCATACGGTATGGAGCCTTCAAAATTGGAGTTGTAGAAGGTAAAAGATCTATACTGAAATCAATCTCTCTCGTCGGCAGAAAACCAGGTATCTTCTGGAAAACATCGAAATGTCATACATAACCGGAATGGAACCAACATCAACACCCGAGGATTCTAGCTTTAAGAATGCCAACAAACCGCCTCCTGACCGCGCTGGTTTCAAACTAGTAAACACGAATTGCTTCTCCCCTGGAATACTAAAAGTAGTCGTCTTCTCAAAATAGTCAAAGGTAACTTGATGCGTCGATAATCAATTCATACCCTGGATAATATCAAACTCCTGCATTGGTAGTACCAACAAGTCTGCTGAAAGAACACGGCCATAAACAACTCTAGGGCAATCTCTACAAATACGAGAAATAGAAATCGAAGAATCGAGAGGAGTACCCAACAAAATCTCTTCATGCAATAAGGAAGACTCAAAACCAATAGTGCAGAGAAATGCATATGTTATGAATGTATACGATGCACCAGAATCGAAAAGAATACGAGCGAGCGAATAAGAAATATGAATCATACCTTCCACTACAGGTGGAGTAACGCGAGCACCTCGCCTCCCAACTGCGTACATCCTGTTCTGCCCTTGGCCCAGACCCTGGCCCTACTACTGACCCGGATGGTACTGTCTCTGTCCACCCTGAGGGTCTGTTACTATCTTTCTACCCTCTGAACCTAGAAACCGTCGCTGCTGAATCTGCTGTGGTCTCGACTTGTGACCAATAGGACCCTAAAACTGTTGTAATGGCTGAGGACTCTGGTCTGGTTTAGGACAACTCTTCTTAACATGCCCCCTCTCCCCGCAGTTCCAACAATAATGGGAAGCAAACAGAGGTCCATCTAAATCCTGTCCTCCCATAAATTTAACTGGTGCACCATCAGTAACTCCCAACTTCTGCCTCTTCGGACCCGAGCTCTCATAGTGAATCTAGACTGCCTTGCCCTTGTCGAGTCTCTGATCTTGTCTCATTTTGTTCCTCAAGTCCTTAGATTTTTTCTCCTCAATATCGTTCTGCTCTATCGCCAAAGCTTTAGATAAAACCTCTCTATATGAACTAGCCCCCGAAGCAATCAAGAACTTCCTAAAATACGGACGAAGACCCTTCAAATTTTTTATCTTGCGCTGCTCCTCATCCTGAACAATAAATGGAACATACCGAGAGAGCTCATTGAATCACTGATCGTACTGCGAGATACTCATATCACCCTGTTCAAGTATATAGAACTCTGAGATACACGCATCCCTATAACTCTGTGGGAAATACTGCTCAAAGAATCAGTCTTGAAAGGATGCCAAAAATATAGGAGTCTCTACTATGGTCCTCTTGGCTGTATCCCACCTGTGATCTGCCTCACCTTGAAGAAGATAAGTAGTAAGTGTCACCCTCTGATTATCCGTACACTTCATCACATTCAAAGTCTTCTCTATAGACTTAAACTACGTCTCTACCTCTGAAGGAACCATTGTGCCTAAAAAAGTTAGATGTTTGTATTTCTGAAGCTGCTCGAGGTAACTATACTCTCTGGCCACTGGGCTCCTAGCCTGCTAGAAATGAGCTATGAAACTCTCCATGAACTGCCTCATCTCTGCTGAAATATCGGGAATAACTAGAGTAGGTAAAATGTTAGGCTGCTCTGGAACTGCAGGAGCTGAAGGAACACCCTGATCAATCAGGACTGACCCCAAACTCTCATGACTGAGCACTGGCTCATTAGCAAGTGCACTACTGCGTAACCCCCTGCGGCCACGACCTAATGCACGACCTCTGCCTTTGCCACCTCTAGCCATCTATACGAAGCAAGGCACAAATCTCAGGAAGGGAGGAAAGATGATAAAATACATAAAACCGAAAGGAATCGATCCTAACTCCATCTTGAAAGAATCACTCATCATATGATTCCTAGAACAGAGATAAGAGTTAACCTATAGCTCTGATACCAAGTCTGTCACGTCCCAAAATCCAATAATCGATAGCTAGACCAATTACTCTCAAACGGGATGTGCATGTCGGGGAATCCAACCGATTTGCCCCCAGAAACAACCGAGCCATAGACAAGCTCAGGCTCAGTCATTGACTATAACAATATCACCAGAGTAAATGGAAATAAAGCAGAAGTAAAGATATATATATATATATATATATATATATATATATATATATATCAACCAAAAGCGTAAATATAATGTCTCGAATACTATATAGCGCCAAAAGCTGATAACATACAAGAAAATACTAAAACCGAGGCAGGAATAACAACTGCAATACCGGAACTAAATTCTGAAACTCTCAGCGAAATCTGCCACTACTCCGCCTCTGAAAAGGGGGAACAAAGCGAGAGTAAGCAAAACTATGGCTTACTAATGCCCAATAATGCTAAACAACATACTAATTTAACAGGTACAGAGAAAGAGGAGAGATGAATGAGATAATTGATATTTTAAAGTGCAGTGATACATATAAGTGTAGAAAGGAGTAAGGAGTGGGTGAGTGAAAGAGAACATAGATATATATACATATGAAGTAATGCGATGAAGTAATGATGTGTTGATATGATATGGCATGAGATGATTCTAGAATTATCCTAATCATGAATGTTTATGAAGTTGTGAAATAAAGAACTAGGCCTATAAATCAATATTGTGGGCTGATCAACTGCTAATGTATAATGACCTTAACAAAAATCTCAGTTGGATGCAATGTTAAAATTTCTTGTCCAAGCTCGACTAGTCTAAAGCATATTATCATTTGATCAGAGTGTTCTAGGCTTTGTAACCCACAGAGCCAACGTATGAACTTTATTTCACTTATTCCAAGGAATTTCAACCTCACCGAGGATGAATCCCAGTACCGGAGGAATGTCTCATACCATTCCATACTCCCGGATGGGTAATAGATATGATAGTACCTGCCGCCAAAGAATTGCCCTACTATTTCAACCCGATGTTGGAATCCTGGTAACCTATCGATGGTCAGCTGACGTAGAGTTGGTTTATGTATCCGATTCCGTTAAGTTAAAAGAATAAAAGAAACCCACACTGAAACCAGATCCTAAGGATCAAAATACCACAACTGCCCCCACAGCCCACACACAGGATAACCCTTTCCTGAGAGGAGGGCAAACAATCCTAACCCAACAGCCACAACCTGGCCAGCACACACAGGATAACTACTTACCTCAGAGGATGGTAAAAAAATGCAAATACAAATCATAACAGTGACTAATTGACCAGTCACAACATCCAAGCACAGATTAACAGTGACTAATTGACCAGTCACAACATCCAATAACAGATGAACAGTGACTAATTGACCAGTCACAGTATCCAACAACATCTGTCTCTCCAAGACTGGAACACAACCACCAAGGACAACCCATAAGAATGCCACACAATGCAGAACTTCCTAAAAGATAAATGGGAACATACCCTACATGCCAAACAATTGGAAACTACAACCCTGAATCAATCGGCTACAGCAGAAGGAACAATATAGTTTAAAACCAATCACAAACACCTGAATACCACATGCATACTCTAACTAATACAAGTTAAACTAGTATAGAAATTTAGCAATGTAGGGACATTTTCCTGATAAAGGATAACTGCAAACCCGCCAATCCAAAATGACCAAAACAACAATCTGCCTCGACGCCACAGGTAACAACCCACCAACACAAACAACCCAATACCTGCAAGAAATACAATCGACCCAATACCACAAGCCCTAAATCACAGGGTTCCACCAAAGCTATAATCAAATCAAACACAAGGAAGGGATAAGGAATTACTCACCGGAGAAGTCGCGAGATCAATCCCAACAATAGATCGCAATCGAGGAGCGAAGGAGAGGAAGAGATTCTAATTAGGAGCGAGAGTGAGAGAGTGAGGAGTGAGAGAGAAATAAAAAGGAAATGGGTAATTAAAACCCTAGGATTCCACACTCCACTCGAGGCGATCCTACGGCCAACAATCGTAAAGAAAGACCCAACCTGGTCGTTCAAACACGCCTCTGTTCGAATAAAATATGTTTCTATTCGAACAAAACCAAACAGGAAGAATTGTATTCGAACAAAAAAGATGTTGTTCGAATAGAACTGGAACTGATGGAAATCCACAGAACGGACATCTATTCGAACAAAAGATATTTCTATTCGAACAGAAAGAAACAAGAAGGAATGTATTCGAACAATAATGAGTTTGTTCGAATAAAATGAAACAAATGGAAATATATTCGAACAGAAAGAATCTTGTTCGAACAGAATGAAACAGGTAAGGATGTATTCAAACATAAGCAAGGTCTGTTCATATAGAATGGGACATAAAGTACCCAGAATACCCAAAAAGATTCCTTTCTAAGGAAAACTGACAGAAACTCAGGAAAAGACCACAGATCCCTTCCGGATCATACCCTACCACAAACACAACAACAACTGTAAACCTCCAAGCCAAATATAAGATCCCTGAAACCACAACACACCTCCTCCGCCAAACAACCACCGAACCTACCGAAACCCAGGAATGAAGCAAAATTCAAAACCTGATAAGAAGAAGAAAATGCAGATGCAGAGAGTGAAGATGCATGATGATGAATAATGATATGAGTGAACGCATGATGAATAAATAATAAATAAAAATAGAATAAAATAAAAATAAAAATACGGGATACTACAGTTCTTAATTTGTTTCTTCTTTACTATTTGGTGTACAGACTATGGTAGCAAAATCTAATATTGTATTCTTCGACCAGGAAGAAATTGCTGGTAAAGCTTATTAGGTAACTTATCATTTGTTTGCAGGTTACTTCTCATTTTCTTCATTTATTTTACCATATCTTGTATCACTCTTATCATTTGTAGTCTGCTTATTTGCAGGCTAATCCAGACAAAACAACTGCTGTATTTGTCAAAGAACAGACTATGGAGGTTATAAAAATTGAAGATAAAGCTAGTCAGGTAACTTATCATTTGTTTACTGGTAACTTCTCATTTTCATCTATTTCTTTTACCATATCTTGTATCACTCTTATCATTTGCAGTCTATTTATTTACAAACTTAAAGAGTAAAAAGGTGGTTGAACAAAGTAAAGATGAGGTGGTTAAAGGCAAGGATGACGATGAAGGAAATTTATAGAAAAACCAGACCCTGTGCAAGTAAGAAATGAAATGGCTGTTGACCAGGCCAATGTATGAAATACTTTTAAACCAAACAACTGGTTTATTACTCATTCTTATGAAATATGCACATTTATGTTTCATTTTCTTATTTCGACATATCGATTCCAACTTGTTTTAATAGAGTCAGAAGTAGATGTCACCTTAAAGAAGAGGCATAAACTAATTGACGAAGATAATAATGAAAGAGCCTTCAAAATGGCTTGTCAAATGAACCAATTACATCCTCACCTTGACGAGCATCTTCCAGGAGTATTATTGGAATCTTTTATTCAAAAACCCATCTCCCAGGATGAAAAAAACCAGGTACACCAAGTCTGGTCACTGAGAAAAGATGAATTATCTTACAGGAGTACCTATATGAGGATAGGTGCGGAAACTATTTGCCTTAACACTCTCTACACCTTACATCCAAAAGAATGGTTAGATAATGAGGTATTTATATCATTTATTTATTTTCCTCTATCATTTATTGGGTTATGCCTGTCATATACTTCATTTTTTTAGAAAGCTGTCATTTGTACAGGAGTTTATACCATTTATTTTCAAATCGTATGTCCTTTTTTTGTTGCACTTTGACATTTCTTTAAACGGAAGTTGTTTTCCTTGAACTTTATCATTTGTCTTGACGTTATTGTCATTTGTATTACTAAACTTTATCATTTTTGTTATATAATTTGTCATTTTCTTTTTTGGTTCTGGTCATTGATGTGTACATTAAAGCTCTGGTTTAATATTTTGATACACAACATCATGCCCGCAAAGCTAAAGAAAAGATTATGCTGGCGGATGTCTTTTCCTATCAATATATTGGCAGGGATTTTAATGTCTGGACTTGTATTATGTCATCTCCAGCAGGTGTGGAATTGAAGAAGAAATCAATTTGGAAACAAATTACATCTATGCAATGGGATCGTACAATTTTAAATTGCTTCCATCGAGGAGATTTGAAAGTGGTCAATACGAAATTAATACTTATCCCCTAGAATCTGAATGACAACCATTGGGTCTTTTGTACTGTATCCTTTAAGGGAAGAAAAATATGCATCTACGATTCACTGGTAGAAATGAAAATTGCAAATGCACATAAGAAGAAGAAGCTATCTTCTAGATACTAGCGTATTGAAAATCAACTATCAAAGATCCTCCCCAAAATGTTAATATGGGTAAATTTTACCGATCGTAGTAGTCCACTTACTGGTTCAGAGGTAAAAAAGTATGGTCTAAACTCCAAATGGACAACTCGTTTTGGGAAATGCCCAATACAGCCAAATAGTTATGACTGCGGTGTCTATATGCTTGACTTTATGGACAAAATCCTAAGGGGAATAAAAATTCTAGATTTGATAGACGGTGATAAATGCCGTTACACAATTTCTTATGACATATTGAGGTTGGGAGTTGAGTCGCATAAGATTCTTAAAAACTTTGATCTGCATTTTGTTGTAATGTATAATTTCTATAATTTTGTAATGTTATAAACATTTATTAATATCATTCATTTATTGATCTTTCTCATTTGTTATATCTTCTTTGTCATTGGTTAGATATGATTTGTCATTGGTTAGATATGATTTGTCATTTGTTATCTATGATTTATCATTTGTTATTAATGATTTGTTATTTATTAACTATCAATGGTCAATTTGGTTATTTGATATAATGAATTGCGTTTGTTTGTTAGTTGTCAACATTGGATCTTAAAAACACGATTATTCATTTCTTAGTTGTGACTTGCCATTTGTTATATGAGATTTGTTATTTGTTAGATATGATTTATCATTTGTTATCTATGATTTATTATTTTTTATCAATAATTTGTTATTAGTTAACTATCAATAATCTATTTAGTTATTTGATATAATGAATTGTGTTTGTTTGTTAGTAGTCAACATTTGATCTTAAAAATATGATTATTCATTTCTTAGTTGCGATTTGTCATTTGTTATATGAGATTTGTTATTTGTTAGATATGATTTGTCATTTGTTATCTATAATTTGTCATTTGTTATCAATGATTTGTCATTTTTTAACTATCAATGGACTATTTGGTTAGTTGATATAATAAATTACGTTTGTTTGTTAGTAGACAATATTTGTTCTTAAAAATATAATTATTCATATCTTAGTTGTGACTTGTCATTTGTTATATGAGATTTTTCATTTGTTAGATATGATTTGTCATTTATTATCAATGATTTGTCATTTATTAACTATCAATGGTCTATTTGGTTATTTGGTATAATAAATTATATTTGTTTCTTAGTAGACAAATTTTTTTCTTAAAAACATGATTATTAATTTCTTAGTTGTGACTTGTCATTTGCTATATGAGATTTGTCATTTGTTAGATATGATTTGTCATTTGTTATCTATGATTTGTCATTTGTTAACTATCAATGGTCTATTTGGTTATTTGATATAATGAATTGTGTTTGTTTGATAGTAGTCAACATTTGATCTTAATCTACAATACGATTGAGAAGCTCTAGCTAGCAGAAAATTATGAAGAACACCAATTGGTTTGAAAAATAAGAGATTCGATTACTTAAAAACGAAGTAATTATAATGAAAAAACTTTAAATCCCTTGGATTCTCTCTCAGAACTCTTTCTAGATCTAATATCTCAACTAACAATGCCCAGCCTTGCCCCTTTTATAAGGGTTACAAGTCTTAGTTACAAAATAGAACAAATATGCCATTAAATGCCTAAAGAGAAAGACTGAATTGCGCATCTGCTTGAACATAACAAGTTTCTGCTCGAATAAAAAATGTATTCGAATAGATTTTATTTTATTCGAATAAAATACCTCAGTCCAAAATGTATTCGAATTCATTTTAATCTATTTGAATAAAACACCTCAGGCCAAAAAGTATTCGAACAAAAAGAAATTTTGTTCGAATAGATCAAAAGTCGTTCGAACAACTCCAAATCTCAATCAAACGACTTTTGGTTAAAATTGAAAAAAACTTTATTTCTTCTTCAAATCCTTCTGGATCATGGTTCCCCTCTTTATGAGCCTTTAGCTCTTGCTCAAACAAGAACTAGAGATATAAGAATACGGTGATGCTCATTTCCTTACTGTACCACTTCAACTTACGAGGTAGCTGACCCTTCTTCCTAACTCAGAACGACTCAATACCACCAGATATCTTGCCTGGCACCAACTTTTGGCGAAACACACTACGCCCCTTGTGAACATCATATCCTACAATATACGCTGATATAACAAAAGGCTGTATCTGCATAAAAACCAACATAGCGGAAGTAGTTGGTAATGGGGGTTGAGGTAACCTATCGACCATTTTGTTGTTTACTCTCATCTTATACTACATAATTAAGGGAAATAGTTGGAGATACAACATCCCCTTCATCTGGCGATCCTGTTGTAGCTTGGACTGTGTAGCTAAAAACTGGAACGGTTTGTGATCAGTATGTACCACAACCTCCTCTTGTAACATCCCCATGTCGCTTGGTTGCCGATAAGATGTTGTCATCGTTGACAACACTTTTGCCGACGTACCCTCCTAAACCGGTCGAACCAATAGTACAAACTTGCCGCTCGCATTAGCCAACCGCTTCACCTGAGTTGCCGTTACTAAATTATACGTAGCGGAAAGCTCCTTGAGAACATTGATATGGAACTCTTTTCCTTGCTTTACAAGATGATACTTGCGAGCTCTACGGTAATAAATTGCATCTCGGTCCCAAAGATAAGGGCTACCTAAGATAGCCTGACACACATCCAAAGGAACCACCTTACACGTCACCTCGTCAATAAATCTTTCATTGATCGTAAACTTGTAAGTACACTACTTCGTGATCATCAAATATGCATCTTTCTGAATCTACCCTAAACCATACAATTTAGGATGAGCTGTTATCGTCAAACCCATCTTTTTCACCAGCGTCTCAAAAATTAAAAAATTTAGACTACCCGAATCCATAATGGCCTCGACTAAACTCTGCTTCACCTGAATACTGAGATGAAAAAGTTCTTCCCGACTCTCCTTCTCTGTAGTTAAATTCCGCTAAAACATAAGTGTAAGCTTATGATTCAGTTTAACAAAATTTGGGAGGTCAACAGCCTTTGTGGCTAGTACATATCTCTCTTTCTTGCTCTTTTCCTCCTTTGGCCGAAGCTCCAGGTAAAGTTTCAAACAATAATTGGAAATATGCCTACTCGCCTTACAATGATTATAATGAAACTCTTTGGACGAAGACCTCTCTCCTTTGGCCTCTCCCTTATGTTTGTTTTTTCAACTAGACTTGTACTATGACTTGATCTTGTCGTCTTTTTTATCACTCTTAAAGTACTTGCCTTGAATGGAAATTTCCTTTACGGTAGCATCCTTGATATTGGCCATAGTAAAGAGCTTCAACTCTCTCCTAATGACTTTGACAAACTCCCCATGTACTTCATGAATATCTCATACTCGTCCACATCAATGTCCAAAACCAAAGCTTGGTTATGAAACGCCATAGTGTGCTCCTGTACGGATTGCTCAAACTTTTAGCACAAATTGTACCATTTATACCATCTCTCTTGCTCATACCCAATCGGATAAAACTACTTTTGCACTAAAACCTTAAATTCTTTCCAACCCAAACTTCTTACATCGTGGCATTTTTGATAAGATTTCCACCACGTGAGTGCACGACTTGCAAATTTAAATATAGTAAAACATATTTGCCGAGCATTGAAGTATTTGTAAATGAAAAAATAAGTTTCTAACCTATCTAACCAATTATCTAACTTCTCAGCATCGATCGAACCGTCGAATACTGTAAATTCGATCTTAAAATTAATTTAAAGATTACATAGAGGATTCAATGACTTACCGATACCTGATCGCTTCTTGTGGGATTTGGCATAACTAAAATCACTATCGATCTCTGTAAAATCATCATCTACATCCACCACCATAACTCCTTTCTTCCTCAAGCGGTCTCGCCGTGTCGCCAAAGTTGAAGCCTTCGCAAGGTTTGTGAGACGCAATTGTTCTACTAACTCCCCTACAGTAGAAGTTAGGTCAGAAACTGTCATTTTGAAAGTTGTGAGTTGATCGTTAGAATCGTCCATCTCGAAATCACCCTTCTTCTTAGAATTAGGTTTGCGATGAATCATCAACGGACTCACTAGCTTCTCCTTCGTTTGCTTGAGATGGTCACGTGTAGAGACCATAAACTACAATCAACCCCCGAAGATCGTAACTGGAAAACTGATACTACTTAATCCACAATATGATTAAGACGCTCTAGTTAGTAGAAAAGTACGAAGAACACTAATTGATTTGAAAAAATAGAGATTCGATTACTTAAAAATAAAGTAATTACAATAATTTTTTTTTAAAACCGTAGGCTTCTTTCTCAGAACTCTTTCTAGATCTAATATCACCTAACAATGCCTAACCTTGCCCTTTTTATAAGGTTTACAAGTCCTAGATACAAAATAGGACAAATATGCCTTTAAATGCCAAAAGAGAAAGACTGAATTGCACATCTGTTTACACAAAATAAGTTTCTATTCGAATAAAAAAATATTTGAATGGATTTTAATCTATTCGAATAAAGCACTTCCGGCCGAAAAGTATTCGAACAGTAGACTAGAAGTCGTTCGAACGACTTTTGGTTAAAATTAAAAAAAACTTCATATCTTCTTCAGATCCTCCTAGATCAGATCTTAAAAACACGATTATTCATTTCTAAGTTATGACTTATCATTTGTTATATGAGATTTGTCATTTATTATCTATGATTTATCATTTGTTAACTATCAATGGTCTATTTGGTTATTTGATATAATGAATTGTGTTTGTTTATTTGTTAGTAGACATTATTTGTTCTTAAAAACATGATTATTAATTTCTTAGTTGTGACTTGTCATTTTTTATATGAGTTTTATCATTTGCTAGATATGATTTGTCATTTATTCTCAATGATTTGTTATTTGTCAACTATCAATGGTCTATTTGGTTATTTGATATAATGAATTGTATTTTTTAGTTAGTAGATAACATTTGTACTAAAAAACACGATTATTTATTTATTATACAGGATTGGTCATTTGTTAGGTATGACTTGTCATTTGTTATATGAGATTTATCATTTGTTAGATATAATCTATCATTTTTTAGATATGATTTGTCATTTGTTAGCGATGATCAAATTTTTTTTTTATATAATTTTTGAAGGTTCAATTGATCTATTTATTTTGTAGATAAACAACATTTAATGTAAGTCAATAGTCTATTTGGTTATTTGATGTAATAAATTGCGTTTTCTTGGAAATATAATTTGTCATTTGACATGAATGATTTATCATTTTTTAGGTATGACTTATCATTTTTTTATATAAGATTTGTCATTTGTCAACTATGATTTGTCAGTTGTTATCAATAATTTGTCATTTGTTATACATGATATAACATTTGTTATATATTATTTCTTATTTTTTATCTGCGATTTGTCATCATCCAAAGATTATATTTCTTTAGTTTAAAATTGTAATACTCATTCATTGGGCAATAAAAAAAGAAAATTTTATTAAATTGAATATTGTTATAGGTCACAGTTTTTATTACATCAATTAACATTAGTTTATGCACTCAGAGGTGGTGGTGGTGGTCGGTTTCCCCTACCACTACCACCATCTCCTCCTCCGCAGCCCCCACCACCACCAACGTCTCTTCCTCTAATTTTACTCAGGGTACCGGTAAAATATCATCGGACGTATACTAGCCACTTCATCCCCTGTTATAACAGCATCCTCAGCCAAAAGATACAGACCGTTCCTCTGCCCCTGCTCTAACGTTACCATATAGTAAAAGAAAAGCATTTTATAATAATCATCGTTCGCCTCTTCCACCTCTTCATACGTCATCCCATGGAAGGTAGGACACACTAGAATGGGAGTAGGAAGTTCAAGTGACTGGGTCCCTAAGTATCGAAGCCACAACTGTTATATCTTGGTAAGAACCCTAGCCTCGTACGCTTGGTGTCTAGTGGTCACCATCTTCTTTACAGAGCAGTTAGAGACGAAATAGTTGTACAAGATTGAAATACGGAAGTACTTGCCGAATAGACCATAACAATATTTAATGCTGAGTTCCAAATCCTAATGTCAGAATAAATTCAAACACAATAGTATTTAATGCTGATCATACTTATTGGAAATGAAGGAACATTGGAAATGATCCCTGGGTGCTGAATATATTTGTTGTTATTTTAAGAAATATATGTCATCCATCAGGTAGTGGTCTATCATTTGCTGGTCATTAGTCATCATATGTTATGGTTTTATTAACATGTTGTCATTGGTTATGTATCTTTTGTCATTTCTCATTCAACATCTACCACTTTATCGATTTCTTTACAAAGCTTCAATTAGCTGTCGAAGACATAGCTGAATCACTAGAGGAGAGGTTCCCCGGTCCTGAACCATAGATTTGCTTATCTTCTATAATGTTGCTGTTCAGTAAAATTTGTAGCTCGATTATCATTATTAATCATTTATATTGTAGATTTAAGCATATGTTCCTTAAGAGTTTAACATTCTAAAGCCAAAAATTAGCGTCACTAAAGATAAGGAATATGACACTTTACTCCTACATATTTTCTCTACTTGTTATGATCTAAAGATTTTAACATGGATACAAAATCTTGCAACATCTTCATTCTGACTTCGGAGATCCTTAGTTGAGTGTAAGTTTCATTTGTAATAGTGTCGAGGATCAGATTGCTCCCTTGACAAGAATTTGTGATGTCTTCTGCCATTGACGATTATGGCCTTTTAGAATCATCGGGGGTAGAGGATTCTAAAAACCAAGTTTTAAACAAACAATGGTATTGTAGGAAATGGTAGAATCTTCTACCGGGCGGTTTAGAGACTCTACAAATGAGACCACAATCGTACTTTTTTACCTCATCTACCCACGCCCATAAACCACACCCACCAATTTTGCGAGCGCATTGACAGAACCAACGGTTAGGGTTGAGGCTTGTACGTGAGAGACAAAGATCATAATTTTCACCGCACCAGCAAACAAGGGAATACATCGTTGGTAGGGAAGTATGTAATGCTTGAGAACTGGAAGCAAGTGTGTAGGTTATGTAGTCAACACTCTATGATGGTGATAATTCATTCAAAGTAGGAAAATAACAAGCTATTTATGAAGAAATGACAATTAACATTCATTTCAATGATACCGTTGGTCACAACAAATGCCAAATGCTCCATTTTAAATCTGACAGATTCTTTCCTTTATAATCGATGTGACAATTTAATCTTATCTTTATTACATAATTTTTACAACCTATCATAAAGTTAACTTTGATTTCGTTTATAACAAGCTATCTATCCAAAACATCCATGTTGGTAGGGAAGTACATAATGCTTGATAATTCACAACTGTAAAATGACAATGATATCATAAAGGAATGACAAATATTAATGGGATGATGACATGGAATTTACGGTAATAATTAACTGCTCTAAAATGATACTCTTTGTAAGAACAAATGACAAATTAGGCATTTTAGTTCCAAGGGCATCTTTCAAATATAGTCAATGTGGCAAATCAATATTTCCAAAAGTATAAAAGTAGTTGAGTACAAGAGATGCCAGATATCTATTCTCAACAGCAACCCCAACAATATTATCACCACCACGACCCACAGTTCTTTAATCTAAATCCTCCACCAACGCCAGACCTTCTCAAGTTATTATACCTACAAAGATGTTCTAATTCTTTGATACTCCCCAATTCATCAATATCTTTTACCAATACAAATAAGAAATCGTTGGATATATTTTAGAATATTATGTCTGTGGTGACCGATTGCGCGTCGAGTATTTTGTATGATCCACTACCACCGTTATTTAGGGAGTTGCCTCATGGATATGGAACTCAGTATTAGATTTTAGGGCTGGAGGGGTTTATCAAGATGGCGGCAAAAGGCAGTTTGGGAACTCAGTGTTAGATTTTAGGCAAGATATGACTGTGGGTGGTACCGTGGTAGTTAGAGTGGGGAAGAGGAGGTTGTGGACTAGCAGACTAACTGAGGAAGTGTGGAGGCATTGTTTGAACTTTGAACTGGAATGACTTGTTGTTACTTGTTACCCTAAAGGTTAAAGACTTAAAGGGTAGCTTCATATTGAAAATTACAATTAAACCAAATTACTTAACAGGTCATGGGTCAAACCGAACCACTTAGGATAAATCCTAACCCAATTTATTTATTAAAGGTTAGGCAGGTTTGGGTCAAATGCCTCGCAACCCCTTAAGGCCAAACCCAAACCCGCTAGAAATAGGGTTGGGTTGGGTAGGTTGGCAAGTCGTGGGTTACTTTGCCTGCTCTAAAAGAAGTATGTAATGCTTCATAAGTTACTCCAGTAAGATGAAAATGTATATAAAGAGGAATGAAAAATTCTACTATAGGAGGATGACATCGAATTTACGGTGACAGTTAAATATACCAAAATGATACTCTTTGTAAAAACAAATGACAAATAAGTCGTTTAAATTCCAAGTGCTTCTTTATTAAATAGTCGATGTGACAAGTCAATCTTTATTACTTGATTAGACAATTAAGCTTAAAGTTAACTTTGATTTCGTTTAGAACAAGCTATCTATCTAAGACATCTACGTGGTTCCCGCAACTCTAAACACTAAGCCTTAAACCCTGTCACGCGTGATTCAAAGTCCCAATTCTCTCAAGTATAAAAAACCCTAATCTCTTTTCAGCTAAATATTTTCAAGCCCTAAACTCTTTATAACTTCATAAGAAATGTTGCACTCCCACTCTACCCGATTTAGCCGTGCCTCTTCTTGTACCCCTCAAGATTGGTTTGAGGTAAATAGGATTTAGGAAGATGAGGTAGAGGAAAGCCTCTTTATGTTGAATAGAATTTGCCTAATGGAGAAGGATATCCCCGGTAAGAAGGCACATGTCACGACCCCACTCTATGAGCACCGATATTATTCTCACTTAACCACTACAGATCTTCTACAGTGTGAGATTTTTCATCCTTAGAAAAGGCTTCGGTGACATGTAGAGTGAAATCTTAACTTAAGGGCAATACACCTGGCAGGATCTTAAAAAATATGGGACTAAACCATTAGTACTATCATCACCGCTAATGGGCTAGGCGTCTTTCCAATACCCGCTTAGCCGGGGTGTTACAGCGCAACTGCTGAAAGAGTACTACGAAGAGTTCAAGGAGAAATTAGGAGAGCTCGATGAAATGGAGGACGAATTGGATAAAATTATAAGAAAGAAAAGAGAGTGTTCTGAAGAGTTTAAGTTCCATATCCGCTTCTTGGATGATCAGCTCTACACAATAAAGTTAGACCGGGATGAGCACAAGAAACTGTGAGAGGAGTCGGCTTATAAAATTAGCTGCCTCAAGTAAAAGATCATGGCTATAGAATGTGATCAGAATTTCTCAAGTGAGGAGTTGTGAACATTTGTGTTATTTGGTTTTTAGTTTTTTTTTGTTGTTGTTATTATTGTTTCCCTTGTATTAACATTTGTTTTATTTCCTTTTGCCTTTTCACTTTTAAATAGTAATTTCTGTCTGATATGAGGGAAACAAACAACTAAAAAGTTCTATCCAAAATAAATAATATAAGGATCTGAACAAATGATTAAGACTACATGAACAAAGGTAGATATATTTAGAACTGAACAAAACTGGTGATAATATTTGAGCAGACAAGTGATATATTAGCGTTAAGTAATGATAGCTCAGGCAAGAAACAAACGATATCTAGCATACAAATAAATGCAAAATTCTCTTCAACATATTGCAAGTTGATGTGACAAGTAATGATACTTAATTAGAAAACTCAATTTAAATACTCATATGACTTATGTGTACAACGAGAAATGACAGCGTTGAACCGAAGTACTAATAACTTTTATCCAAAATATCATGTAATCCCTGACACGCGTCCCTTGCCAATGCATTCAACTTCCCTTATAAAAACCCTAATCTCAAATGAACTATTCTCAACTCTTCAAGTCTTCAATTATTCAAACTCTAACCCTAAACTCTTTTCAACTTCTCCAAAAAAATGTGCCACTCCACTCGAGTCAGCCATGTATCTTCGAACACTCCATACAATTGGTTTAAGTCGGTAGGCATGCAGGAAGATTAACGGGACCAACGTCTCTACAAATTGAGTAGACTATGACTAATGAAGAAGGATATCTTCGGTCAGAAGGCCCAAATATTGAAAGAGCATTATGAAGACTTCAGGGAGAAATTAGAAGTGTTCAATTATATCCAGAATGAATACTATCAAGTTATAGCAAAGAGAGATTAACGTTTTAAAGAGTTCAAGTTTCATATGCGCTTCTTGGAAGATTAGCTCTGCGCCATAAAGTGACAGGAATGAGTACAAGAAACTGTGGGAGGAGTCGGCTTCAAAGATTAGCAGTCTCTAACAGAAGATCCAGGCTTTGAAGCGCAATCTTGAATGCTCGGAACATGATCAGGAGTTGTGAACATTTATTATAGTTTTTTTGGTGTTTAGTTTGTTAGTTTTTATGGTAATTAGTACTTTCCCTATGTATGAATGAACATTTGTTTTGTTTTGTGCTATTTTGTTTACTTTTTGCTATTAAATAGTGGTTTCCATTTGATATGTGGAAAAAAAACACTCACACTTCTATAAGAAAATAATGATGATATAAGGGGGGACAAGTTTAATGATGAACTTAACAAAACCGATGATAAAAATTATACAGACAAATGAGAAATTCTTAGCACACAAATAATGATATAAAAGAAATTTTTTTTTAAAAACAAATAACAGTTCCTTGGAAAATAATGATATCATAGAAACAAACAAATGAGAAATTCTTCTTGCACAAATGACAGTTCATAGGAAAACAATGATATCATAGAAACAAACAAATAAGAAATTCTTTGTGCACAAATGATAGTTCAGTAGCAAATAATGATATAATGGAAACAAACAAATCTAAAATTCTTTTTAAACAATTGACAGTTATATTTAAACAAATGATGATTTTAACAACACTGACGATAAAGATCATACATTCAAATAATACATAGAGTACCCAAAATCATCAGTACAAACTAATTGCAACATCTTCATCTGGGATAATAGGTGGCTCAGTGCTCATCGTAAAAAATGGTGCCATTGTCGAACGTGTTTATCATCAGATGGGATTGGCAGAAGCTTACAAGAATGATGATTGTGTCCATTTTTTTGACACCTACTGCGAAATCTTAGTTTGGTGACAGGACCAGGCATTTTTTCCTTTTTCTTCCTTTGCGTGCGAGGACGATCGACTCAAACTATTAAAATAGGAGCACGAACATGTAGATCAGTTTTTAAAATTTTCCATTGCTTAATTTCTCTTATAAGAATCCATATAGGTTCATAAACATCCTTGTATATATCATTTGTGAAGTACTCAAAGATACGAATAGATGAATTAACATTAGCAAGACTGAGAGCGCGTACTCCATGTTTACAAGGTATACCCATCGTTTGCCACCAATGACAGAAGCAAGTACAATCTTCAATATTTATAGAATCGGTTCTGCTATAACTAGTCATCTGAAAATGGTGATGTGGTGTACAAACCTTGCAGGTTAGTAAATCTGCCACAATCTTTCTACTCTCACAGTGATCCGTAGCCCATGACGTTAAGTGAGCTTGACTCTTTTCAGCTTCCTCCCTACACGTGTATGACATTTTCGAATAGATCCTACGTAACTCCTCAATAAACACATAGATAGGGAGATCTCTTACTTTTAAAATAATGTTGTTCCAACTCTCGACATGATTTGTGCAAGCTACTCCGTATCTGAACAAATAACAAACAATAGAAATCAAATTCCAAATGAGCATAACCTGATGACAAATGGGATCAACTGTAAAAGGAATAATAAAGAACTGATGAGAAATAATGGTAAAATAAAGACAAATAAGAATGCAAATGAAGTAATAATGATTCTTCTTTATATAAAAAAATGAGAAGTTGATCAATACAGAGTGACAACGTACCTACTCATTAAAATGTATAGATCAGACCATGTTTTCTTGGGAATACCTATTATATATTGGAGACTTACTAGATCTGTATTTCGGATTGCATTCATGTGTTTATCGAAATCAATGCTGGTTAGGGCCTCTGATACCATCCTAAATACAATCACCGTGCTTTCGAGGGTAGTTTTAATGTTGTTTAATATGTGGAAGACACAAAATGTATGGATTGCAAATAGAAATACCTTGGGTACAACATTAATAATTTCAGGATTCCTGTCAAAGATAACGAAGAATCTAGTTTCATAACCATGGAAATTAGACCCAAACATCTTCAGGAAGTATATCTAACTTTCGGTGGCCTCTGAGTCTGTTATTGAAAACGCAAGTGGAAAAATATGTTTGCATGGGTCAATGGTGATGGCTTTTAGTAGAGTCTTATGATATTTCCCTTTTAAATTTTTTTTATCAATCACAATAACTGGTCTCAATAGTTTATAAGTTTTTTTGGGAAGTCCAAAACACCAAAAACACCTTGTGAATCTCTTATCCTTACAACTCGTAGTTTGTATGTGAAATATAAAATCCGGGTCAACCAACCTCACTTCTACAAAGTAGCTTGTAAGTAGTTGGTATGTGCTTAATGCAGCCTCGCATCTGAAATAATTGCGTAGATCAAATGAAATTGTGTAATAGACAAATGATAAACATCACAATACAAATGACACAGTGAGTCAAAAAAATAACATACGAAAAAATGATAAAAATTGCTGTACAAATGACTTGTATGGGTAAACAAATGATATATAAAGTGATAATACCTCTACGTGGGCTTTTTCTTTCATACGCCAGGTAAGATTATATGTTACATCAATATTGTGTTTAATTTGCATATCATCAATAATTCCAGAAGGTTTGTAGTTTGGGTCTTTTCGTAGTTTTTGCTTGATTATAGAAGTAACCCATCTACTAGATGCTGCCTTATATGCGTTCCCACCATCAGTTTCTACTCGGATGTATATATGCACAGAGTAGTATGTACTAACTTTAAATAGGGCAGAAGTGAACAACCTTATCGCGTAAATCCGCCATGAGCATTTATGACCTTTGCAACGTACCACGATTTTATTTTCGTTGCTCAGAACAAGTTCGAGATTGAATTTTTTAACAACTGTATAAGCTTTTATGTGATTCTTGAGTTTAATCCTATCATGATATAGATCACCAATGTTAAACTCTTTACTGAAGTCATAGGGATCTTCTGTGTACGCAACAGATTTGAATTGAAAATCTACAAAATCTTTCACATGTTCGGGCTGTGGCTCAAACCATAATTCAGCTAAACAAATGAGAAATATGCTTCTTAATATGATACTAATTTGATAAGAAATATTAAAAAATACCTCACAAATGATAAATTTTGTGAGCTTACCTGAAGGCTCAGTTTGTCTAATGATAGGTTCGGGTTCAATTAAAAGAGGAACATTAGTTAACACAGGTTTATCTGAGAGATGAACATTTGATTGTGGAATACTAGGTTCATTTGAGGGAGGAACATCAGTACGGATAGTTTTAAAAGAATCATTTGATTGTGGAACATCATCATCATCCACAAAAGTTCCAAACCTACGTTGATCAAGCCCTCTGCCATTTGTTTTAGGGTAACCCTTGTATTCAGGTTCAGGATCAGGAAATGAGTTATGTCGAAAAGGTCCCCCTGCTTTGGTGGTGGATAAACCTTTACCTAAACCAGTATCTTTGGTGGTGGACAACCCTTTACCCAAAGACCATAAATTAGAAATAAAGTTCTGGGAGTTCTCGGAAGGTATCCTAAGCTCATTAATAATCCATATGTGGAAGGGTGTGCCAGGATTCGTTTTATGTATATTGATCATTACGGTAAAGTCCTGGACTGATGAAATTGTGCATGCACAACCGTGGACAAAGTTGTACTGCTTTTAGTCCTCACGACGGATTTTGCTTGTTTCTTCAAGGAGTATAACGAAATCTTCGTATGACGAGTGCGCTCTTAATGAGGTAATTTTTGTACTTCCTCCAACATAACTAGCGATTGATCCAATCTTTGGACATACGATATCCCCACCAAAATGAACAATGGCATAAAGCTGAACTCCATTTATCCCTGAAACAATTGATATAAATAAACAATTCTGGTGATAAAGTAGGAAAAAATAAATGAGAAAAATAATATAAAACTCAGCTTCAGTAATCCCTAAAACAAATGATAGGAATCCCAAAATAAATGATTTCAATGAACAATTTTGGTGATATAGTAGCAGATAATAAATGCTAAAAATGATAATAAAAAGACAAATGATAAAGTAGCAAAAGTCAAATGATTAAAAAGCCAAAGAAAAAATTATTATGTACAAATTGTATCGTCCTGCATAACATTTTTCTTAAGAAAAAAGACTTTAAATCATGATATGGATACATAGTGAGAAATGATGGATGCAGAGTTAGAGATGATATTTACTGCAGCAGTTACTTTAACGGTCGAAGAGAAGGATAACAATGGCCTTTGGCAACGAGAATAACCTCTGATAATAGTGATCTTTTCCTCCCCAATGACCTCTGTGTGAGGACTTTAGCAAATGCAGAACAATAGTTGGAAGACTTGGCATATGAAAAAGACAAACAATACATCAAGGAGAATCTGCTTTGAATTTTATAAAAGCTTTATTGTAGTCTTGTAGAAGAAGAAGAATATATAAGAAGAAGCTTTGATTTTTAAGGTTGGTAGTGTATTTAAGGGGGAATCTTCGCTCTTATTACTGTTCTTATTACTGTAGCAGATTAGACTACTCAGCAACTCTAGTGGGATAGTTTATCATTTTTTATTTATTATTTATCATTTCCTTTGCCTGAACTTTGTCATTCGTTTGGAAATCTTTATAATTGTTTTGGTATAACTTTGTCATTTGTTGAGTAATCTTTACGAGTTGGTAGATTAATTACTGTAGCAGATTATACTACCCATCAACATTTAATGTTAGAAAATAGGGTGGCAGCTAGGGGGTAGTAGGTGGGATCATTATTAATTTGTTAATTTCTGTATTAATTTTGGAAGCCGCTTGCCGAAGTATCGATTTTGTTAAGATGGCAAAAAATAGTATTTATTCTCATAATTTCCGATTTATTAAGGATACATGATACCATACCAGATGGATGATGACCCAAAGTTGTCACCACTCTCACTCTTTCTAAAGGGCCCCATACAAAATGCGACTTGGCTAAAGCCATTTCTTAACTTTAAGTTTCATTTGGCAGACACTAATAAAAGGAATGACAAAAAACTTATTAGGCTTCACTTGGTACACCAGAAGAAAAAAAATCGGAAACATTGCTGGTAATTAAGACAATTACTAACAATTTCATGAGCTGAGCTTTACTCTCAAACATGAATCTAATGGTTTGAATATGTCTAAATAACCAAAAATGTTTGTGATCACAAATATTTCCGATGTACCAAATCGAGCCTCAGACATAATTGTGATGAATAATTACTTAGGTTGTGCTTGGTTTATGGTCTACTGCAACGTGGTGCATATGCAGTGCCTTGCAGCGTTTTTGTATTACGAGTGATTTGTTTAGGTTGTTGCACCGTGGTGCGATGAAGCTGTTGCATTGAATTCATCTTGTTGGTTTGTTCAAGACAAAAGTTACTAAATTTTTTTTTACGATGCGAATATCGAATGATTTGCTTCGTAAAAAAATGTTTGTCAATGCAACTACATTACCCATTTTTAAATAGAGGATAATTAGGAGTAATTTGAGGAGGGAACGTGATTTGAAAAGCATTACCTTCGGTGATGGAAAGTTTGGCATTTGTGCTTTTGAATTGGGAAATCACAATGGTTGTGACAAGTGCAAGGTGGTGCAGGTTGTTTTAAACTGCATGGTAGCATAGAAATCAAAAATTGTGTGACCATTGAGCTCTTGGCTCAGTGGCTATATGACCCTCCACCCCATGAGAGGTCATGAGTTTGAGCCCCCTATGGGGTGAGAATGGTGGACAATCTTTAGGTTGTCGTGGGCCTTTGGGCTTTATACCCCTTTGGGGCTTGTGGCCTTCGGGCTTTGTACCTCTTCGGAGGCTTGTGGTTTACCTTCGGGCTTGTACCCTTCGGGGATTGGTTACTCTGTGGTTACGGATCTCTAAAACCAGCGTACCTTTCAAAAAACAAAAAAGAAATCAATTTTTTTATTTGTTAAGTACTCCTAGTATTAAATAAACCCAAAACAAAAGACTAGAATGAGACACTGGATTCACGAGCCTCTAACAAAATGCCGTCGGCCCGTTCCTCGACCATTTCTCTATTAGCAAGAATTATGGGTCTCCCATATGACTCTTCCTACAATAATAATTCAATTATTATTATTAATCATATTAATATCAAATAAAGAGTTATTTTTGCTCCCATTGGAGGAGATTCCGAAAGAGAGGAGAGAAGTGTAAGCCTCTATGTACACTTTATCACATTTCTAGTGTAAGCCACTATGTACAATTTATCGCCTCAAATCAAGTAAAGAAAATTTTCTAGTATTTTAACTTGAATTAGATGTCACCACCAACAATTGATTAATGTATAAAAATGAGATCATAAACAAAGAGAGATTTTTGCTGGAAATAATTTATTTAATAATACTCGAAGCTTACATAAAAGGTTGATCCTCTCATAATGTTAGGTATTGAAGTCTCCACATTTATCCTCAAGGTTTTTACTTACGACTAGATTCAGGGACTGTTAGCTATAGTTAAGAAAAATTGTACCCTGTAGCTCAAGCATCAAATGAATATATCACGAATACATGACTCCTGATCAAACATGCATATGTGCAGTGAAGATAGACTTTGATGCAAAAATAAGGGGAATTAACAATAAGAACAATAGAAAAGACACATACCTGAAGTGGTCAACAGAATAACGACGCAAATAGTCAGGATGACCGGAAAGATTCACTCAATGGAACAGACACCAATAGTGTTAATCCAGAATTCATCAGATAAAACATCTTTTATGTTGGCTGGTTTAATCATCGACCCAAAATACACACTCTTCACCGTCTCATATAGTGTAGAGCAATAAAAACTTACGCATTACGTAGACCCATAAAAAGTAGGATATTCATAATCATCAAGGCATCTAGGAGCACCACAATTATGAGGAGGATTAGTACGAATGGTAACATAAGGTGCTGAATCTGTAATAGTTTCAATGGGTAGCACGATATCTTGAACCACAGTTGAAGAGATTAACGGAGTTTCAGCTTGAACATTACTATCTCCATACCACTGAGTAGAGTTGAAATCATTTTGAGACATTACTGCAATATTATACCACAATTGTGGCAGAAGATCCTTCTTCTGAACCCAAATGGGTTTCACTTTCTTTCGTACTTTGGTCACTTGAGTCAAATTCCTGAAAGCATTCAAAGACTTTTGGACAAAAGGGGGATTAGCAACCTGTAATATCATATTCTCCAGATTCGACAAGAATTAGCCATCACTTTGTAGTTGAAGACAGCTCAACACTCTGTAGTCGAAGGCAGCTCAACACTCTGTAGTCGTAGACAGCTTAACATTCTAGAAGATTCCATAAGACCTCGACTTACCAAAAATAACTGCTGAATCCCGGTCAAGAAGGAACTGTTAGAGATCCACAAAGTTCGCCCACTGCCCCTGGAATAGGAGGCTCTTTCTTTCTTTTTGTAAACTGCCTGTATATACTATAAATACAAGCAAAGAATAGGTTCTAAAGAGACCACAAGTCTTACATTACTCTATCCTAAACACTAGCAACACTCTCAAAACTTGTAATAACTAGGATCTACTAGATTTTACATGAAATCCTCCTCACGGTATGGTTTTTCCCAGTTTCTACTGAGTTTTCCAAGTAAAATCTTTGTTGTTTAGCTCTTTATTATATGATCCTTATGAACAAGTATTGGCGACGGCTTTCCTCCTGAAAAATATACCATTACAATTGGCGCCGTCTGTGGAAATACCACACATTTTTCTATAACTTCTAATCTAAACACCTTCCAATGACAAACATGAACTTGAGAAGTCATTCTTGTACCGTAAGAGATCATGACATTCCAGGAGCTCTTGATCTGCAGGGTGCAGTCCTTGAACTTCATAAACAAATGGCTATATAAAAAACTCAGAGACTTGAAGATCAACGTATCCACGCTCAAGCGCTGCAAACGGTAGGAGACGAACGAAGAAAATCTCTGGATCAACAAATTCAAACACATTAAAAAGAGATGGAAATATTGCAAAGAACACAAGATCGAATCACAGCTCGCCAAACATCACCGCCACTGGCTTGAAGTAAACATCGATCAAGAGTTGTTCAACGCGAAGATCAGTCGAGAGAGGATGACCAACGAATGTCTCGATTGAGATCTGGAAATCCATATAGGGCCTCTTAATATTTCGGTTTAACTTCTTCATCCTCGACAACCCAAGGAAGTTGACGTACACATCATCAAACCCCTCCGCTAGAAAGGAGGGCCGTCAGGGATCGATTGGGACCAGAGGTACATGGCGATTTTGTTTCTCAGATTGCAGCCTTACCTCTTCCCCCGTAGCAATTCGTCACTTTAGATGACCATAATAACAGAATTCAAGCCATCAACTCTGACATCCCAGGCCAACGATCTGCGCTTAATCGGATTGAAACAAACCCCATTTCTCCATATCTCAAAAATATGCAAATTCCAGAAAATTTCCATATGTCCAAATTCATCCAACATGCAAGCCTCACTGATCTACTTACACATGTTCGATATTTCAAAGCTATAGTTGGGTTATACTCCAAACTTGATCATATGCTTTGTCAACTATTCAACATGAGCCTAATAGAAGAACCACTCTGATGGTTCCACACTATCCAAAAAGCCTTCATCACTACCTTCAGCCAATTACAAAATTTATTCGAATCAAACTACGCTCATGCTAGGGAGCGCGAAATTACCGTAGACTCTTTGTTTTACTTCGAGCAAGGTGCAAAAGAAAACTTGGAAAATTTTTATAAATGTTTTTCACAGGAAACACGGAAGATTGGAAATTCAGACCCCAAAATCGTCGTTCCAGCATTCACTTCCGCCTTGCACATCGACTCAAAAGTTCGCGAAGAACTTACTCTACACAAACTGCGTACAGTCACTGAAATGATTAATGTGGTTAATAATTACATTGAGCTGGAGCGATCAGAAATAGATAAGATGAGCTTCTCTGTCATATATTCTCGAGAAGCATCTTCAACCCCATCCTATAGAGCAGTCATTACTTTAGCACTGAAGCCACACGACAAAAACACTGATAACATTAAAAGAAAAGAGGGCAAACCCGACAGACCTATCCCGACTCTGCCACCAATGACAGCAACCCTCTCTGTTATCTTGCCGACGATAAAGGGAGACGAGTGTTATCGCGCGCCATAAACTAATAGAGATCTTCCGAATAGACCCTTATGTCAGTATCATAATGTGCATAGTCATAAAACTGATAGATATTACTCCCTTATACGTATTTTTCATCGTATCCTCTTAGTTGGAAGACTCCACAATTATGTTGTCGACATTTAGAAATTTCTCAACGAGCAAGCAAAAGCCATGGAAGTCGAACAAAATCATATCCAGGGCCAAGCTCGCCATTTGTATATGATTGAGATTGAAAAAGGGAAAAAAAGAAAATAAGATGATCGTATTATGTCTTGCTGCAAACTGACTTCCTCAGACAAATTGGCAAAAACTCCTTCCATGCACCAGCAAGTCCAAACGTCCTTTCAGATAACATTTGAGGACTGCGATACTAGTCATGTGCAATACCCTCATGATGACCCTCTTGTTATTATGCTAAAAGTTGGACAGGATTATTTTCATACACTTCTCATCGATACTGGAAGTGCCACATATGTCTTATTCCGCTTGGTGATCGAGGTCCTGGGGCTTGCAGATTCTGTAAAAGCTTCGACAACTACAATCACAGGCTTAATTGGTTCTAAAGAATCAGCCACAGGAGAAATCACCCTGCCAGTTCAACCAGGTTCAGAAACCACATTCGCCAAATTTCTTGTCATTAATGCAGAATCCAAATATTTAGGCATCTTGGGATCCAGTTGGTTGTATTCTATCAAAGTAGTACCCTCAACTTATCATTTAGCACTGCATTTTCCTACGGATAATGACATTTATGAAATCAAGGGCTGCCAAGCGGCTGTACGAATGTGCGAAAATACTACAATTAATCCTCATAGACCTAAATTTTTCGAGGCATAACAACTACAGCATGCGGAGCCACCCACCTTTGAGCAGCTTGAAACTGAAATGGTCAAAACTGTTGAACTCGATAGCCCGGGACGTACAATCTTCATTGGATCCAAGCTGCCAATCGACGAAAATGAAGCCATAATACAACTACTTAAGAAAAACATCGACATCTTCGCCTGGACTTTTCATGAAATGCCAGGAATCGATCCCTCAATCGCTTGCCCCCGCCTCAACATCCTTCTAGATAGCAAAGTAATCATCCAAAAATGACAGAATCTAGCTCCCCGACTTCGCGATGTAGTAAATGAAGAAATTAATAATCTCCTTTGCGTAGGATTTATTCGGGAAGCTAATTATCCAAAGTGGATTTTTAATATCGTCGCTATGCCAAAGAAAAATAGCAAAATTTGGGTTTGTGTCGACTTTACAGAACCTAACAAATTCACACCGAAACACAGTTTTCCGCTACCACTAATTCTGTAACTTCTCAATTCAGTCGCAGGATACGAACTTTATTCTATGATGGATGCAGCCTCAGGATACAACCAAGTTCAACTTGCCGTAGAAGATCAAGAAAAAACAACCTTAATAACCGAAAGAGGACTTTACTATTACACAGTAATGCCTTTTAGGTTAAAAAATGCCGGAGCTACTCGGTAAAATCATGTAAGTATATATCGATGATATGATCTGCAAAAGCCTGAAAAGAGAAAATCATCTCAAAAACCTCCAAACTATCTTCGATATTTTTCGCAAGTACCAGATGAAACTCAACCCAGAGAAATGTCAATTCGGTGTCGCATCTGGAAAATTCCTGGGCCATCTAGTCAGCAAAAGAGGAATCGAAATCGATATCGCTTAAATCAAAGCACTCATGGCAATTCCCTCTCCTCGAACGAAAAACGATGTTTAAAAATTTATAGGCAAAATAGCCGCTCTTCACAGATTCATCTCAAAGTAATCTGATCGATGCAAACTTCTTTACCTTCATCTTCGTGGCAACCCCACTCCTCTTTTGAACAAATAGCAGAAATGAGTATTCGGACTCCTGACTACAAAATAGAATTCCACGATCTTAAACGACACTTGAGGCGTCCTCCTATAATGAGTACTCCAATTGATGACAAAACACTCACCATGTACTTATCTACCACTGATAAATCCATCAGCTCTGCGCTTATTCTAGAAGATGCAGGCATCGAGAAACCTATTTACTTTATCAGTAAAACTCGTATGCCTACGGAAATGCGATATACTACCACTGAGGAACAATTGTTCGCCTTGGTTTACAGCTCTCAAAAACTCTGTCTATACTTCCAAGCTCATCCCATCAAAGTCATTACAAAATACTCCCTCAAACTCGTACTCTCATGAAAGGAAAAATCTCGATGAGTTCAACAATAGTCTGTTTTCCTTGGGGAATATGACATTTCTTTTGAACCTCAAATATCCATCAAGGGGCAATCAGTGGCAGATTTTTTGGCAGATTTTCCCGTTCAAGACCCTGATTGGGAAGAACTCAAAGAAATCTACACCGATGACTCAATTGCAGAACAAGACGCATGGTCCAAAAGTTCCAGATGGAGACTTTTTACGGGCGGATCGGCAGGACCACAAGGATCCGGAATTAACATAGTCCTCGTCACACCTTCCAATCATCGCACCGAGAAAGTTCTCAAACTTAAATTTTATGCGACCAATAATGAAATAGAGTACGAAGGAATCTTGTACGGTCTCAATCTTGCACTTACTCTAAGAGCTGAGGAATAAGTAGTATATGTCAACTCCTTAATCCTTCGCCAATCATTACATCAAAACTTTTAAGGCAACAAGAAAAATGGTTGATTACGTAGGCCTGGTCGAAGGAAAAATGAAAGATTTCAAGCATGAAACAATTTCTTGTTTACCTCGGCAAGAAAATTGCCATGCCGATGCTTTAGCTTACATCGTTGCAATACTGGGAGACAGTAAAAAGTGATCTTTAGAAATTGAGATCATCAAACATTCTAGCCTCGATATCTTGTCAACACTTGTGATAACAGTTACTCAAGATGACGACCCTGACGAGTGGGGTGACCATTTTATGCTTACCTCAGCACCAATATCCTCCCCAGTGACAAAGAAGAAGCTCGATCCCTGTTAGCCAAGTGCCCTCGATTCACCATCCAAAACGGAATATTATATCGAATCACTGTAGGCGGACCACATATCGAATGTATCTCGCAGAAATAGGCTCAGATCAAAATCAGAGAGCTTCACGAAGGTATCTCTGGTGTATATGTTTCCAGATGATCGCTAGCCCAACATGCATTCAGACAAGGACTCTATTGGCCTATAATAAGGCAAAACTATGAAGTCTTTGTTCGTAAATGCTACAAATGCTAAATCTACGCTTAGGACATCAAGAGCCCGGCCCTCGACTTACATGTTAGCAATGTCCTTTGGCCATTTAAATGATAAGGCATCGATATCATTGGTCCCTTCCATTCAGCATCGGGAAGCTGAAGGTTAATTTTGGTTGCCACCGATTACTTTACCAAGTGGGTTGAAGCAGTTCCTTTGTGCCATACTGATGAGAATGAAGTCATCAAGTTCCTTTGGGAGCACATCATTTCCCAATTTTGTTGTCCACAAATGATAGACTCTGATAATGGTAAACAGTTCATCAATGCTAAAGTCCTTGCTTTCCTTCATATATATAAGATTCAGTTAACAACTTCCACACCATATTATCCTCAAGGCAACTAACAAGCTGAAGCCATCAATAAAAGTATCAAATCTGGCTTACGCAAGGGCCTCGACGACAAAAAGGGCAGATGGGTTGATAAACTACTCAATGTATTATTGGCTTACCGCATCACTCCTCGAGTCTCAGCAGGGTGCACTCTATTCATGATGGCCTTCGGTACTGAAATAGTCATACCCTCAGACCTCGATCTCCCAAGTACTCAATGTAAAATTTTAGATGAAGATAATGAACTCGGTCTCCTTTTACAACCTCAATTGGATCGAGGAAACCAGAGATAAAGCCATTATAAATTTGGGATAATACCTTGATACATTATAAAAAGCTTACAACAAGAGAGTTCGAGAACTAAAATTTGGCATTGGAGACCTTGTCCTACGACGAATACATGATCATACTCGACCTAAGAATTCTAGAAAATAATCAGAAAACTGGGAGGGACCCTACATAGTCAATAAAAAAACAGACAATGGAACTTATTTGCTCATGACTGAAGACGAAGTTTAGCTTGAGTACCCATGGAACACCGCCCAACTTAAACTCTTTTACAGATGATACCCTATAATTATTTCTTTCGAATCAAATAAACAATTTGTTTTATCATTATCCTCTTTACTACTTCGATTTGTTCTCGATATATACTTTTCACGTATAGACCTGACAAACGATCTCTTTCTACTTCGATTTGTTCTTGATCGATACTTTTCACATATAGACCTGACAAGCGATTTCTTTACTACTTCAATTTGTTCTTGATCTATATTTTTCATGTATAGACCTGACAAGCGATATCTTTCTATTTGGATTTGTTCTCGATCTATACTTTTCATGTATAAACCTGACAAACGATCTCTTTTTACTTTGATTTATTCTCGATCTATACATTTCACGTATAGACCTGACAATCGATCTCTTTTTATTTTGATTTGTTCTCGATCTATACTTTTCACGTATAGACCTGACAAACGATCTCTTTCTACTTCAATTTGTTCTCGATCTATACTTTTTACGTATAGACCTGACAATCGATCTCTTTCTACTTCGATTTTCTCTCGATCTATAATTTTCACGTATAGATCTGATAAACAATCTCTTTCTACTTCGAATCGATAATGATCTATACTTCTTAAGTATGTATCAGACAGATGAATTCTTTACTACTTCATTTTCTCTCCATCAATACTTACCAAGTATGCCTGTGAAAAAAAAATTCCTCACTATCTTGGTTTGATTTTAGGTCCTTGCTTATACAAGTCTCCTCAAACCTATCTACAATTCACGCGAACACTATCCAATTACAAGATAGTTTACTTCACATTATTTACTTGTTGAACAATCTCTTATGGGTTCTTGTTCTTTTCCAAATCTAAATCCAGATACCTATCTCCGGTAATACATCTTGTGCTCCTTACTTGCCTGTTCTTGGCCATCTTTCACATTTCGCGCACACAAGCAATCTTTACTTATCTACTCGAATCTCCTATCACTTTACACATCTACTACTTCAATTTATTTGCACATACAAAATAGTTGTTTAGCAAAATATTTAAACATATACTAAAATCCTTCGTACACACAAAATTAAAATGTTCTCGGTCCCACTGACCATTTGTTACATACTTTCACTTCACACAACATTTTCTAATCAAGATCTAAAATTTCAGACGGGGATTTATTTTCATTTAAGGCGTCTTCGGGCACCTGCACATCTGATACTTCCCTAGGACGATGACCTTCGACCTGCATTGTCACTTCATTATCAACCACCTCCGTTACTCCACTATCATAAGGCGTCTGGGGGACATCATCATTTGAACTGTCGTCACATGGAAGCCCACCAGCTTTCACAAGACCCTTGTAGTATTTTTCCTTTCTTCAGATTCATCAAACTGTTCCTTAAAGTGCATCCTCACTTCCTGACACTTTTTGTAGCTTTTCTTCGTTCACCCGCGCTTTTACCTCATCGAGAAGTTTGTTTTGCTCCAGTTCCATCGACCTACGAACATCGGCAACATCTTTCTCGAACGTGGCTTTCAGCACTGCCAAGGCTTCTTTCTTTTCTTTCTCTAGCATTTTTTTTATCTCAGCCAACGCCGCCTCCTTCGCCTTATTCGCTTCCAACTTGTACCTATTCAGAGTCACATTCAATTTGGCATTTTTTGCGGTCAATTCCTTCTCTCTACTTTTGCTGGCAACCAACTGGTTTGCCAACTCACCACTGCCCTCAACACGATTCATTGCGTCACCCATCACCGTCTTAATCTAAATGAAAGTCATATAATGAGTATTTGTTTGACTTACGAAACTTTTCATTCGAGCATAAGCTTTAAAATTACTCACCTTCGACAAATTCCTCTGTTCCTCACTAAAAAAGGTATCTAAGCAATCAATCCACACCATGCAATCCTCCATATCTTTCTTCAACACATCTGCCCCGACCGAAAAAGACTCCATAGTCTTTAACATCTCTGTGTCAAATTCCTCCACAAATTTCTTCTTCGATGTCCCACCCATCGTCTTCTTAGGAGGCAAACTCCTCGAACCTCATGGAGGTAACCCACTACCCCCGACAGCTGGTTTGGCAGTCACTTTGACACCCTCAGCTGTCAACTGTCGAGTACTTCTTTTCAAATTCAACAACGGAGGTGCTTCCGCTTTCACCTTCTTTTTCTTCTTGTTTTCGACAAAGGACTCCCCCAGCATAGCATGAATCTCAATTTCTGTGTCGTACCCTTTCAATGAAGAGCTGTTCAAAGGCAAACTCCCATATGCAGCTCTTTTGTTCTTCGCTGACATTTTCCCCCTGATAACTGACACTTCCGAACCTTTTGTTCTAAACCTTTTCAGCCCTGCTTCTTGAAAAATCTCACTTAACCGATCTTGATCAATCGCTAAGTTGTCGATCTTGCCAAAAAATCCTCTTCTTATCTTATAGAATTCTTCCTCCACTTTTGCCTTCTTTCCACTCTCCTTCAATGTGGAAACATAGAGATAAAACATAAATTTACACATCATACATCTAACCCAAAATTACATCAAACTTAGTCATTTCAGTTACCTAACCACAGACCTTGATGAAACGCTTTTCTTTTTAGCGGCTCCCCTAGGTCTTTTTCATCAAACTCATAGTTTTCAGAGACTAGTAGACGTTTGTCAGTGTATCAACCTCTAGCTGACACCATATCGTAAAATAATGGCCTCTTCAAGAACCTCACCATGTACCGATACCCTTTAACTTTGGGTTCTTTTTCAATGTGTTGTACACACACAAATCATCTATAATTATCACCTCCTCCCCTCTAGCCTTAAGTCTGTCATTTATTGTACCACATACTCTAAACATGTCATATATATTCGGATTAAATTGACCCGGGGCTACATCGAAGAAATTCATTAATTTATTCTGATCCACCCTAAGGGGTAGCTTCAACCCTTTTTTTAATTATCTTTTCTCGATGGACCAGAATACCATCTAAAGGTATCTCCTGGTCGATCATTTCATATTGATACTTCTCTAGTCTCACATTCCCAGGAATACCATATTTCTTTTTGATTTTTATAATTTCTTTGGTCTCAAGACCCTCTCAATAATATATTTCTTTGTCCTCTTCCACATCTTCTTCCCCATCTCCACTCCCTTCTCGATCACTCACCTGAGGCTCATGATCCACCTCAGTCTCCATTACTCCCTTCTCAGATACTTCGATAGCACTAGGTACTGCCCTAAAATGTTCTACACACCCAGTATCTGCACTGCTCGAACCTACCCTGTATCTCCCCCCCAATTGTTCCACCCAAGTCATCACATCAATCATCAAGGGCTCTACATCTTCGAGACTCGCAAATATATCTTTATCATAATTTAAAATAGGTTCAGCCATTATTAGAACCTGCCAATTAGATTTCATATTTTTACACAGTTAGAATCTTTCATATGTGATACATATATATATGTTCCTCAATTCATATATTCCTAAAGATATCATTGTTGAGATAACTCTCCAACACCTCATTCACTATCTGATACTATTATTTACATTTAAACTTATTACCACAGTTCTCGATCTAATTCATATCAATTTATTCATCTTGGTATTTTTCATTAAATAGCCATATACTAAGTTCTTGATGTTTTTCTATGTTTTATAAGTAACCTCGATAAATTGTTAATTTCTATCTTTTTGTTGAATTACAAAAATCTAAACAGCTTCTCGAGCACGTTTCAACTTTTCCCACTAAAAATAGTTATTTCTATTTTACGAATTCCCTTTCTGCGGCACAAAATCCAGCAACAACCATAATCTTCAGTAAATCCGGCTACATCACCACCATTTCCCTCATCTGCGCCTTAATTACAGCGCCTACCATCAATCTATCTATTTCCTTCTTCCTCTACCAGAAACACAGAATCACCATCTCTCAATCCATTTGAATCACTGATCCTAATTTATTTTACCAAATCACTATCATATTATCCCAACTCATTCATTTCCAATCTATCTAAACGCATAACAACTCATTCATTTCCAATTCACTATGATATTATTCGATTTACATATCTAATTCCTCTATACCCAATCAATCAAATTAGACAAAAATTTCAAGTCAAATCACTAACCTTGCTTACATGCCGATTCTGCATCGCTCTCTTTTACTCCCTTAGCCCTTTCGATCAACACACTCTTCTCCTCCATCCCAATCCTATCCAGCCACTTCAGCGACGAGCAACAACAATTCACTCCTTCTAAAAAAAATTTAGCTTGAAAATGATAGGAACAATTGCCTACCTCTGACATATTTATAGATCCCACATGAATGTTCGTTGCATCACTTGGCGACCGTCCAGTTCCTCGAATTTAACGCTTCATCCATTTTTTCTCAACTTTTTTGACTTTTAATCTTCTCCCCTTTAATAAACCTCTACATTCTTACTTCAATCCTTTAAATTCTCGAAGAATTTCTGCAGACACATTCATATATATAAGTGCACTATCTATCTTTTCCAATAGCTAATTTACATCGTTTTCCTTATATTTCATACCTTCACCTAATGGAACATATCTTGCCATATTCATTTAGCATGGACGTTCCCCTATTCATACTATCCTATCAATTCTTATACTTATGAGATCATATTCGACATAAGTTAAATTTAATTCGTCTAAAACTTCTTTTAAACTACCCTATTACCACTTCTATTCACTTTACGCAGTCAGAGTCAAATCAATCATTCTCCTAATCAGTCATTGACCCCATACAGTTATTACTTTTAACTTTATGAACATGGCACATATTTGAGAACATTATACCAACATGTTCTTATAATATTCAGTACTCGATGCAACGTTCAAGCACAAATAAATAAAATACACATATTTAATTATTTCATAACTTGTTTCTTACATTTGATATCTCTCTCAATCGATTACATTCTCATTTCTTATATTCGATATCTATCTCTTTTGAGTGCATTCATTTCTAATACTTGATATTTCTTCCATTATAATTTAGCTACTATTATTAACTTCCTTCGACATGTCACTATTTTTGAGGTTTGCTTTTCGCCAGAAACGAACATTAAAGCCTCTTTCTAGTCCTCGAAGCTCAATGACTCTCAAGTCACTGAACTTCTAAGAGATGCTTCAGCAGGAAAAAGGCAGCAAAAAATTTCAAGACAACTCACACGTTCGGTAAGATCTTTGGACGCCCATTCAAGCTTCAGATCTTTATCACCAACACCGACAGTTACCCCTTCGCCCCCAACGGATACCATACATTACCTTTTCCACCGTATGATGATACCACTGTTTCCAACAGACACATCTTGTTTCTGTTTGATCTTTGTTCCCACCCCAATGCTCTGATCTGATCACGTAACAATTTCTCATCCCTCGGTCTGCGCTAGAGTTCGTCAGAACGCTTACCGTCGTTAGTCCCATAACGCATCATCCACCATAGTTGGGGCGACATCGCTAAACAAAACACCACCATCCCACCCTTCATAAACTTCTAATTTATACCCAATTTCCTCCCCCTACATTCATTAATTATGCCTCGAAACCAACCTGACCAGATACGGCTCACCTTGACCTCGATAATGACATATGCTGACTTCTACGAATATTCAAGAACCTCTTCCACATCCGGTTTTCTTCTCGACATAACTACATCTACTTCTGTCGAGAATGTAGCGATTGTAGTTCATATTCTCCAGATTCGACAAGAATAAGCCAACACTTTGTAGTCGAAGATAGCTCAATACTCTATAGTCGAAGACAGCTCAACACTCTGCAGTCGAAGACAACTCAAAATTCTAGAAGATTCTGTAAGATCTTGACTTACCAAAAATAGTTGTTAGAGCCCGGTCAAGAAGGAACTGTTAGAGATCCACAAAGTTCGCCTACTACCCCCAGAATAGGAGACTCTATCTTTCTTTTTGTAAACTGCCTGTATATACTATAAATACAGGCAGATGATAGGTTCTAAAGAGACCATAAGTCTTACATTACTCTATCCTAAACACTAGCAACACTCTGAAAACTTGTAATAACTAACATTTACTAGATTTTACATCAAATCCTCCTCAAGGTTGCGATTTTGCTCAGTTTCTACGGAGTTTTCCACGTAAAATCTTGGTTGTTTAACTCTTTATTATGTGATCTTTACAAACAAGTATTGGCATAGGTTTTCCTCCCAGAATACACGCCATTACTCAACCGATTGGGTATATGGTTGATAGGGTTTGCCTCTTTCTCCGAGAAATTTATTCCTATTATGGAATTTAGGAACATATTTGTAATATGGAACGAGCTGACCCTTTAGACTACAAACTTGGCAATAAAACACACTAAAGACAGAAGGCTTCTCAGTCTGCCTATGAGAAGTATTAGTAACACTTTGTTTGGGCTAATATGGTACTGGAGTAGCTTTAACAAACTTGGTGATTTGAGGTGTAGTAGACTTAGCTTTTTGCTCGTCAAATCCAAGTTTTCTTTTGTCAGTACCATTTTTGTTCATACAAAGAATTTTATCAATATTCTTTGCTCCATGAAAATAAACTTCAAGTTTATACTTAGTAGAAGTCAACTCAAGTCAAGTTTAAGTTTCTCAAGTTCAATTTTAGTGACTTTTAACTTCTCTACAGCAGTATATTTTTCTTTTTCACACATCAAGTTTGACAACAAGAACATCTTTCTTATTTTTAAGTTTTTCAAGCTGAAAAACAAGTTAAGAATATAAATCTTCAAACTAGGGTCACGATTATTAATTTCATAATCACTCTGATCTTCAGTAGAGTTTTCTAGCTCAAAAGGTTGGTTAAAATAATCATTACAAGAGTTTATTATAGTAGGAAATACACAATAGTTGTCATTTTTATATTCTTGGGGATAATCATTATTAGCATCAAATTCATCATTATTATCATCCCAAGTAACTTTAATATTCATGGCCTTGTGGTTACTATTAAAACTCTTAGAGGGACAACTGTGAGTATAGTAACCATACTTGTGATACCTATATCATTCAACTTTATTTAAATTTTGTTCAAGATTGGTCTGCTTGCCATAAGACTTAACACGGTCATGAGGAAGTGGCTTATAATTTATATTTTGTTTCTCAAATTGCCATTTTTTCGAAAGTTTTCTTAACTGCTGGATTATAACAGTAATCTATGAATCAAAGTCCAATTCCTCATTATTTTTAGCGACACATAAGTTGTCAACTTCTCTAGTTCCTTGAGATGACGAAGTGTTGGAGGAAAACTTAAAAACCACACTCTTATTCTTCTTAGGGTTTTCTATTTCTATCTCAATTTTAAATGTTCACAATTTTCTAGTAAGTGTGTCAGGCTTCATAGTTTTAAGCTTTTGAGCTTTCTCTATGGCATCATGTATGGATCTAAAACTTTTAGGGAGAGGTCTTAGACTTTTGTGAACTATTTAAACATCAGTAAATTCTGCTCCTAAAGTGGTACTATTGTTGACAATGTGACTTAGTCTGGCATATAACTCACCAAATGGTTCATCCTCACTCATCCAGATGTTATCAAATTAAGAGGTGAGCACTTGCAGTTTACTCTCTTTTATAGTATCATTACCTTCATAAGTACATATTAAGATGTCGCAAGCTTCTTTCGAAGTGGTACACGCAAAAATGTGTCTATATCCACTTTGGGTCGACGCATTAAAAATGATATTATGACCTTTATTATTATAACTAGACAATTTTTTTCTTCCTTAGTCCATTGATTTCCTAGGATTATGAATTTCTACAGCTGTTGCTAGCTCACCCCGCATTAGAGTCAGGGTTACTCATCTATCTTTAATGGCAATCCAGACAATCCTTCGAAGCTTCTATTAGGGAAAGTTCATGCCATCAAAAAGTGGTGGGCGACTTATAGGACCTCCAAAATTTCCAAAATCTATTAAATTTAAGCAAGAACTCAAGATAGGATCACCGTTCAGAATATAAAGTCTACAAGCAATTCTGTTATAGTACCGGTTAACACTATGTGATAAATGGCTATTAATGACGAATATAAATGTCTTTATTGCATGATTAACAACTTATATTCTATCGCTAATAACTGTCGCCAAAAATGGAGTCGTTATTGTTACCAACAGTTATAAATGTCGTGCTTTTATAACATATAAATATGCCATTCTTTATAAAATATACGACGCTTATAAATGTTGTGCTTTCTGTCGTTTCAAAGAGACAAAAGTCGTTTAATTTTAACATAAACGACAACTATATATGTCGTGTTTAAAAAAAATAAAATGATAGTAATAAGTGCCATTATCTACAAAATTACTATTTCACTTTAAAATTCTCAACATATACATTTGCCGCTAAACTTTAAAATTCCAATTTGTTTTGTTAAACAAAAATTAGCAAAAAATTATTGCCCTGGACTAGATGGATTTGAACCATCTCCCTCTCAAAGATGTTGAGCGCTCTATCCATTTTGATCTTTTAGTCCATTAAATATTAACAAAAGATTCAGCAAGTTATACACGAAAATTAAGCATTATTTACCTCTCATGATTAAAACCACTAGCAATGAAACCATATGGTACTGATGGAAAACACCAATTTTAGCGTCCACATGTTGAAGCGAAGCTCTGAACTACTTATGGTTCAAACCGTATTGTAAGATCTGCATATGGACAAAAACTATAAAAACTATAGAAAGTCGGACTCAAAACTATAGAAAGTAGAACTTAAAACTATAGATAGTGGGACTTGAATCAGTATGGCAATTTTAATTTCTCAATAGCAAGCTCTTTCTCTAAATCCTCAATTCTGTGGTACAAGTCTTTATACTCCTACAAATCAATATTTATACATCAATACATCATAGATTGATCCTTCAAATACTTCCATTGTATTCTATACAACAAATAGTTTTATTCTACAAAAAAAATAAAATAAAAAATATCACTACAGCTTTACTCTACATTATCGTCCTATCCCCGTTTCTCACGCTCCATCCTCACAGAGACCTCATCCAAATCTTTAACAATGTTATCGGGAGGAGTACTGCCAGCCTATAGGTCATCCTTTTGGTTGGGCTCCTCTTCCTCAATAAATCGTCCTTCCATTATAGTTTGGACATCCTCCCCAGAGTAACCGACTTCATGGAGTCTTAGCCTGAGATTGTTACGAGCAACAATCACTTCCTTCTTATTCCTTTAGGATTCCTCATCGAGCTGGTCCATGGTTATTTGGAAGGTGTCCTTCAAAGACTTCACCTTCAAGCTCGAGTGCTCTTTCTCTTCCGTAAGGTAAGTTGCTCTCTTGCCAAAAACTTCTCCAGTTGAGCAACCCGTTATTTCAGCTCCATCTTCCCATACTTGAAATTTTAAAAAATGCCTCTGGGCACTCGTATAACCTACAGAACACGATACATAAATTATTTTCGGGCAATTCAAATACATACGACAAATCATAATATTACCATTACTCTAGACAACTCAATACTCTCAGCTGCGTCGAATTATTTAAAGCCCTCTCGAGCAGAAACCTCATCTTATTTTTGACAGCGAGCAACTCATTTTCCTTGCAAAAAACCTCAACGTCTTCCTCCACCTCATTCACTACAGGAGGGAGGATACTAACTACTTTTCTCATCTTCAAAGGAGTCTCAACCTCCCTATTCTCTGAGGTCACCGACTTCGAAGAGTCGACCTAGGCTCCTCTCTTCTTTCTCTGCCAATTCCTTGGTTTGCTAGATAAAGAACTTATAGGTTTCGGCAACAATGGCACAAGTCTAGCTTTTAATAACAGTGGCCATTTTTTAACACTTACTGGTAATTCAGCTCCAACAGCACTAGATGAGCCTTCTCCAGTCATCTTTCTCTTGGCCTGCGATTTCATCACATTAACAAATCTACTATTAACCCTCTTATGCCTACTAATTTCTAACTTCCCTAATACAGCTTTAAGCTCGACTCCCTCTCGCGCTAAAATATCGATAAAAGATTCTTTACTGGTCACTTTAGAAAGAGGGTATGCCTACAAAATACAAAATACTATCATAACCAAATAAAGAATAGATTCAAATACAGTTTTAAAGTAATGAGATTTATTTACATTTCATAAAAAATTGGTACTTAAGGGGAAGGGTGTCCCTGTTAGCTCGCTGGAGACACTCGCCCTTTACCCAAATCAAATTATCATTCCAAACCCTTCTAGCTAAATTCAGCTCGAAAAATTGGGGTTGGGACGAGCTGGAAAAAAAGTACGTACCCCCAGTATTTATGTAGTATTTTACAGTGTAAAACCACAAAACATCTACTTGAGTTAATCTTCTCTCCTTCCCCTCACGGGCCCATCTCCTATTCAAATTCTCACAAATATTTATGACCTCCAACATGTTACCATTCAACTAGGCAAGGGAAGCTTTGATTTTATTCATGATACCTTTAGCAAGATTGCTTAAAGGCACCACTAACCCATAATCGAATTGGGTAAGGTAACAAAAAAAATGCTCTTCTAAATCACCTTCCTTATTCCCATTAAAATACTAAAGGGAAACACCCTTTGGGATTTTCCTCAAATTTTTCTCGCACTCCAAATTAAAAAGCACAAAAGATATATTTTCGCCCCCATCCCCATCCGAACACCCCCTAAAAAACCTTCTAGAATGTTCAATGGTGTTCCTCCATACACCACCTAATAATCCCTTTACGCTTACAAAACTCCTTAAACACTTTTGAATCTACAAAAAAAGGAAAATGTTTACCGGGGAAATTTGAAAACTCGAGATTTTTCTCAATTTTACTCTCCTCTGAAAAGCTCCTACCCCCCGACATCAACGTGGATATCCTTCGAGCCATTTATCATTAAATTACCACCTACAGATTTGATAACACATTCTATACTTTCATCCTCAGCCGAGTATCCAGAGGTGGATGGTTTTATTTCAAACGATTGGCTCGAAATAAGACAAAAGTTTTTCCAAAATTCCTTTACACGCGTCTACCTACATACAAATCCAGGTATTTTAGTCAATTTCTCTATTTTTTTTCATAATTACTATTATCGATAATACATAAAAATACAGACAATTATCTTTCATATATTCACATTAGTGCTTTTTCCAAAAAAATAAATATTATATATATATATTTATATTATAAATCTCAACGATTGTCCTATGTGGCGTGCCAAAGCTGACTGGGACAAGATGACGTGGCGTTGATAAATAATAAGTCTGCCCTTATGTCCGAAGACAAAGAGGGGTCCTGATTCTCTTTGGGTACCTTGAGAATTGTACATGGAGGGGAAATTTTGGGATTTTAAGTCTAAAGCCCAAAAACTAAACATACTAATCCTGACACTAAACTTCTTTTCCCCGATACTTTCTTTTCCTAAACCAAAAAAAAAAAAACTCATACAAAATCAGCGCTCTCTCTTTCTCTAGCAACTGAAACCCTCTACTCTTTTAAAATCCTACGATCTCATTGTCTCTCTCTCACAACAAAGGTGCAAAGTTTTACGCTCTATTCGAAATCCTCTGATTTAATATGATTTGGGGGTAGCTTTAGATTTACTATGATTTTTGTTTGATATGTTAGGTAATTGTGCTCTGATTTGGGGCTTTTACCAACTCTGATTTGGGGGTTTTACTGCTCGATTTCCAAGAGTTTGGTGATCGATGTGTTCATTAATATCTTAGTCCTTGATCATTAATTTATAGGTCTACCTTTGTGTACTTGATTTGGAAGCGTATAATCATTGATTCAACGGCTTTTATGTCTTCCATTGGTAAGTTCAATTTGATTTTCCTGTAATCGACAGTTGGATAATGATCTAAATTAATTTAGTATTTGATGTTGTTGGTAATTGATATGCCCTAAGTATTCACTGGATTTCAGCAAATGAATCAAGTATGACCTCTTCCATTTCAGCAAAATCTCATTTAGGTATTTACTCATCTTCTGATTTTTATTTTTAAGATAGTTCTAATCAACTAACGGTGAACAAATTTTTTTCCAATTACTTTTTTCTAAGCCGTATTTTTTAATTTATCAGGGTTTTGACCCTTTATTCGACTTGATTTTGCATATTATTATGAATACAGTGATTTAGAGGACCTTCATCTGTTGCAAACATTATGATATGATAGGTGTATACGGAGATTAAAAGATTGCCAAACTTAAATTGAACCTACACTGAATTATAGTATGCTAAATTTATAATGGATGCAAATTTATTGCAATCTACAGATGCTACAATTGGTTGTTTGAATTGCTTGCAACTTCTTCATTGGTTAGTGCGTTCTCTCTCTCACTCCATAGAAAAAATATAGTAATTTGTTCTCTATTTTCTGTTCCCAAAAAATACTATCTAAATTTTGTGAATTTAGGTTTTTCCATAGAAAATAGAGTATGCTATGAGATTCATCACATATCAAATTGATCTTTCATTTGAGTAATTCAGTAATTTCTATCTTTGTGTATTTGAACTATTATTTTTTTGATACTCAAGTACTTGCCATGGTTTTTAGCTTTAATGTTCCCGATCCTATATTCTTTCAAGTTTAAAAGCCTTTCAGTCTAAAATAATTTTACAGTATGATATGATAGGTGTATACGGAGATTGAAGGCTAGCCATACTTAAATTGAGCCTAAGCTGAATTAAGTATGCTAAATTTATAATGTATGCTAATTTATTACAATCTACAGATGTTACAATTGGTTTATTCAATTCTTTCCAGCTTCTTCTTAGGTTAGTACGTTCTCTCTCTCACTCTCTATAGAAAAAATATAGTAATTTGTTCTCTATGTTTTGTTTCCCAAAAAACACTATCTAAATTTTGTGAATTTAGGTTTTTCTATAGAAAATAGAGTATGCTATGAGATTCATCACATATCAAATTGATCTTACATTTGAGTAATTCAGTAATTTCTATCTTTGCGTATTTGAACTATTATTTTTTTGATACTCAAGTACTTGCCATGGTTTTCAGCTTTAATGTTTCCGATCCTATATTCTTTCAAGTTTAAAAGCCTTTCAGTCTAAAATAATTTTATAGTATAAGAAACGTTTGAATTGTAGTAGATTTCAGATAAAGGTAATTACATTATCTTCAAAAAAATGGATAAGCCTTTTCTTATGCTCTTTTATATTCCTTGCTATATTTCATAAAAGAGCAGCAAATTCATGTTGGTTGTACATTTACCTTTAGTCTATAAGTACTTCTGATCATAATGTTATGGGAATGTGTGATGGTAAGCGTAAATGCCTTGATTATTTTTATATTGAAGATACATATTGGATCAAATGTGAGAGCATTTAAGGTATTTCCATGGTATCTCAAAAGATGGTGGTTTAAATCTACTAAGATCCATGATAGAGATTAGACCATTGGGTGCAAGAAGAAAGGGAGGGGGATATTTTAGAGTGTGAAAGAAAAAGCTAATGGTTCCACAACATCATTACTTGCAACAATCATCAAGGTCGTCCAGTTATTTTTCGTAACTCCTACCTTTGGTTTCTTGACTGACTTATTGTTGTTATTAGGTTTACCTACATTATATGAATTTTGTTGAGGATGTTTTTTTTTTCTTTTTATGAATACGTCATTGATTGATCTAAACATTCTCTTCCTTAATTTTCATTATGGTTAGTTTGAGAACTTACTCATCAGTTTTAGTTTCCATACCCCATAGCTCGTAAGTATGAAATTCCCCATCTCTCCTTCAGTCAAAATAAAATCCCTAAAGATCAATTCAGTAGAAAGTTGTAGTGAAACCGTATTGTAATTTCTCATGTATTCTTTTGCCTATCTTTCTTTCTTTCTTTCTCTCACATGATTCGAAGCACAAATCAGTTTATGAACCCCATTATATGTTTATTTGCTTCCATTATTTTGTAATTTTCTTAGATTAAAATCTTTTGCTGGTTGCTGGTGGATAAAGGATTTAACTTTAATATGTCTTATTTATTCTCTTTGTATATGTGATTTTTAATTTTTAATTTATTATGAAGGATACATTGGTTGTTAATGGTTGTTATATTATGTGTTCTTTATGGTTTGATTTTTTTTCTTAATTTTTGCTGTGTTCTATGTTTGAATAGGATATCAAGCTTATTGTAAACTTCAGTTTTCAGTGAATAACGATCCAATTGTCGAGTATAAATTTTTGTAGATGAATATTGAAGATTCTTCTTCAGCAGTAATTATCTGAAACATTGAAGCTTCTTCTAGCAACTCAAGATCAGGTACTCAGTTTCTTACTTTCTTCTTTTGTGAAGAACAAATTTTTTAGATGATGTTTGTTTTTCTAGGCCAAATTAGGTAATCGATTTTTGTTTCTAGAAATAAACATTGAATCACTCGGTAGGTCCGGTATGCTATGAACTTATTTATTGCTTATAATCTTAATTACTACGTGTTATTATGATTAAGTATTTTATTTCTTATTGTCATTCTCCAATATTAGAAGGCTCACAAGATTTTATTTATCACAAGATTTAACTCCCATTAATCCACATTTTACTAATTTTATAAACACAAAGTAGCCGGGGGGATGAGAACCTTCTATATTTTCTTTAATCTCCATAAACCTAGGTGCTCATAATTTTCTTGAATCTTTTGTAATCTACATTTTTGTTAATGTCTACTTTCCTAATTTGTAGAAATTTAGTAATTTTTTGATTGCACAATGCAAAAATGTCATTGTAGTCTCATCTACTTCCATGGTTGGAGCATCAAGAGTACAAAGATATCATGGACACCTCAGGTATTAATGGTCACTATGGTGTTAAGAACTTTCAGAATGTTATTGTTATAAAATTAAGACTTAATTATGTTTTATGTCTTATGGAAGAACCTTAGCCTTTTTTATTTGTCATCGCTAATTATACTTAAATGAAATGTACATCTACATCCTGTTATCAGTTCCAAACTCATAGTTTTTGCTAGAGAAAAAGACTTACAATTCTCGCAGTTTATATATAGAGTCAATTGATGATATTGAATATACCTTTTGGGCTTTTTTATACTAGATAGGAAATCCTTACTCTAGACAGAACTTGAATTGGGGCTACTACATTCAGATCTATAAAAGGTAGATTCTATGGCATTTCAGCCTAATCCCTAGACCAGAGAAGCTCATTATTTGCCGGTTTGAATGTGTAATTTTGTAGTTTTTAATTCAATTATCGAAGACAATGGAAGCAAATGGAAAAAGATTCAATGGTTGCGAAACAAATCCAAATGTTCTCATATGCGAGTTACAAGGAAGATGAAGGTCTACCCATTAAAAGAGGAGAAGATTGATCTAATAAAATGTTGTATAGAATAATTTAACATTCGATGAGCATTTGAGAGACCTGTGAATGCATAGGTATTTCTACCCTTGGTTTAAAATCATTAGCATTTCTTTGTACGTGCTGCGGAAATAAAGCTTATTTATCTCAAGGTCATTTTACTACTTTTTTAAAAATCTTTTACACTTCTGAGTGTGGCCTGTGAATTTTACTTCTATATTGATACCAGAACCTATATAAGCCATTTTGATAATTATTTTTTTTGAGGTGCACTTCATTCATATGGCACGAACAACTATTTAGAACTTAATTTGCATATATCTTTGTCTGCAGATGGATATGCATGATATTCTAAATGCTCCTAATGGATTGGCCAAGCAAACTACCACTGTCAATGAAAGACCTAATGCATACCCCCCAAAATCTCCTATGGGTGGCAAGAAGGTAAGGCTCAACTATTAGTCCTGAATACAAAGACAATGTTAGAGGTAACACTAATTTGATTAGTTTTATTTTTTCAATTAAAACAAATGTTTATTAATTATATTGATAACGACATTGTTGTAGATGGGAACCAACCCGGAAGAAACTATTCATCTACCATTTACAACAACTCTCAAACCCTTGAAGAGCTCATATATTCAATTTACCCGTAGTTGCAAGAATTTGGAGCAATGAAAATGAGTTACTTGACAGAACGTACTATTCTATCGGTACGTAATGACGACGTCAACTCCATCAATATACGATCTTTAAAATGATTCCTGAGAAAGAGATCATCTACCTTGCTGCAGATATATTATCAAAAGATGACTCTGACGATCGGACGATTACAAACAGCTATCCAACTGAGTACATAAACTCACTTGATCCTCTTTGGCTACCCCTATTTAAGTTAATGTTGAAAGTGGGATAATCTATAAAATTATTACGTAATATCGCATCGAAAGATGGTCTTTGCAACGGAACAAGATTAATGGCTTTACGATATGTAACACAATTAATAGAGGCAATGATTTTGATAGTCGAAAAGGCTGGAAACCTTGTATTTATTCCAAGGATATCTTTCTCTCCAACATCGGGCGAGTTACCATTTACTATGACCTGGAGACAGTTCCCATTACGTTTATCTTTTGCAATGTCTATCAACAAGTCATAAGGCCAATCCATCAAATTTGTTGGAATCGACGTAAGAACACTAGTTTTCAGTCATGGTAAACTTTACGTGGCATTATCAAGATGTACCCAAATAGAATATGTGTTTTTTTACCACCCGGTGATGATACAACAACAAATATCATTTACCAAGATGTTTCGTTATAGGTAAGAAACTTTTATAATGTACTCTTAACTTTTATTATTCTTTTAGGCAGAGTTCCATAGTTATTCCATATGCTATAATATTTAGTATCAAACGCTCTCTAATCAACTGCAGGATAATGGATGTCAGCAGTAAGGGGACATTGTAACACCTGAGCAATTGAATGATACCATCAAGCCTGTTAAGGATACTTTTATAAAGGTGCAATTAGAAACCATATCTAAAGATACAATACACGGTCATCTATACATCACACTCATACTAAATAGCAGTTCTTACTATGAAGTGTAGTAAAGAGTGTTAGTAAATTTTACTTAATTGAAGATGAACGTTTAGACTGATGCAAATAGTCTTTCTCTATTAAAATGGTACTATACATTTTTAAATGGTTAATGGTACCTTTAACCATAGTCTTCTAGGTTCTGTGTAATTAAAAATCATTTCGTGTAGTTTATTTTATCTTTGCCATTTAGAAGAGCCCATTTTTCTTAGCTAGGCATATTTTTTCTCTTGGATCAAGGTTTAAAATATTAACACTTGGCCAATCCATAATAACCAAAATAGGGGCATGTTTTGACGATATTTTTCCAATTTTCTAAATAATGAAAAAACTCCATAGTATTGTAAATGCCCTTAGTATCTGTGATTTCTATCGCTACGTAAAAAAAAATCAGTAATAATTGCCGGTATTTGCCAAAACTAATATATACTCAAAATGTCATATCATTGTCCAAAATTTTGTTATTTCGGCCTTTATATTTGCAAATTATTGGTATTTTAAAACAGGGGTGTAGGGACCTAAGTTTGTTTAGAGGTGAAGTTGGTTCTTACTACGTGAATCAATCTTCTATCAAAGGGATACAAACGATTGGTCTAAAGTAAGAACTAACTAAAGACAAATACTTACGTAGAGGCCCGAATGTGACTCTCTACGACCTCTGGTGAGGATTTCTAAGAAAGATTAAATTACTGAAGAGTAATTAGAGGGGTCAAATGCAGTGTGTACTGGGAGGTCGAAGGTAAAATGTAAGGGATTGGAGATGATTTTTCTAACCCCCACTTAGTTTCCCATCTCCTCTATTTATAGAGTCACAGGAAGCTGAGTAACCAAGTGTGGGTTAGGATTACATGATTACTGTCAGGAAATCCCTATGGGAAATGGGCGCCGGTCCTGTTTGTACTGTTATTGTGACAACTGTCTAATGTGTCTCTGTACTTCGGAACTGTGGTGCAGTAGTCAGCCTATCACTTAAGCCGTAAAGACCAATCATTATGACAGCTTGTTTGGTAAGCTGGCTATCTGTCTTGTCACACTTCGACCATGTGTAGATATGGTTGATGAATGTCTGATGTTGAAGCTTCAGCTTTAGGGGATCTCTGGGAAGTCTGTTTTAGGGATTGAGTAGGCTGTGAAGTGGGCGTCGACTGTCGATGGCTGCGAGCAGGCTACTACAATTTTGCCCTCTCAGCAAAGGTCTCGAAGCTAGGTGGAGAGGTGTTTGCTGAGAAAACTGTTCGGTCTTGGAATGTGAGCGGCTTGACTGCTGGTTATCGGGTAAGTAATAAAAGAGGGTATTTAAGAGGTGTAGGTGGTTATAGGGTAATAAATGAAGTAAAAGCTATAAGTATGGGTTATTGTATAGGGGTACTACATCCTCTTCTATTTGCAATTGTTTTATGCTCTTTTTCCCGATTTTGAACATTTGAATGGATACCACGCCAAACACGCGTTACCAGAAGAGGATGGGTTTTGCCCACGATCGTCATGAGGGGCGGAAGATGGCAGAACTACATATGAAGTTTTTTAGCAACATGATCTGAACTGGGACATGCCCGACCTTGTAGAGGTAGGACCTGAGGAGTTCATCAATGATGATTCTTATGCCTATTTTTTTGGAATAACTGAGGTTTCATTTTACGACTGCTGAGAGGCGCTATCTCTTCCCGATGGCTCTGGCAGAAAGTCTTGTTTGTGCAAAAAAGATCATCGAGGAGCAAAACGCAGCAAGCAAAGCTGGACCTTCCGGAAGTAGGGTTATTTGTTGATGTGGTGAATATTTGTATCTTTGCATGTCTTTGTTTTTCTGTGTGGGTTTTTTTTGCTTGAGGTGCTGGTAGAAATGTAATATATTTGTTTGATTGGATGTTTGGCATAGAAAAAATATTTTTGCACACTTGTATTACTGTGTCTAATTGATAATGTAGACGAATGTAGCCGAATACTCTTATAGGCGTGAGGTATAATGATATGCTCGAATGTAATGATGATCGAAGGTTATAGTGATCTGAGTTAAGGTGATCTGAAGTAGTTATGGTCGAAGGTATGATGAGATGCTGTTGAGGTGATTGATGGTTATAATGGCCGAATGCTCGATGTTGGTGGTATGCTCGGCTAGAAGTCCTCGGGAATAAAGTTTGAATGCAGGTACCGATGAATCTGTTATGCCTAGGAAGTTGGAAGGGTTGTTTGTTGACATTTTGAGGCAGGAAATTAAAGGTTGCCATTAATTCGGTTAGGGAAGAGGGAAAGTTGTAGTGGGTTTGCAGGTATAAAAGGGGGCAGGGTGGAGGGGATTTCTTCATCTGTCTTACAAAATTCTTCTCATCTGTCTCTTTAATTTGTTTTGATCAACATGGTTTAAAATGTACCCGCTCTGGAAAATAAAGCTACAATGAGGGCCAGAAGAATCTAAGAGGCCTTGTTGGGTCTGCAATGGAGGTTCGGTATAGAGGAGGATATTGATGCTGAAATGCCAGACCTCTTTGAGGTGGAACCCGGGGAACCAATCCTTGGCATGCCCTTCACATACTGGTGGGGAATAGTACAAATGATGGGGCTGTTACCAGGCCTTCGGCTTTCTCTTCTCAAAGGCTTCGCAAAGGATATATAGTGGACAAGGAGGATGAAGATGCAGCGGCCACGGATGAAGAGGAGCATCCCGCTGATAAATAGGGTCCTCTATTTTATGTTTTCTTTTTGTTACCGTCCTTTGCTCTATTTCTTTTCTACTTTCTTTGTACGAGGCTTGTAATGTTTTATGTCTTTCTTAATGAAAATGGTTTCTTGGTATAACTTGCATTGGCGAACTTTGAGTAGCAGTAATATAATATGAATTCCGGACATAGTATCTTAAGTCATTAAATTGATAGTATAACTGTCAAAATGTATTATTTGTATTGTTCGAAGATAAAAATAAATTTGTCAAAGCGAAAGATACAGTGTATCGAAGCTGAAAACATTATCAGTAAGCATACATTTTTGAATGGTCGAAATTTATGATTGTATTCAGTCAAAGGGTCGAAGTTATCTGTTTAAGGAAAAAAAGAAATAGTGTTCTGCTAAAAAACGGGGTGGCGTGACGTTTTGAATTGAAGGATGTGCTATATTTCTGAGGTCGATATATTAAATAAGTGAATTTGAGGCTATCTATTGAGAATTGTTCGAGACGTAGATTGGTCGAGTACTCGAGTTCGTGGATAGTGTCGAAGGTTATGCTTGATTTGAATAGCTGTTCTGACAGCCCAGATAGCTGGTCTGTCAGAGTGGTACGTGCACCTGGGGCAGTGTGCAAAAAGTAATGATGATGTTTTACTTGTATTATGGAAAAGGTTATGATGTGACTGTTTGGATTTGATTGTTTAGTTTCGAGTGGGGGGAAACGAGGTTTGAGAAAAGTTGGCTTTTACAGGCAGTTTAAAGTAAGGGTGCTGTTCGCACGTTGAAGATACGAAGGGTACATTTGTCAAAACACATTGTAGCCGAAAAGCTGGGGTAGTGGTGTCGTGGTAATGATAGTAGTTTAGGAAATCGAGGCGGTTTTTGGTTTTTTGAAAAATATATAAGTGTGAGGAGAGTAGTTACTGTACGGTTTACTGTAGAAATAAAAGAGTGTGAGGAGAAGAGAACGTACGCCATTTCAAACTTGGGATTGGTTGCTGTATCTGTTGTTTTGATCTTGCTGATTCGAGGGTAGTACTGCTTATCATAAGTAAGTCACTTGATCTCTGCCCACTTTACTTTGTTTTCCCCTTTTGAGAGTGTAGGAAGGACATTATGTGTTTGGGGTTTGGAGGTTATCTTAGACGGTAAGGAGTCCTGATGGGTCTGGGCTTCGACACATTTTGGGGTTTGAGGTGTTTTGGTGGAGGTATAGGGTTTAAGATCAAAGTTTTGATAAATTTCTGGAGGGGGCAGATGGGATAGGAGATATGGACATAGAATTGTCGAATTTATCGATCTAATTGAGTAGCTCTTCTTCTGTAGGCTAAAATGCATAACCGTCGCATCTTTTGTAGGTTAAAATGCATAACCGTCGCGCTTCAAGACGGAGACCGATAGATGAAGAGATCAAAGAATTCAAAGCTAGTATTTCTGGTCGAGTCTCAATGGATGAGTGTAGAAATGTAGAAGTGTTAGATGAGATTACCAAGGCTCACTTATATATGGTTCTGCCGGCTGAGGAGGCTTCGGTTATGAGATGTCGAAGGACGATTGTAACTGAGGATAGTGATGATGAGGAAGCAGTATGGGGGGAGAAGGGTGATGTAGGGCCTTCGAGTGGTGGAGAGGGAGATAAAGTATAGAGTGACAATAGTGGGGAGTCGACTGAGTCGGATAGGGTTGAAGGTGCCGTTTCGGTTAAAAATAGGATTAGGTTAGATTGGTTTGCCGCCAAATTTGAACTGTCAAAAGTGGGTGTATATCTGAGTGTTGCGGGGGTGGGATTGACCTTTAAATCGGACCCTGGGGAAGGGATTATGGCTTATAAAGACCAGGTTCGATTGGGAATGAAGCTTCATCTTCGGAGACTGGTGAAAGAAGTGCTAAATTTTTAGAAGGTTACCCTGGTACAAATGAACGCGAATTTTTATGAGATGATGAGGGTTATAGAGGGGATGAATGTAAAATTGGCTAGTGAGGGTCAAAGCTTGATTAAGTGGTTTGATATTATTACCTTTTACTCGAAGAAGGTGAGTCAGAACCCGGGGACCTATCACATCCAATGTCACCCAGAGAAACCTTGGTTCTTTGATATGTGCCCGATGGGTCGAGGGTAGAATAAAGATTTACAGATAGTAAGGGGTAACTACGAGAATGTAGACGAGGGTGACCCCTATAAATTACATAATAGGGTGTATAATGAAAGTAAGTTTATGGTCGATGGGTTATTGCTGATGTATATCTGGAATAAGTGATAATTATTTTCTTGCTTTGTTCTGCAGATCCGTAGAGTTTGTCTTGGGATAATCCGGTAAATTATATTGATACTCTGCTCGAGGCTAGTGAAGACTGGGTAAATTCTGTGTTTGACGGTCTCAGAATCAAAAGGCAAAAGAGGAAGAAGGTGGATTCCATGCTTCGAAGCGTACCCACTACGTCGAAGCCATCGAAGAGAAAAGGAGGCGAAGGTGTTTCGAAGGGTAAAAGGGAAATGGGAGGGGAAGAGTTGCCAATAAATTACCAGTATGTGCCTAGATCGCTTAGGGGAACGAAGCAGCCAACACCAGTACTCGAAGTGGCTAGCGATACTTTGAGATTGAGGTCGAGGATGGTAATAACTCAAGTTGAGAAGGGGAAATGCCGGGTGGTTCACGCAGCCTTGAAGGTGCAGAAATCAAAGTCTGGCCAGCGCAAAAGGCGTAAGGAACTGTGGGAGGATGATACACTAGAGGAAGATAAAGAGATGACGGAGGCTGAATGATAGGAGCAGCCTGTGGCTAAGCAGGCTTCGATGGTCAAGCTCTGGGAAGGCGACCTAGACGAAGCTTCGAAGGAAATAAAGAGGCATATGTTTCAGGCAAATATAAATGGATTTTTGTTGTGATACTCTGAGATTTCTTTCAAATTCTTTGAGTTTCGAGATACGCTAACTGCTTGAATATTTTAGTAGACGAATGCTTGGGTACAAACTTGCAACAAGGCAATGAAGTCAGTAATGGAAAAATTGTAACAAGCAAAGGAAAATCTGAATCTCTCTCATGGGATCGAGGCATCATTGGTGTCTGAAGTCTGGAAGTTGAAGCAATATTTGGGGGTACTTACAGACTCTTATGATGAGAGGCTCAAGCTGCAGCCGTCGAGGCTGGAGCGAGAGTGGTCTGCAAAGCTTGTGGCATGTGAGAGGGAGAAAGCAGAGCCGAAGGTGAATTTCCAGCAGCAGTATGATGGCAAATCCAAGGTGAATGTTAGGTTGAAAAGATTTATAGATGATAAGGGGTATGACCCCGAGACATTGCAACCTTACCCTGTATCTCCATAGCTTATTGAAGGGGATGAATTGCAGATGAAGGGAGGAGAGGCGAACATTGTTGAAGAAGCAGTTGAAAGTACAGGGGGTGGTACAAATACTTCTCTAATTTGAGTTCCCATTGGTAGAACTATTGATGGTTTGATCGTCGAAGGTTCGAATGAAGCTGCTGAGGGTGTTGTTGCTGAGGGATCTGTAAAGGAAGAAGGCATAACCACGCCGTTATGTTTTCCCATAAAAATTTGATGACTTCTTCTTCTCTGGTTCGGCACAGAGGTACGGCCTCGACCCATTTGGTGAAGTAATTGGTTGCAACGAGGATGTTTTCTCTGTTACCCGAGGCTTTTGGGAAGGGACCAATGAGATCGATGGCCCATCTTTTGAATGGCCAGGAAACTTAACTGAAATGGAGGTCTTGAGAGGGGCAATGGATGTCATGAGCGTTATGCTGACATTTATCACAGTGTTTTACATATTTTGAAGCTTGTTTTTTCATATCGGGCTAAAATAATCCTTGGGTGACAGCTCGAAGGGCCATAGAATGACCAACAGTTTGAGTACCGTTTTGGTTTCTTCGTGAAGTTCGGCTAAGATTTGAGAGGCTTCAGCTTGGGATATGCATCGAAGGAGGATGCCATTTGGGGATTTGCGATGTAGTTCATCTTTGTGGATAATGTATCTGTGGTAATTTTCTAGGAGCGAACGTTTGGCTTTGGGATCATCTGGGAGGGTGGCATTGTTGAGGTAATGAAGAACTGGTGTTTGCCAATTGTCTGGATCGTGACTCTTGCCCTCAGTATTGATGACATTGATTTCCATCTGGTCGATACTTGGGCATTTGAGTACTTTGATATAGAGTGTCCGAGATTCTTATTGTCTGAGCATAGCTGCTATATAGGCGAGGGCGTCTGCATGTCTATTTTCTCCTCGAGGGTAATGAGTAATTATGGATTTTTTGGGGAACCGGTTCATGCGCTGTCGCACAATAAGAGTGTAGTCGGCCATGCGACCGTTAGCTTGATGTTCTCCTATGTAATGTCTCTGAACAAGTTGGGAATCTGTAAAGACTGCAAGTTTGGGAATGCCGAGGTCGTGGCCGTGGATCAAGGCTTCATACTCTTCATCGTTATTGGAACATTCAAAGGTAAGTTTGCAAGCTTTCTCTATGCGGTCATTAGTGGGTGTTATCAAGATAATACTAATTCATGAGCCATTAGGTCTTGCTGATCCCTCTATGAATATACGCCAGCCAGTGAGAGGGTCCCAGGGATCTGCAATTTCGGGTTGGTCTTCTAATAAGTCATCTTTGTGTTCTTCCCAATTAATATCTTTGACAGGGAAGTCAGCTAGAAAGTTTGCTACTGCTTGGCCTTTCTGGGATATTTGCTTTTCGAAGGTAATGTCGTGCTCGCCAAGGTATACGAACCACTATTGAACTCGTATAGATTTTTCTTTTTTGCTAAGTACTTCTCGAAGAGGGTAACTTTTAATAACATGGATGGGGTGAGTCTGAAAATATGGTCTGAGCTTACAGGCTGAATAGACAAGTGTGAGGAGCAAACGCTCAAGTTTTGAATATCGAGTTTCTGCGGGGGCTAAAGTTTTGCTGATGAAATATATAGGTTTTTCGATATTGGAATCAAGTTGAATGAGCACTGCAATGATAAAAGTTTTTATTACAGCAAGGTATAAAGCGAGTGTTTCGCCTTCGATAGGGGTGCTGATAATGGGTGGACGACCAAGATATGTTTTGAGTTTGAGGAAGGCTTGTTCGCACTCAGGGGTCCAGTTGATCTCCGGATTGTTTTTCTTTTTAACTTTTTGGATGCCCTGATCTCGTAAGAGGGAAAATAGCCAAGCACATCGATATGAGGATTTAAAAATGAAACGATTGAGGGCCGCTATCCTGCCAACCACTTTTTGGACGTCTCTTTTGGTTCAGGGCAAAGGCATGTCTATGAGGGATCAAATGTGGGTGGGGTCAATCTCTATACCACGTTTACTGACAAGGTGACCCATGAATTTTCCAGAGGACACGCTAAACTAACACTTGTCTGGGTTGAGTTTCATGTCATATATACGAAGTATTGAGAAGATTTTTGTTAGGTCTTGGATATGGGTATTTTTCTGAAGGCTCTTGCATAACATGTCGTTGATATAGACTTTGACAGACTTGCCAAGCAAAAGTTTAAACATGGTTGAGACAAGGTGTTGGAAGGTGGCTCCATCATTTTTAAGGTCGAAGGGCATAACATTGAAACAGTAATGGCCTTGCTCAGTTATAAAGGAAGTTTTAAGTTGATCTTCAGAGAGGTGGGGTACCATATTGTAACCCGAAGCCGCATCCATCATGGATAGGCGCTCGTGTCCAGCAGTGGCATCGAGGAGTGCTGAAATGGTCGGTAGGGGGAAATTGTCCTTTAGTGTGTACTTGTTAAGGTCTGTGAAGTCGACGCAGATTCTCATCTTTCCATTCTTCTTCATAACTGCCATAATGTTTGATATCCAGTATGCGTACTTCACTTCTCTGATAAAACCTGCGGCTATGAGTTTATCTACTTTAAGGTTCACTGTTTCTCGAAGTTGTGGTGCCAGTTTACGTTTCTTTTGTTTTACTACTAAGCAATAGGGGATAAGATCGAGGCGATGGCATGCCAACTTGGGGTCAACACCAGGCATCTCCTGAAATGTCTAGGCGAAGATATCTTTGTTTTCTCGAAGGAACTCTGAAAGTTTGAGGCGTTCTGTCTCATTGAGGAAGGTTTCGATAAATGTACCCTGACCAGGACCGTCGAGTTCGATATAAACAGTTGGTTCGATGGGTGAGGTGGTATCTGTCAAACTCGAAGGGATAGAAAGATGTTGTGATTGCTATGGGCAGCTGACAAGATTTCAGGTTTGATCGATCTCTGGGTGCTTGCATGAGCAGGTAAGGCACTGAGAACCAAGTACCCTAATGATTGCTGAATCGAAGGGTCTGATGGTAGGTCGAAGGTATGGCACGCACGGGGTGAAGCCAATCTCGTCCGAGTATACCAAGGTATTTGCACTTTTTGTCAATGACGATGAAGTTTTTGAAGGGTAATAGGGCCTGCGGTGACGTGTAGGCTGATACGGCCAACAACGACTTTGGTTAATCCATTAAAACATTTTAGTTCGATGTTGGCAGCGATTATGACATCTATTTTCTTCATGGTTTGGATTGTTTGGAAAAAGATGACATCAGCTACGCTTCTTGTATCTATGTGCATTATATGGAGGACGAGGTTCTCGATCTTAATCATGATGACTAATGGGTCAGAATGGGGGAAACGAACGTGTGAAGTGTCACAATCAATGAAAGAAATACCTTCGAGACGAGGGTGATAGCTTGATTATGGCGGAAGGGTAAGGAATTTCTCCTGATAGGTGAGATTGTAACATTTTTTGATGGGTTTTTATTTTCTCTTGGAATGTCCACTGTCTATATTGTTGACTTTGATAAAATTGATTATGTAGATGTGCACCTCGACTGGGTCAGTAGTAGGGGTGGATAGAGATTTAAGGTAAGACCCATCAAGGTGGCTCGGAAGATCAACAATATACTGGCACAAATGTCCTGCTCCGAAGATAAGTTCGAGAGAGTGCTGGAGGGCAAAGCATTTGTTAGTATGGTGACAATTGTATTTGTGATTGGCGCTGTAAGATTCGCCTGGTCTGACTTGAATGGGGAAAGGGACACGCCAAATAGGGTCTGCCTGTATATGTGGTAGGAGGGTGCTGAGGGGGGCAGTGAGTGTAGACAAAACAGGCCTTGGTCGCTTCTTGTAAGTTTTAGCGCTGTTATCAATGCTGGGGCGTTTATGGCTCTCAGTCTCCTGTAAGATTGGAACGATCAGGGGTGTAGGAGCAGAGTGGGGGTGTTGTCGAGGTTTACTGAAGTTTGCTATCTGCGAAGACTGGCTCTGTTTGCGGGACTCTTAAAGGTACTCGAGATCGATAGAGCCATTGACCTTCGAGAGCATCTCTTCGAGTGTTTTTGGTCTGTGGAGGACTAGGTGTTCTTTTACTCGGCTGTGATCGGGCAGAGCATTCGAATATGCCAGAATAGCATTCGAGCAGTCAAGATTCTCTATTTTCTGGGATTCGTCAAGTAATCTCCTGGTAAAGGATTTGAAGGTCTCAGTGCCAGATTTTCTAAAATTTAATTGAGCGTCAACTCTGTTCTCTCTATCTTTGGTGAAGGCAAACTGGGCAATGAAAAGTTGTGATGGCTGCTCGAAGCTTCGTATCGAGCCATTTGGGAGGTTGTGGTACTGTCGAAGGGGGTTGTCAGTAAGGCTCATTGGAAAAAGGTGACATAAATGGTAGTCAGCCGTGGAGTAGAGGTTCAGGACATTTTGGAATTTGTGGATGTGGGATTTAGGGTCTGTGTTACGGTATTTGATGAGTTTGGGAGCACAAAAGTTGGAGGGTATTTCGATAGCCAAAAGTTTAGGGCATATCGGGTTATTGGGGCGGCTCCAAGAGTTTGTGGTTGGGCTCGCACTAATGCGAATGACTGGTTGTACTTTGTGGTTGAAGTCCTGTTGTGTGACATATGCAGGATAAGGGGGAGATTGGTGAATTCAAAGGTTGTGAGGTCGAGTATACGGCATATATTCAACACTGCGTTACCTAAGTCGCTCTTGAGCGGGACGGTGTCTGGGGTGTTTGGAGGAGCGAAGGGTTGAGATAGAAGAGTCTTCTGTGGGGTAAATCCTTAGGTGGATAAATCCGGTTGGGGGAATAGTATGGGGAAAAAATTATGCACCAGTGTGAACTGGGGGTATCTCGAGGTTTGATGAGGGTTCTAGGCGGGCGCGGACAGATACGTGCGATGGGTCTGGTGCCTGGGGCGGGGGAGCAAGTTCCAAGGGATATAATCTCTGTAGCTCTCTGACGGTATTACGCAGCTTATTGATTGCTCAATTCCGTCTATTTTCATCATCCAAGAGGCGATTCCATTCAGTTTCCATCGCAATGCAGTGGCTTTCACATTCCAGGTTTAGTTGGTTCTGGTGGCGCTCCTATGCCTAAGCAACTTGTTAAGATAATAGAGCTATTTGGGTAGCTACTCCGTCAATGGAGTTGCCCGCCTAGGTTAAGTTGGAACGGCGTGTAGGTCCCATTGGAAGAGGAGCAGTAGATTGTTGAAAAATAATGGGAGGAGAAAAGGAAAAAAAGATTAGTAGGGTGGGAAGCAAAGACGGCGCCAATTGTAGGGACCTAATTTTGTTTAGAGGTGAAGTTGGTTCTTATAACGTGAATCAATCTCCTATCAAAGGGATACAAGCAATTGGTCTAAAGTATGAACTAACTAAAGATAAATACTTGCGTAGAGGCCCGAATGTGACTCTCTACGACCTCTGATGAGGAATTTTAAGAAATATTATATTGCTGAAAAGTAATTAGAGGGTTCGAGTACAGTATGTACTGGGAGGTCGAAGGTAATATGTAAGGTGATGGAGATTATTTTTCTGACCCCCACTTGGTTTACCCTCTCCTCTATTTATAGTCACAGGAAGCTGAGTTACCAAGTGTGGGTCAGGATTACATGATTATTGTCAGGAAATCCCTGCGGGGTATGGGCACTAGACCTATATGCACTATCACTGTGACAGCTATCTGATGTGTCTCTGTACTTCGGCACTGTTGTGCAGTGGTTGGCCTTTCACTATAGCCTTAAAGGCCAATCATTATGACAACTTATCTGGTGGGCTGGCTGTCTGTCTTGTCACACTTCGACCATGTGTAGATATGGTCGAAGAATGTCTATTGCAATGTGTTAATCCATTCTCGAGGTTGTCTGGTGTCAAAGTTTTGGCTTCAGGGGATCTATGGGAAGTCTATTTTAGGGATAGAGTAGGCTTTGATACATTCGAGTATGCCGTGATGTGGGCTTCGAATGTCGATGGCTGCGAGCAGGCTACTGCATTCGCCCCCTCTCAGCGAAGGTCTCTATGCTAGGTGGAGAGGTGTTTGCTGAGAAAACTCTTTGGTCTTGGAATCTGAGCGGTTTGACTGTTGGTTTTCGGGTAAGTAATAAAAGAGGGTATTTAAGAGGTGTAGGTGGTTATAGGGTAATAAATGAAGTGAAGGCTATAAGTATGGCTTATTGTGTAGGGGTACTGTATCCTCTTCCATTTGCGATAGTTTTTTGCTCTCTCTCCTGATTCTGAACATTTGAATGGATACCACGCCAAACATGCGTTACTAGAAGAGGATGGGTTTTGCCCGCGATCGTCGTATGTGGCGGAAAATGGCGGAACTGCATATGAAGTTTTTTGGGCAACATGACATAAACAGGGACATGCCCGACCTTATGGAGGTAGGACCTGAAGAGTTCATCAATGGTGATCCTTATGCCTATTTGTGGGAATAGCTAATGTTTTATTTTACGACTGCTGAGAAGAGCTATCTCTTCCTGATGGCTCTGGCCGAAAGTCTTGTTTGTACAAAAGAGATCATCGAGGAGCAAAACGCAGCAAGCGGAGCTAGGCCTTCCGGAAGTAGGGCTACTGGTTGAGTCACAAGAAGCTGAGTCACCAAGTGTGGGTCAGGATTACATGATTACTGTCAGGAAATCCCGGCGGGATATGGGGACCGGTCCTGTCTACACTATCACTGTGATAGATGTCTATTGTATCTCTGTACTTCATCACTTTGGCGCAGTGGTCGGTCTGTACTATAGCCGTAAAGGCCAATCATTACGACGGCTTGTCTGGTGAGCTGGTTGTCCGTCTTGTCACACTTTGACCATGTGCTGATATGGTTGAAGAATGTCTGTTGCGATGTGTTAATCCATTCATGAGGCTTTGTATGGTGTTGAAGCTTCGGCTTCAGGGTATCTCTGGGAAGTCTGTTTTAGGGATTGAGTAGGCTTCGATACATTCGAGTAGGCTGTGAAGTAGGCTTCAACTGTGGAAGGCTGCGAGCAGGCTACTTTAAGGGGCAAGACAATTGCGCCTACATAGAGATTAGCAACTTGACACACACACACACACATATACCCTGTAGATGAGTTAGTTAAATACAACAAGAAGAAAGAACTAGACTATGAGAACGAGGATGTAAACATGTTATTAACATGCTGGCTTTATTCCTCCCTATTTTCTTCTTATTTTTGTTCTATGTTAAACTTAAACATATGCCATCGATTTTTAAATATTAGTCGCTATGTTCAGGTTAGTAATGGTAACAGGTAGTATTCCTGATTTTATGTGATATTAGCATGTAACCTTGGTTAGGCACATCCAAACACGACCTTATAAAATGTAGAGAACATCATAAGAAGCTACAGGCAATATATTCCTTGATTACCAATATATTCACACTACTAATAGAATGACATAAATTGCCATTATCCTTTAATCCTACATAGAAGGGAAGAAAAAGGAAAATCATGAGTGCCTCATTCTAAAGATCCTTATTAATTTGCTCGAGATTTTGAACAACAAAGAATAATTTGAAAAGGCACAGAGAGAAGATTTGTAAAGGGAATTTTCAATGAGGCAGCTAAGAAGGAAACCAAAAAGGACTACACGTTGCATCAGTACAATTTTAGATACAATATAACCACCTAGCTCCTTGTCGGCTAAAATCGATTTTCACAGTTGCATGGTGATGCAAAGATTCAGGCTTTAAGAGTGAAGCCGATGGATTATATGTAGTCTGGGGGGATCTTAATACTCTACTGCCTCATGATTTGACGATACTGTTGACAGGTGCAAGTTTATTCTAGGAAGGCAAAATTTCAAAAATCCTCATCTTATAAATTAATTTATAGAAATGAACAAAGTTTATGGAAGATTCTGTAGTTCGTTTTGGTCCATATTATTTTTTCTATGAAGAGATTTTGTGGAGTATGATTCAGATAAGGGTATGTAATGCCTTATTGCTGGTTTATTCTATCTTACTTTATGCCTTTATACAATACACAATCAACCATTCTGCAATATTGAAGGTCCGGAGTTAGGATTTTTTTCAATACAGCACAAAACCAAGATGCACAAAATTCTCAGCAGGTTTACGGTTTATACTAATCCAGGATTTGTTACAAAGATGGCAATGTTCTACAAGCCATAACTCTTATCTAAACTTGGTTGTTCATGGAGGCGGATGACGCTTTGTCTTGATGAGCACCAACCACAGTATGTACTTTTTGTGCGAGTTTGTTCCCTATCGAAGCCTTTTTGTCCATAATTTTTATCATTACATTCATGTTGCCCTCCTCCCCCTTTAGGCAGTATTTTCATTATTTCCTCCGCCTCTTTATCTAGCGGTTTAAAGTACTGTTAAATAGCAGCTTCCTGCACTTACAGAAAATGAAAATAAAATCAATTGACACAAAGGTCAATACACAAAGTGTATAATTTCATTTTTGTAGTAGTACAAATAGTCCAACCAAAACTTACCAAGTTGGAATGTATAATCAAATAGAAATAACAAACTAAGAAAGAAAAAAAGGGTTATACTTTTCTGTCAATTCATATTTTAATACTTTAATTGGTTGGATGAGTAGGATTTAAAACTCAACAGGGGGAGTTTTGAATATTGCCAATACCTAAACCAAAGATGCAGATGATGATATTCTCCTATTTATAGGTCTCATAAAAACACATCAGATACTGATTTACAGTGTGGAACATTTTGATTTAAACAAGCTCTTGCTGTTGACATATCTAAAAGAATAGTATTAGAAACTCAGCAAGGAGTAGACAGGTCATATCTATCACAATAAGTCATTCTGAATGTTGCCAATACCTAAACCAAGGAAAAAAAATGTTGATATAGGTCCCATACCAACACATATAATACTGATATAGATTTTATATATTTCTCGAATTTTTATTTTTTGACAGATATTTTATCACGCCCCAAAATCCAGTAATCGGTAGCTAGACCAATTACTAGATCTGAAGCTGTGCAGGTCGGGGAATCCACAGATTTGCCCCACAAACAACCGAGTCATAGACAAATTTTGGCCCAGTCATTCACATTAGTATCACAACAGAGTAATAAGGAAACATAAACAGCGGAAGACTAAGATAACAAAATCTGAACATGAGATTCTACAAACCTCTACGCAGCAAGCCCGACAACAATAACTGGAGAATGAGCCTCTAGCTCAGCTCCTCAAGGATCACCACATCAGCAGTTAAAACCTGAAACAACCTGCCACTGAAAGGGGGATACGAGAGTGAGCATCAACGGGCTCACTAACTCCCAAGAATAGCTAAGCAATTATACTAACCAATGAGATGGATAAAAAACATTAATGATAATATGATATAATAATATCTAAGGAGAACCAATGTATATATATAAATATATATAGGATGACTAATAGGTATACGTATATATACTAACTCTAATAAATCTATTTATAATTATACCTCGTGCAAATGAGTGCTAAGTCTACACTCCAGTCACAAGGACCACTAACTACGCTCTAATCACTACCGTGGCTCTCAGCGCCACGCGCAACTAATCTATCTCAAAGATACAGTCACACACAAGGGTGAACAACCCTCAGCCAAATATAAACCAACCGGGTTATCCAAACTCTAACCAGACACCATCCTGAAGCTATCACAAGCTGAACAAGATCGCCTACAACAACCAGATACCTGCCTGAAGCTCACAACAACCAATCAGACTAATTAAACTAATAACTTAAATAGATACGGAAGAGAGAGGAATAGATGCAGAGAGGAGAGGAAATGCAGAAAGGAGAAAATTCTAATTACACCGTAATCAATTAGGAGAAGACGAATTTAAGATAAGAGTAGAAGAATATGATGATCTGGAATAATCCCATAATTATCCCAATGCAATGATATGTTATGATGATGATATGATGGAGTGAGGTAATCCTATAATTATCCCGAGTGCAGAAGATTCTATATTAAACATAATGCAGAAATGGTTAAGGATTTCTATCAGAAGAACCTACGAATAAAGAAGTATGCGGAGATACAATGATATGCTTGATGATAATGATGATGATGATGCAGAATGATTTATGATGGTGTGGGATAGTCCCATACCTATCCCAATGTAATAATTTAGCGATGTCAACCCAAAGGGGCTAGCCCCCAAGACTAAAGTGGGCTGACAACGGCTGAAAAAGGATTTACCTTACCGGATATTGTTGGATACAAGGGTACGATATACTGCACTAGCTCGACCAGACTAAAAGATAATAGCATAGGTATTTCAACCTCGCCTGAGGAGTCTGGGCACCTGGAACTAGCATCCAACCATGTCTCTCCTCTCGGGATGAGACTGGGCCCCAGGAGAACTATTTTAACCATAACTTTACTCGCAGGAGAAGACTGGGCACCAGGAAATAGTATCCAACCATGTCTCCTTTAGTATTACGAGAATGGGCACCAGGAAAACTAATCCAACCATATCTTCACCTCTAAAACTTTAACCTGATCTAGGGATCCTATCAACCTATCGGGGGGCCAGCCGATGCGGAGCTGTTTATGTATCCAATTGCAGTAAGATAAGGAGAGAATATATTATCTATGGATGTGAGCATGATCCTAGAGACTGAAACACAACTGTTGTTAACACAGCCAGTACATAATAGGATAACCACCTGCATGAGAGCGTGGCAGCCAAAACTAACACAGATGCCCTCATGTGACTTAGTTACACCATCTAAACCTAGATGAAACTGCAACTTAACCGTCACGGCATCTAAGCAACATCAGTCTCTAAGATTCCTCAAAGCAATATGATTACCATCAAGTACAACCGTACTCTAGCTGTCAACACAGACTAGTACTCATGGGGTGACCTACAAGTGTCCAACAAGTAGTCAGCAATCCACATTAATAGAATTGCCTCACAATCCTCCTAATCATGTACATGAGCCACCAGCACGGATGTACAGGAATTTGATTTAACAGGAGGTTTCAGCCGCATTCCAACATCTCAGATGACGTACAACTTCATAAACCACCTGGCTCAGCTGCGGATCATACTGAGCTATGCTATCTCACTGCCTTCTAGATGACAGAGGGGAACACAGCCCTAACAGCCTCATCCGGGGAAAGAAGGCTTACGAGTAAGCTCTATCAGCTCTAAGAATCATGAGGACAATAAGTATCACAACACGATAAACAAACAATCCTAAGGTAAACTATCAGAAGTTCAACATCCATAACCAACAACCACGGACAAGCCGTCTACTCACCATCAGCAACTAACAGTCCAAGAGATACCACACTCCCACATGGAATCCAATATTCCAAACAACCACCAATCACAATGACAGTGCTCAAGGACCAGGCCTCGAGAACACAGAGTACACCTAGACTAGTCCTAAGACTAATCAAAGCAATAGCAGGCAAGATGATGAGCTCCGAATCGAAGACTATGTCTTACTGAAGCTATGTCCCCCCAAGACTACCCTGGAACCAAGTCCAGCAACCCAAACTAACCAGGGTGCTATACTATAGGGTGAGAACTATAGTCTATGAACTACACTATCTCAGATAAATGGCGGCTAAACCACAAGCCGTCCATAAGTTTCTACTAATCGTCAAACCAAGTCACTAGTGCCTTGAAACAAGCGGGGCACCCTAATAACTAACCAACAATACCATACTCAAGATACTATATATATATATATATATATATATATATAGCGATGATGAGGCGTCGCAACACACTGAGAAATGCCTTTGTTCTCAACCACAATGAAGAAAAGATCCGCAATAACTACCCACAATGAAATCGGTCTAAGAAGAATCTCAGGAGTCATCGTCACATCGACGACAGCAGAGACTAACATCCTCTGACTAAACATAACCTACAGGTTCTATCTAGTAACTAAACTTATAACTAACTCGGGTTTTACTAACTTATCAAACCCTTAAGTACTCTCGCCTAAGGTATGCCAAACGGATAACCCGTGAATGTGTCCTAAGAAATTAACCCATATACTAACATAATCACGGTAATAAACATGATCAACTATGTGATACAATAACTCACGAATCAATATAATGGTCTAGTTATTAAGGAAGATAAAACTCGCCTGACGATATGCTCGGAACGACAATCTCGGCAAAACTGCCCAAACAGAACCTCAACGGAAATGTGCTCCGGGAATCGACTTCTGGAACTCCAAATCAGTCACGGAAAAGACCAGGATCACCACAACATCAACCACTATGAAGTACCGGAGCCCAATCGCAACTCTGACATAGGATACCTGCCCGAAACTGCGCTTCTGATCAGCAGCACAACTGAATTCAGTAACAAAACTGCATCTAAACCCTCGGTCCACCACGCTACACTGCGCTACTCCGACTACCCACAAAAACATGAAGATAATCTACTCTAACCCCGCCAAATCAGCTGCCCAACAATCATAAACCCGGTGTTCAAAGGGCGTTAAAACAGTCCTAACCCTTCTTCCATAATAACAGTAACTATTGCAGTAATTTCTGAACCAAAACGGCCACCATTGTCGGCTCAGGCAGCTCTCTCTGAAACGGCAACAACTACTACCTAGAATAGCCACCATACCTCCTCTTACCAACCACACTAAACCCCAATCATACCACCAAGCAGCTGCAAGAAAACCCCATAATTATTGGCACCCAAACACCAACAATTCAACCCACGCAATCACCGCCACCGGCCAACACCAGCAATGATCACACTCCTCAAATCAACAATACACCCAATAATCATAAACTCTAAAATCAGTCCAACATAACATGGGTTCTCACCAAAACCGAAATTAACCAATGATACAAGAGAGAGAGAGAGAGAGAGAGAGAGAGAGAGAGGAATTACTCACCGAGGGAAAACGGCGGAGATCACGGCGAAGAATCCATGAAGAAATCGGCAAGCGAGGAAGAAGAGGATTCGGTTTGGGGAGGAGAGGATTCAGTTAGGAGAAGAGAGAGAGAGTGAAAGAGAAATGTAAGGAGAGAGAATGGATAATGATATATTTATAACCGATAAGTTGTTCGAATGGAAACTGGAAGAATCTAAAAATATCACTCTGAGGTCCTCCTGAACCACAGACAACACCAAGACCCTCAGAAGACTGAAACAACCCGAGCAACCACCATAACCCTGACAAAGGGTTCCCAAGGTCTAAACACCACCTCTACCGCTTCACGGCCACCAAAATGCCTAAACCCCCGAAAATGAATCTTTTTCTCAGGAAACTCCAGAAACTTACCGGCCACTCCAACGGCTCACCGGAACCACTCCAAACCTCACACATATCAAATAAACATCACCACCAAACCATCTAGGGGTTCCCAAGGCCACAACGCCACCTTCTCCTCCGAATAACCACTGTACCACCGAAACTAAATAAAATGAACCTAACATACAAAACCTGCCGAAAGGAAAATGGATGTACAACGAATAACTATATATGAATAATAGTAACAATACTTAATAATAAACAAAAAAAAATTACCCTGAAATTCTGGGACATTGCATATTTAATTTACCACCCAGGTAAATGAGCTATTTTATAATTTTACTTTTATTATGAAAAATTAGTGGATTATTTTCTTTTCACATGCGAAATTGACCTGCATCGAAAACCTTGAGGGAGAAAGGGGTGCAAATATATATCTTAAGAAAAGCGCAGGCTATGTTAGGATGATGCTACAAAAAGATGAATATAAAAGGTTCAAAGTTTCATCCATCAAAAATCTGACAATTTCTTCTTTAATAAAACGATGTAGCCGCTCAATTTGGTGGCCTTATCCCTCACTGGAAAACCTCTTATTTGGTTGTCTTATCCCTCACTGGAATGCGACAGAAGACCACCCAGGATAATTAAAATTAGCATCAAAGGTTTATGTTTTTTTTTTTTGCCACTGTAAGCAGGGGTTATGGCAGAACCTCTTGACCAGGATTTATAAAAGAAGAGACTTTTTTTAATTGTGTTCATAATTGAAGTGATCATCTTTTAATTACATGTTTCTTAAATTATATCTACTAACCAAGGTGGGGATGACTTTTATTTGTCTTTGCTAAAATTGATTAATGTATACTTGCAGAAGCTTCATGGATCAGTGCAGATGAAGCCGAGGGGAGATCTAGAAAGAACACTTCTGCAGGTATTATACAACCTTAATTAGGAAATAATTGCTTTGATGCCTAAAACATTAGAATGCATTTTACGGGTAGGTATCTTCTTCTTGACATTATCATCAATGGGGTCTAGACAATGTCACCAAGATACCCTGTCCATACTTTGCTGACTGTGATTTGAAGATTTAAAAACTATACTATATTGCAACATAATAAAGGATAAAGATCTTTAAAATGTAGCTAAGTCGTCATCCTGGATAGAGTTATTAATTTTGCCAGAACTCACGATCACACATAAATATATTTATCTCGCCTGTTTGTAGATCTTTGAAAATTGTTCTTTGTAGATTAAAGAGTAAAATATCCAGACGAAATCAAAGAGGTAAATTTGCTCTCTTCCATTTCGCGTGCGAGGTTGGATCTTTTATTGGTTTTCAATAGCATGTTGCATGAATTGTCTCAGTCTTTTAAAATTGGGCCTAAATTGTTTCTCATGTTATTAATATGTTCTAAAACATTAGTTTGTAGTTTTACTCTAATGGATCCATTACTCATTTCTAATAGGACATCCCACAATAAATTATTGATACTCACGATCTCCAAAGCATCATAGTCTATTGGCGAGAATACCAACAATAATATGGTTCATTCTTTCTCGAGCTTACTGTCATTGGTATTGAAGTGCTCCCTGAGCTAGAAGGGACAAATGGGTTAGTCTCTGTCAAAGATGAGCATAATTATTGACAGGTCTTGCACATTTTTAAATTGTACTTTGATGGGCATGAAATAAATAGAGGCCAAATAGAGTGGATAAGAAAATTTTGATGTAAGGTAGTAATTTATGCATTATGGGAATATTTCTTAGCCAACTATCCGCCTTCTTCTTGGATCGTCATGTAAACAAGCATTTCTAGCAATGCTTCACATTATCTTGATTTTATGAGATTGATTTATCTTGCCTCACATTATGTTGATTGCCGAAAGCACCACTTTTGCAAAATTCTATGAAAAAAAAGGGGTTAAACTGTTCCTATTGTTGTTGATTTCATTCTCATTGTTGGGCATATAATGAAATAATCTTATTCTTATTACAACTCCTCTCTTCCTGAATTCTGCAATTCCTTTATTTTGATTTTAGTAGATGGTGGCTTATCTTATTGATCTTATACTATTCCCTTGGAGGCTTGGAAAACATACAAACCTAGGATCTAGAGCATTGGGTCCAATAATCTCATAACTTTATAATAATTCACTTTCTTTATATCCCCTTTTAAGTCCCCTCTATAACATCCATAACAAAAGTAACTCCATTTTTATGACTGTTATTTACATAACATCATGCATGAGAAAAAAACTATTTTTACACCACCATTAGCAATCTTAATTTCTCTAATAATTTCTTGCATAATTACCAAAATTTATAGCGTTTGTAACTTACATCCCCATACTCTATATAAGTCCATTTTCTTCTTCTCGCACCTCTATCATAACCAACATTTGTGTCCCTTTATGGAAAGTAATCCTTTTGATATTTGCCTTTGCTCTTAAAATTTTCTCATGCACCAAGGCTTACTTTTTCACTAACATATACTTAAAATCACCTATTTTAAAATTATCACTTTCTATTTCTTTTTATGTTAAACATTATTGCATTCTCATTATTGGGCATATGTAATAATTTTTTGTTGTCTGTCCCAGCTATTATACTCTTCTAACATCACATTCATACACCGAAATGGCCGTCGTCTGCATCACCAATTTGGAGAGTAAAATTTCTGAAAGGCATGTTTACGACGTTAGTATTACCCAAGCATTCGTAGAAATGCATCTAAAGAGTGTTCTCGAGGTTAGAAGATCGTTGAACCATGAACTCCTTATAAGATATGACGACCCCATTGAAGTAATGAAATTCTCAATAGACTTTTTTGGTTTCTAACCGAACTAGGCCGTGATAAATTAATACAAGACCTTTGTTCTCAAATAAGATCTTGGTCTAAAAATTTTATTGGTAAAGAATTTTGGGTTTGCAATAGAGATACCTTTATCCAAATCTCACTTGATGCTGTGCTCGATACACTATTGCCGGAGTTAGAAGAGTTAACCATGAAGTTGGAATTAGATATCGTTACAACCGTCCATGATTATACTGATCAAGGTTTGTTATTATGACTCTGGCCATAGTTTCCAAAAATACAACCAACCCCTCAGGAACTACACTAGGTAAAACCGATGAAGGAAGAGGCAAAATTTGCCTAATTTGCTTGGATTATTATGCAGAAGGTCAAAATGTCACAACCACCTTATTGTCAGTATTAGATTCCAGTAACTATTTATTTCAGCAATGTTCTTCTTTGATTCATTTCAATAATGTTCTTCTTCTTTGACACATTTCTTCACATATAATACTGATACAAGGTTTATTGATAATAAGTTTTATTATAGATTGTAACTGATTCTTCCCCAAGTTGTATCAAGAGACACTAAAAAACTTAAAGCATCTTCCTCCTTTATTCAATTTTTCCTTAATACTATATAAACTTAAACATCCGTGCGTAGCACGGGCTCATAACCTAGTATATATATATATCCTTAATTTTTATAACAAATAATATTGACTAGAAAAACTTTTTCAACAAAAACAAAACCTTCTAAATATTGTATTTTTTCAAAATTAAAAATACAAATCACTTGGGATTCATCACCAATATGCCAAATCATTTCACAAGAGAGAACATTGATAAAAAATATAAGCTCACTCTAAATGGAGAAGATGAATCAAGAATTCTGCAAGTCTCTTCCTTCACAACAGCACACCGTAACAGTAACCTTCTCTCCACCCCAAAGATAGTATCCTCGTCCCTCCTATAACGATAACCGTCATCTAGATGTTTCTCTCCCAAATCACTACCATAATTTTTTTTTCTCTCTAGAATTTTGCCTCTTTGTATTTGGTAAACGTTTGGAAGAAGAGGGAAAAGGTTTATTTATAACTTTTTTTTTCTAACCGCTAACAGTTATTTAGATTTATGCAAGCCACCGTCAGTTTTTTGATCATGGCGTCCTTTTGACTATTCCTATCAGACGGCTCATACCTTTTGGGTATAAATGCCATTTCATCATTATACCCAACTGTAATAGCCAAATTTTACAAGCTCAATTTGATTAGGAATTAGCTATCATACCAATGAACTTGTAATAATACTCTACTGGAAAGTAAGAAATGAAAACAAGTGTTTTTAAAGTGGAAAACCTCTGAATAGGTAAAAAACCACGACCTCGTATGGAGGATTTTTGTAAAAGTATATTTATTGTTTTGAGTGGATACTTTTATTACAAGTGATCTGTAGAATATATAAATTCTTTTGATCTCGTAAATAAGAAGTTTTGAGTAATTTTTCTAGTCCCTATCTCTTCTAGAATGTTTCTTTTATATAGGTTTCTCTACAGTTCTTCATCGTACTAGAACACATTTTCCGAATAATGCTGCTAGTGGTGGTTGACTGAATAACTAACGAGTTCGTGGAAGACAGGTGTCTTTAACTGAATAACGCTTTCCAGGTTTAGCTCGACCCACGTTCTTGAGTAGTTTGTAGGGCTGGTTGAAATGTTTGACTGGAGTGCTAAGTGCTAAAATTAGGTAAGCCTAAGATGGAGGTAAATTGATCTATGTGAGCTCGATTATGAGTGAGATCGAGGGATAAGTCCCTACAATCGCCCCCTCGCAACTGAAGTCACGAGTGACTTTTATTGAGAAAGAATGTATTAAAAGTTTGAAATTCAAAACGGAGCAATGATGGCGTTTGAATGGTTAGAAGTTACGTGATATTGGGATGTGATGGGTATTAAATGATGATGCAGATGTATGGGACGGTTGCGTTTGAATAGTCGCATCTCTAATGAATGATGACGCTTGGGAAAATGTACCTGCACAGTAAATTTAGGGTTATATAAAGAGTACCTTTAGCAAATTTTGGGAACAATTCCTGTATGCGTAACTCCTTTTAAGATGGTGAAAACTTGGAGTATGGTTCTTGAAGAGAGGATTGTATATGAAATGGAGAGTTTGAAGTTGAAATACTTTGGTGACCACTCTTTGGAAATGGCGATCCCAGCCTTTATTCCTTCGACGTACCAAAGCATATCGGGAGAGGAAGCGGTAGAAGCTGAGGAAGATTTCTACTATAAGTGAAGATTTCATGTCTTCGTCTTCACAGGTGAGGAACATTGGGCATGTCTCAACACTCTCGTGGAAGACAGGGTTAGGGCTTAATTTGCAGGGAAAGGTGTATCTGCGGGGAAGATATGTTGATTTTTTATGTTATCATAAATTTTAAGGTTGGGTCCTCTTCATCTCTACCAACTCATCGGTGGTGGTGGCTATTGAAGAGGCGGTGATGGCAGTGGAGGAGGAGAATGGGAAGGGGGATCCTGCTGACACATTTCCATCATGTTTTTGCGCTTAGAAAACCTTTCATCTTATTTTGTGGGTGCCAACATTGAGTCCATAGCTTACATAATTTTTTTTTAGAGTTCATCTGGGCTTCAACCGAGCCATGTGAGGAAAGATCTTTGTTGTGTCCAATGTCCTCTTTGCATCAGGGTGAAAAATTACTGAATTTGAAGAACTGGAAGACATGATACCTCGGCGGGCCTGAATGATCTGCAACTTTTAACAAATAGGGAAATCTTCTTATCTGTAAAGTACCTAGAGTTTGGTGTTGGATGGATAACATTTTGTTGTATTCCTGTGTGATAACTTGTTATCTATAAATCGTATGTAATATCTTTGATATGAATAAAAGTTGATATTTATGAAACAACGTATAAAAAAACTTCTTAAATTGACCTTAATTGTGTTAGGTGTTAGTTGAATAACTGTTGATAAGTTATGAAACAATGTTAGAATATTGCTCGAACTGAGATAAATATGTGTTGTCAATGTCGTACTGATATAAATGATATATGTTTAACAGGTGAGGTATATAAATTGCAGGAAATATGTAGACTCGAGCTGCTATAGGTAGAAAGGGGTAATACTCATGGTAGCATAAGGTCGAATACAATGACTATTTTGTATGCTGGTGATGGGATAAGTTATAATAATTGATCACAAGATTAGGGGTTTTCTGTTATGAGATACAAGGTAAAATTCACGTTTGTGAGGGGAAAGTGTATGAGAAATGTATTAATAGTGGTAGGATTCGTATAAAAAAAAATAGAGGAGGGATTGGGATCATACGGCTCGATCTCAAAGGATTCATCTTGCCGTGGAAGGATGATTGACAATAAAGATTGCTGAAGTATGTAAGAAGATCTTTGAGCTCGTTTGATTATAATACTGAACTGTTGGTGAGGGATTCAGTAGATTAAAAGAAGTGGGCTAGTTTGATTACTGAAGTTGAGATTGAATTTTGAAATCTGAGGATCGACGAATAATATGATTAGATGATGTTTGTTTAAGTTACCAAGGCTGTGATTGATATTTTGTAAGGTATGTTTTATGAATAATATAATTGCTTGAATGTAACTGAAATAATATAAGTCAATCGGATCCTCTATAGGGGCGAATCTATTTTGAGACTGCTTTAGCAAACATTTTGAATAAATTTGAACATTTGTACAGTTTAGAAAATGAAGTTAATCACTGTAAGTATGATAAACAAGGACTGAAAAAAAAATGAAATTGCAGAAGCTTCTAGCTTTATTTTCTATGCAAAAGGTAATAAAACTCTGACATCGTAAAGTGTGAGTCATCAAGAGTGTGGGAAGGTCAAGAAAAGATATGGAAATAGGGAGAAAAAATATATTAAAAAATGAGGGGAGTCGTAATGATAGAAAGGTGGTTTTATCGAAAAGGTACAAATTGTTTGACATGGAGAGTGGAAAAGACGCCTGGGTTCTGGAATCGAGGATGGTTCGTACGGGGATCAATAAATGCTAGCCACATGAGAAAGAAAGGATAAATAGTTCATCTTCGTCTCCAAACAAATTTTTTACAACTTCACAAAATTTGAAGAACACTCAGAGAGAGAGACAAAATATCAGGGGATTCGATACAGAGTTATCTGAAGGTGATAATCTATTGAAGAGGGTGAAAGATCTTGGATCTCGCAGGTGGTAATACAGCAGCATTGCGAGGGGAAAACTTGACTCTACTACCAATTCCCATTCGGATACTGAAGGTTAGTAGAGATGTATGTGATAAATGTTGAGGTATTTCTATTTGTTAAAGATATATGTTATATGTAAACGATTGATCAGAGATATATGTTGAATATACATATATGATAGACAAGTAATATTTACGTGAACAACTCCTAAATTTATTTCTACCTAGTCATTTATTAAATAAATGTGACACTAATAGTGCTTTTGTTTGTATTTACAGAAATCGGTCACATGATAAACAAGTCGTACAATTTTCCGGTTTTTAACGAAGAACAAGGGTAGGATCCCCCTCCTATTTATAGAGTATAGGAAAGGTATACTCTTTAAATAGGAGGGGAATCCTACCAGTTTTTAGTAACCTTTCCTATACTCTATAAATAAGAGTGTAAATCAAAGTTCATAGTAATAAAACTTATTCTTTCTCTTTTTCTTGTCTTTTACTTTTTTCATAGTAATAGTAGTATGGCAATGATCAAAGGGATGAGTAGCTAATCATCTTAGCCAAGGCTAGAGAAAGCTCCACCCAATGTAGCCTTAGTATAGATTGTGTATCTTAGTTAGAGTAATTACTTTCTCTTTATCCCAGAATATTGCATATTTGTATTCGTTCATCCTAGGCTTGACCATAACTAGGATTAGGAGAATAGAGAATATAAGTAACCATCTTGTTTGACTATAACAAGATATGTTAGTAACATGGGGAAGAGAACATAATCCATGCTTATCAACCGGACCATGGTTGAATAAGTTGGTTTATGGGTAGCTCCCAATTACTAAATATCTTGCATCTTTTGATGTATTGCATATGCCCGACCAAGGATATGCGATACGAGAACTCATAATTTACTTTATTTATTTATGTTATCTAACGGTTATAAAGGGTGGAGTGGAATCGATGCCTTGGTTTCTAATCCAATTTATCTTATAATTTGTTTCGTTCCTTTTTTTATTTCAAAACCTACACAAACTCGTTGTTATTGGATAAAACTAGTAGCTCGTACTATAATTCGCACCACAAGTCTCTTAGGATACGACCCCGCTTTCCTTTGTACTCAACGGTACACCGTGCGCTTGCGGGTCTTTTAAGACGTCTGTTTATAATCGATCAATATATATACATATATATATACATATATGTACATAGATGGAAGAATGATAAATACCTTAACCTGTATGTAGGTCGAGAGTGAAAGGCACCTGTATAGGTCATAAATGAGCTTGTAGAATCTATTTTTAAGATGGGTGGTTCATCTATTAATGAGGTATCGACCTCTGGTCGGATGAATGAATCTGATAATGAAAGAGAAGTAGGATTCGAACAATTCCTGGGTTTCCCTGGTCAGTTGGTATCTTATCCTCCTGGTTTTGATACCTTTAGAGAGTTTTGTAAAGCCAAAACGGCTATAGGAGGGAAATGGGGCAATTGTGTAGAGTTTGTCGGTAGGTAATTTAGGGGCTGTATGGTTGCAGAGGGTGAAGAGTATTTTTATCTGCTGGCAAATTTGGATGTAGAAAAATGAGATAGGGTATAGATGAATCAATCTCGTTAGAATATTTTGATGGGGATGTCCAAAGTGACATCTCGGAGGGTTTTTTGTGTTACCTATCTCAATTAGAGTATGGGTTGAGCCTACCCTTATCATTTTGGCGAAGGGGATTATGAATGCAATTAGGGCATGTTCTGATCAATTGAACGGGAATATGTGGGAGATAATAATCGTGTGTGACCATCAGAATGAAAGATGGGAAAGGGAGGAAAAGCGAGGAGGATAACCCCAGATGACGTTTTGTAGTTTTACGAGGTAAAGACTTTTAAAGCCAGTGGGGGATCATATTTATGTGCGAGTGCAACTCGGCCTCATTTTTTCAAACTAAATTCGGCAGGTCAAACCTGGAATGATAACGTCATATGGGTGAAGGGTAATTACCATCAGAGAGATGACGAAGAACATCTGGATCTTCAGTTAAGAACTGTTAAACATAGTGAGTATAGACATGCATGGATAGAATTATTGTTACGTTTTGCTGACAACTGCAACTGATAGTAAAAATGTGTTATAGCAGGTATGAAGTCTGCAGTAGAAAGGAAAAAATCCTTGTTGGATGAATTTGCGGAGGAGGAAACTGAACTCAAACTTGCGTTGGAGGAACACGGCCTGAGTAAAAAAAAGTGGTTTGATAGTAAGTCAAATAAGTTTAGAAAGGCTCAGTCTACCAGGTCGATGGTGGGGGTCATAGAAGGAAAAAAGCAAATAAATGGAGAGGAGGTTCAAACTAATTTGTCCAAGACTCCTAGATCGGGTAGTTCGGCTCAGCCTAATCTCACGACTAGCAAGATAGCTCAAAAATATCCAAATAAATGGATGTTAAAGTCGTTGCCGGCCTCCGGCACCACGGAAAGTGGTGAGGTCGCAAAAGAGAAGAGAAGGAGGGTCGAATCCTCTTAGGATAAGGTCGGCGAGGTGCGACCTGCTGTGGTAGATGACCTTAGGGAGGTCGAGGAAAGGGCCAGGTTGGCGGCTTTCCAGGGAGAAGACGATACGAGCAAGATGGTAAGTTTAATTGATTGGAAAAAAGTTGCTTTATGTGTTTCGAGTTAATCACTAAGATTGATTCATTTTATGTAGGTCGCCCGTCTTATGAAGGGAATTTGGCTCGGTACTGAAGAAGAAAAATCCGAGCTGAAGAAGACGAAGAACGAGCTGGTGAAAGACCTAGCTTGAGCCAAGACTGAAGCCATGAAGGAAGTTAGGCAGCTAAAGGCCTCTCACGTCGTAGTGATCAGCCAGCTATAGGTCAAGGCAAAGGCCAATCTTGACGAGATGGCTGAGGAGCGTTACAGGCTAGGGCGTCATTTGATCCTAAAAGGCTATTCTGAGGAGGAAGTGGACGTTATTAAGGCAGACACTTATGTTGAGGAAGAATAGGAGGAAGCAAAAGCGGTGGGGGTCATGGATAGTTTGGATGGTGTATCCCGGCAGACGGTGCTCGATAATCTAGGAAATGACGTCGAACTCCCAGAAGGCGGTAGTGAGAAGGTAGGGTAGACACTTGTTTTTGTATAAGTTTTTATAAGTTGTTTGAATTATGTGTGAGGATGAAACTTCTATTGATTGACATTGTTAATAAACCTCTCGTAGGTAGCTAGAGTGATGAGTATAAATAAATGGCTTAGAGTCTAGAATTGCCAGGGAAAGAGAGACCTCTAAAGCCTTGCTTTCTGCTCAAGCAGAGCTACAGGTTAAATTGGAATAGATTTTTCAACTTTCATGTTATGCCAACGTTAAGTTTTCAAGTGAATAGGATAGAAATGCATGGCAAAAATCTAACTCTATCAATACAGAATAATATATCGAAAGCGTGTACCTTGTACGCCGAAAGAAGATTCCAGAAGTGTTCCTCTGAGAATGAACTCCAAACGTTTAGTCGAAAAATATTTGAAAGCAGATGTTCAGAAATCACAGTCTCTTAGAAATGTAGTATGTATATATTCAAAGATTTTCTTGAATCAAACTGTACTAAAATTTGTTATATTTCCTAGCTCGAATTAGATTCATCTCGTGCATGTGAGGACAACGTAATCATGTGCAATCGGGAATTTGTGGAGCAGTTCGATAGGATAAAGGAGGCGGACGAGAATAGAGAGGATCAATACATAAAAGTGCATTTCAGACTTGTGAAGTTGAACCAGGCCATTTCTGATCTGACTCTTCAGGTCGAAAAAAAAGATTATGAGATAAAGAAGAGAGCTATCCGAGGTAACAAAACGTGTCGATATGCTTCAACGTTAGGTTAAAACATTGGCTGTGAAGGGTAATCAGGCCGACATATCTCAATACCGTATTCAGGCGTTGGAACAATCAAAGGAACTATTTCGATCAGATCTTCAAAGATGTAGGAACAAGCTGGAGCGAATGAGGCAAAAATTCGCCGAAAAGGAAGATGAGCTGAGGGTAGCTCGAGAAAATCTATAGGCATTGGAAGCCGTAGCTGAACATTTAGAATCAGCCCCGCTAAGGATAAGGAATTCCAAGAAATGGAATGGAGGTGCAGCTACTTAAACGAGAGAGTTGCACGACTTAAAGCTAAACTGGCACAAGCCCTTGTGCGTGCCAAGAAAGCTAAGGTTAGAAAGCGTTCAGGGGGAAGTAGAACTAAGGTTAAGGCTCCTTTAGTTCGAGGGGATGTAGGTAGTCTCTCAGGTCATATTAGAGAGCTAGAAAATGACGTATCTTAAATTCAGGGGCATGTTCAGAAGGGAAATGCAAATTTGAGGGAATGCCAACATAAGTTAGATGCCGCTCTTATCAGGGAGAATGTTCTGGAGGGGGAGATCAAAGCCAAGGAATTGTTGGTGAAGAAGAAGGAAGAATTATTGAAAGATCTGCCAGCTAGGGAAGAGTTAAACGATGAAATTATGAGACTTCGTGCTCTGGTAGTAGACTTAGAAGCCATGAACCTAGCTGAGTCGGCGAAGTATATTGCCAAATTGGAAGAAGATGTCATCTATCATGGTAAGGTCGATACGGATATAACTGAATGGAAGAATGAGTACGTTAGGTTAGAGTTATGTCATGAGAGGTTGAAGGCGAGAATTGCAACAATGATAGTACCTGATGCATCTCGATCTGACCTGTTAAGGGTGATTGTTACATATTTCATAGAGAAAGTAAAAAGACTTGAGTCAGAATGAGATACCTTGTTAAAAACTCTGTCGGATAAGGGATGCATTTGTAAAACTAAGATAGATCTAGGGAACTGTCTGGGCGTCAAGGAGACCTAATTGGGCCCTCGAACTGCTAAATTAATAGAACAAGGTAGAGCTGCTGTAGCCCGTAAACTGAAAGAGAGATCTCTTAATGTGTGAGGAATCGCTGCTGAAAGTACCTCAGTAGAAAACAATCCTTTGTAAGATGAATTTGACCAAAAAATATATAGTATCTGTCACAGACACATTAAAATAGATGAATGCTAGTATGACCATTGCCTTATCTTGTGTCTGGTGGGGCCTTTGATATTAAACAATTTTTTTAAATTCGATTTAATCGCAGAAATAGATTAAGTTAAACCAAGTTGAAACTTGATTTGAACTATAGAAATGTCACAAACATATTGAAAGAAATAAAAGCTAGTATGACCTTTGCCTTATCTTATGCCTGGCTAAGTCTTTGATATAAAAAAAGTTCTTATACTTGCTACAATCGCAGAGATGGAAAGATTTAGGTGAACCAAGTGTTATCCTTGATCCAGCCTACTGAAATGATCCAAAGAAGTTATAAAAGATGAAGACTAGTATTAACTTTTCCTTACCTCTTGTTTGGCTGAGTCTTTGATGTGAAACAAGTTTTTGGACTTACCACAATTATAGAGATGGAATGATTCGGTTGATCCAAGTGTTATCCTTGATCCAGCCTACAAAAATGATCAAAATAAGTTGTAAAAGATGAAGACTTGTATTACCTTTACCTTATCTCTTGTTTGGCTGAGTCTTTGATGTGAAACAAGTTCTTGCACTTGCCACAATCGCAGAGATGGAAAGATTTAGCTGAACCAAGTATTATCCTTGATCCAGCCTATTGAAATGATCCAAACAAGTTTTAAAAGATGAAGACTAGTATTACCTTTGCCTTATCTCTTGTTTGGATGAGTCTTTAATGTGAAACAAGTTTTTATACTTGCCACAATCGCAGAGATGGAAAGATTCAGCTGAACCAAGTGTTATCCTTGATCCAGCCTACTGAAATGATCTAAACAAGTTATAAAAGATAAAGACTAGTATTACCTTTTCCTTATCTCTTATTTGGCTGAGTCTTTGATATAAAACAAGTATTTACACTTGCCATAATCGCAGAGATGAAAGATTCAGCTGAACCAAGTGTTATCCTTGATCCAACCTACTGAAATGATCCAAACAAGTTGTAAAAGATGAAGACTAGTATTACCTTTACCTTATCCCTTGTTTGGCTGAGTCTCTGATGTAAAAAAGTTTTTATACTTGCCATAATTATAGAGATCTAGTAACAGAGGCCAATCAAGTGATATCCTTGATTGAACTTGGAAAAGATTGATCGAAGATAGTATTATCTATGCTTGAATCTGTGAAATGTGGATGAATGTTCATGAAGGGAATTACATTGTTCAAAAAAAACTTTTTTTGATAAGTTCATAATTTACATTGGATGGAGATAAGAATCTCACTTTTGGAATTGAAAAACGAAATGCAAGAAATGGAAATGGAGTAGTAAAATGCCTAAAGATTGTACCATTTCAGTCGTACAGTGTTCCAAGGATTTTAAATGGGGATTCCCTCTTCTGTCATGAGATAGTATGATCTTAGGCCTGAGAGACCTGTGATAATGAATAGATCTTCCCAATTGTCGGCTAATTTTCTAGCGTGAGGCTCTTTGCTATGTTGAGGAATTTCTCTAAGACGAGATCTTTGATTTGGAAAATATAGCTCCTGACTCGGTTATTATTCGATCTGGCAAGCATATGATGATATCGTCCTGGGTTAGCAATGATGCCACTACACCAAAACAGTCAATTTGCCATGGCTTTTTTTTTTGTCACGGATATTATGTGTAGTTAATTAGACATAAATTTTATCTCTAGCAAATAAAATTGGAGTCTGTGGCTTTTTTGTTTTCTAATTTGGCTATATTATTTGGTTTCCCTCCAATACTTTCGTTTTCTCACTGGGAGTCGCTATTGTTTACAAACCGAGTAGAAATAGAGGGAAGATAAACAGAGGGAAGAGTAGAAACAGATGGAAGAGAAACAGAGGGAAGAGAATTTGATTTGTAACACCGACTCAAAATCCCTACATACTTGATCTCAAACCTAAACCTGAAACTGAAACTCTTGTTTCCTGATCTCAACGATGGGTTAGTAAATTGCTTTTCAAAATCCGCAATGTATTTGCTCACTTGCTGCTCTCAAATTTGTTGATTTACTTGTTCCTTAATCTTCCAGTAAGTTTCATTCCAAACTCTAATTCTCTTGTTGATTAATATGATTGAACTATATATAATAGATAAACTAAGCATTTTGAGTCTTCGCTTTGATTACTTTATAATCAAACCTTTCTCTACCTCTGTAATCGTACAGTGGTAGAACAAGATTCACGTGTGATTGATTGCTTGTTTGTTGAGGTGCTAGTGATCTTGGGTTTGAAGAGTTGGTGATCAATGGAGGAGAGTAAATTATGTCAGTGGAGTGTGATTCGGTCACTTTTAGCTATATTACAATGGTGGGATTTCAATGTTACTGTGATTATCATGAACAAGTGAATCTTTTAGAAATTAGATTTTAAGTTCCCTCTGGCAGTGTCTTGCATTCACTTCATATGCTCAGCCATTAGAGCATACATAGTAATCAAAGTGCTTAAAGTTAAGCCACTAATAATGGTTAACCCAGAAGACCGTTGGAGAAGGATATTTCCTATGTCCTTTGTTTTTTGTATCAACATAGTATTGGGGAATGTGAACTTACGGTATATTTCAGTCTCCTTCATGCAGACGAAAAAAATTATTCATTCTTGCAACTATAGTGGTGCTTCAGTGGCTAGTTTGGAGAAAATAATTTGACTGGCGCATCTAGGCTTCTTTGGTGCCCATTGTAGGAGAGATTCTTCGCACATCCGTTACTAAACTTAGTTTTAATATGTTCGGATTTTGTGCTACCTTATTTGTTTGCCTAGCTACATCTACAAAGACTATCCTTGCAGAGTCTCTACTGCATGGATATAAGTTTGACTGCATAAACACAGTGTACTATATGACTCCATTTGCGACCATGATATTGGCCCTGCCAGCTTTATTCCTTAAAGGGAATGGGGTTTGGGTATGGTTTCACACCCATGAAACTTTTTGTTCATCCCTCATCTTAATCTTGACCTCGGGAGTGTAGGGTTTTTGTCTCAACATTTCTATCTTTTATGTCATCCATTCTACAATAGCCATGACGTTCAATGTAACGGGTAATATGAAGCTTGCAGTTGCTGTGATGGTTTGGTGGCTTATATTTAGAAATCCAATCCCTACTTTGAATGTTGTTGGGTGTGGAGTGACCCTTATTGGGTGTACGTTTTATGGATTCGTGAGACATAAACTCTCACAACCAACATCAGGAACACCCAAGACTCTACGGACACCCCACAACAGGATGTAGATGATCCCTCTTGTAAATGATAAGTTAGATGATAAGGTTTAATTTATTTAATGTGATTTCAACTAGTGAAGGAAGTGTTAGTAGGAAATGAGAGGAATTTGTATTGTTCTTGTACACTTTATGTTCATTTTAACCTTAACTAAATTGAAATGGTCACTAATTTACAGTATCTTTTTAAAAAATATCAATTTTGTGCCTTGTATTCTTTCAGTTTTCCAATACGAAAAAGTTACAATATATATATAATAGATAGGTGTTGGAGATGATTCCAAAAATGACAATGGGTTTGAAGGAATTAGGGAAAAAAAAAAGTTCGAGTTGAAGTTTAAACTAGGGGGATTTGGTTTTTTTTTTATAGTTTAAAGATGATTCCAAAAATAAACAATCCTTAAGAGTTTACTGCTATTAAATTGATGTTATTCATCTTTGCTAATTAACTTGATCTTCATATTCATACTTGTTGTTTGTTTCTTTTTCTTCATTACTATTTAGCATACTACTTATGGAGACCTTTTATTTTCCTATTATCTTATTCGCACCAAAATGGAAGTCGTCGCATTGGTTTTTGAAGCTGTATCATGGTTTGTTTTTGTAGGTGATAACGTGTAAGTTGTGACGTCAAGTTGAAGACTCATTCAAGCCCCCAAAGTAAGCAACAAAATTTAATCATTGTTTTTTCAATTATCTCTATTTTTGCAAATTTTATAGTCCGCATATGATTATTGCTGATATTTCCTTTTTTGCATTAATGTACATTTATCTTGCTGTTAATTAGCCCCCAAAGTAGTGCCAATGATCTCTTGTTAAGTTGTACCATCTTTGCCACTAGTTTATCATTTCTCTTAAATATCATTGTCTAGGGCCGCATCTTGTAGGGGTTTTGTGATTGGTAGTTTAGTGTGCTAGTCTGGAAGTATACTTAGATGTTACCCATCCTTGTAGTTATGTTTTGTATTGGATGAAAACTAGCAGATGCTTGTTAGATAGGCATCTGCCATTAAGAATATAAAAATTGAGAGTAGTTTCACGATACTTCGTTAGGTTGCGAACCATACCATTCCTCATATTTTTTCTTAAATGTGATTGGATTTGATTTTCTCACAGCCTGTCACCTATACTTGGCTTAAAAATGGGTCTGTATCTCTTCAGGATTAAAATACAACTATGTGAAGGAATAGAAGATCAAACTATACTTAATTTTCTCATAGCGAGGTAAATATAAATAGGAAAGATGCAACTTTTTTTCCCCCACAGTATTAAGTTTTGAGATAATATTCACTGAACAACATACATTGGCGATAACCTCCCCTGTACTGGTCTATTAGAACAAGAAAAAAAATAAGGAAAGAAAATCCTATGAAATTGGGAACGGCTATAGCTCTTACATCATTCTGCTGCTACATTGCCACTATTTTTTCCTTGAGTTTCAACCTCAGGTAAGGTCCCCAGGTCTGTGTGAGCCTCTTTTAATTCTTGCTGAAGAGTGGAATCTGATTCGTTACTCTGAGCTTCAATTATACTTTCACTAGTGTTTGGAGATATGGAGCTGTCTTCCTTTTCTGCAATTTTCATAGAATTTTTTGATTGATCAGTCTGAACATCGTCACCATTTGAAGACGAAGAAACTTCCTTGTTTTCAGCTGTTGTTGTCTCAGAAATTATGTTCTCTTCTGCAGGTTTAACAATTTCAGGGTTCGTAGAAGAATCTGTGTATTCTCCCTTGGTTGTTTCATTCTTGGCCTTAGTTGATGTACTAGAATTCATGGTCTTCTCTGATAAAACTATTTCCAGATTCTGTTCACCCTCATTAGAAGTTTCTGTCATCAATGCGGCATTTTGATCATGACTATCCACTCCATGTTGCTAAGATGAAATAGAAGTTTATAAAGTTCTTGCTTCGGAATGAGTGGCTTCTAAATTCTCTGTGGCTAAACTATTCTTCTGTTCTTGCTTATTACTTAGTTCTGTCACTACTGAATTGGAATCGGATATATTACTTGGTTCTATATCCTCATTATCTGTGACATTTGCAGATGAGTTGTTCTGAATGGTTTCACCATCACCAGACACCTTTGGGAGTGAATCATGTATGTTGGAAGTGACATCCTCATTGCTGTTAGTTTTATTTTCCTGTTGAAACTTGACATTTTCTATTTTTTCTACTTTCTGTCCCTCACTTGAGGTTACTGAACCTTGATTTTCAGCCTCAATAGTTGCAAGTTGGGTCCCCCGAGCTACGGCACTGGAAGCATCATCCCCTTTGTAATGCTCCTCTTAGGCCTCTTGAGTATTCTTGTCACCTCTATTGTGATCCTGGTCTTCAGTGCTCTCCATATTCACTTTCTTTTCTTCAGTCTGCTATCCATTTACTATTTCTACACTTTCCTTCAGCTGATTTTCTTTTTCTCCGATCTCCCTCTGCTCGCATTCTTTTTCTTCATTCACCTTGTTAGCAGTCTCATTTTTTTGCGTTCTTTCTCTTTGTTCTACCAATTAGCAATCACATTTTGCTCGCCTTCTTTTTCCCCGTTCTCCTTATTAGCAGTCTTATTTTTCTGACCATCTTTTTCTCCGTTCTCCCTATTAGCAGTCTCATTTTGCTCGTCTTCCTTCTTTTCATTCACCCTAATAGCAGTCTCATTTTGATGAGGGTCTTTTTCTCCGCTCTCCATATTAGCAGTCTCATTTTGCTCACTTTCTTTATCTTTGGTTTTCTTCTTTTTACTTTCTTTATCTTTACACTCCATCTCTTCGGTATCCCTCTATTTTGTCTCCTGGTTTTCACTTTATTTATCTTCACTCTCCATCTGTTCGGTCTCCCTTTCGTGAATTTGGAAAAGTTAAAGAGAAACTCAAAGGTCAATGATGAACCATATTGTCTTGCATCTCAAGCTTCGCAAGTCTTTTATTGTCAAGATCCAGCAAGGACTGATTGGTTTGCAGTAATTGATGCTCCAAAAATAATAGATAAAGAAGTTGACGCGTATGAAGAACCCTTAATTTTTAAGACGGGGAACAATTTACTTCATCAATGCTGGGATTAATAAATAAGAACGTAGATGAAGATGAAGAAATTATTGAGGGATCGTGGATATAGAAAGCTCAAAATATATCCTAGTTGTATTTGACACGTAAACTTTTTCTTACGTCATTTTGCTAAACTTGTTCTTTAATCCGCTTTTTGATATATCATTTCACTTTTGTCTCCACTATTGTCCATGCTTCCTTAAGAGAGGATTAATGTGTCTTTTATGTCTCTGAGAATTTTCTTCTTTACTGCCTGCATATTTGTTTGTTGGTCATCATATATGTATCTGTGGGTGATAAAGAGAAGGGAAATGAGAAGCCTGATTTTGCTACTTTTTTTTTTTTTTTGGAGTCCTGGTGAAGGGATTAAACCAGTTAAAGAATTAAACTAGTTAATGAGAAGCCTGGATTTTTGATATATCATCAAATATACAGAATCCCGTTAAAGAATTAAGCCAGTTTTCGTCAAGATATAATTCTTTTGTAAGGGGCCAATTCAATGTCAGACATTTAGTTTACAAAAGAATTACTTCCTTTGATATATCGTCATAGAGGAAGAAATAGAATTAAACCAGTTTTTGTCAAGATATAGTTCTTTTGATATATCGTTAAGAATTAAACCGGATTTTGTGCTACCTGGAATTCAAGTATGCCAAGTTTACAATAGGGTATATAATAAAAGTTCTTTCCGGTGATGTTCCCTATATTATTGGTTCTGCTATTAGTTTAAATGATAACTCTATCGGTAATGCGCATCCTAACATGATAGTATATGAGCAGATTCTAAATTTCTTGAAAGTAAAGATAGAGAATTATGATGGCTTATTTCTCGCAGCTGTATTCATTAGAATGTTCTTGATAGATATGGCAGTAAAAGAGTTGGTTCTTTCCTCAGATGAAATTTATTCCCAAATTAGGGATCTATTGAGTTTTGGTTTAAGTGGTAGAATACCTCAAGAGGTTTTAACTATAGCACGGGGTAGGAAGCGTAGTTACAAAACTTATATAAGCGTAGGTTCTAACTATTAACGTAGTAGTTAAACAAGAATTAACTACCACACCACTACCATAAGAGTCATACCATCACGAACATAGTAGTTACATTTCCAATAACATGTAGCTAGAGACCTCCATCGGCAATTGACTCTCCATTGAGCTAAACTCAACTGTTAAACACGAGATGCCTGTATTTAACTTCTGAGATGTTAAATTAGTTATCTTAATTCCTGTATAATTCTTTTTATATTTGTATTATTTTATACATTTTTTAATTTCATATCATACTTTTTGTGTTTTTAGTGTTTGATATTATTTGCTTATCCATTCATCCTTATAGATTGTTACGATGGAAGTGATGAGTATGATAGTAATATCAGCTGTTAACATACATGCTTTCAAAATGGAAATAGCAACATGACAAGAACATTTAGCAGTGAGGTTATTGCAAGAGATAAGGAAGACAAAGTTACTTTAGATGAATTGGTAGAGAGGCTAAGACGTACTTTTCTATTTGTAAAAGTTTTCCATATAGTTGAATGACTCTGACAAACTGGGTCCTCTTATCTCAGAGTTGAAGATAATATTTTTCTTGGAGATAATTCTTTGTGTGTTGGTCCTCTATTATCTTCGTCGGTGCATCATATTGAAGAAAAGGGTAACTTTGAGTGAGCTCTCATTATTGAATGATTGTCTTTCCACTCCTTGTTGAGGTACAATATTTACACTCATTTTATACATGCATTATAAGTTAGTTTCGTGAGCTTAATTCCAGTGTTTAACCATTACTTACTTCAGTTTAGGTGCTCATTCAAGCACTACAGTACATTCAAGCATTGCAATATAGAAAAATTACTGATATAACTATTGCACATAGTAGAGAAATAAATTTAATATTAGCACGAGGTAAAATGTCCCTACATAAATGTAAACAACTCACAAGATTTCATTTTCCCTTCTAACAAGCTATAACGTTTTTGAGAAGATTCCTCCCATATCAATTGTCACCTTTTAAGAACTTGAAATAAGAACTTTCGGATTGTGCTTATAAGAATGTAGATAATTCATATGTTAGACTAGTGACACCTTGAAATGTTTCTCTCGCTTAGCAGGTTCAGATTTTGAAGCTTAACTGACCCCACTGGGTTCCTTTTTTAGATAACTTGATGGTTCAATATTGTTTTTGACTACAATCCCATTTAGTACCTTCTCCCAGATTTCTGTGCCTAAAATAATCCATCTCCCAAGACTCGGGAGCCTCTGTAACCCATCTTTACCACTAAGACCAGGTAACTCTTCCCATTTTTTGTTTGAACTGGACTTCTTGTTTGATCTTCCTTCACCTATAAAACTTAACCACACGTTCTCTAGTAACCCATCAGGTGTGCTCTAGTTCTCTTGAAATGGTTACAAATGATTACTGAAAGTATTGTTGATTACAAAGTGCTTAGAGCAGAAAATGTCTACTGACACTATAGTTTTCATGATTACGAAGTGCTCGGCATTTTGTAGCACTGACCAACTTTCATTTCATGAATCCAGTGTCTAAAAAGTGAAGTATCTCCCACAACTAGAGATTTAGGATAGTTTTCGAATGACTCATAGCTTAAGAATATTATATTCCACAACCCGGTACCTGGTTATGGTTATTCTAGTAAGTTTCTTGCACCAATATTGAATTAAAGTTAGAAGTGTCATCTCACTGTGTTAAGGCCCATCTGATAACACAGATTCATATTTGGAGTTTCTAGCAACATTAAAATGGGAGTCAATAATTTCATACTCATTCATGTTCATCAAATTCGGCAGTTCATATTTCATCTTTTCCTTTTGAGTGTAACAGCTAACTATTTTCTGCTCCAGCTCATAGTAATGAATCATCTTCTTCAATGGTTTCATGTCCAAGTCAATGAAATAAGCCCTTGTAATCAAACGTTTGGTTGATTTATTCCAGGTATATAGTGTTATGTAGGGACATTTGATCTTCGTCCATCTTGGGTCTAAAGCTGAGCATAAAGGCTACAATCTTTCGCAGTTGCAGCTATCATATAATCTCTTACAATCTAGAGGCTTTCTTCCAATGAAAGAGAATACAGGTGCAAACATCTTTTAGATACTTTACTATCACCCCACTCTCCACATATCTTGCAATGCTAATAACTGGTAAATTTAAAGTATATCATCTTCTGATATTATATTTGGATTAAGGACACTTGTTTAACAATGAACTCGCTTTTTATACAAAATAAAATCTATATTGTACTACTAATTCTTCTAACAAAATTGAGAATACTGTGAGAGTTTCTTTTAAGAATCATGGGGTATCGTATTTGGATTTTTATTTGGTGTATTGGCCTGAGAGTTTTTCTTTTAGTGATGCTAGCTATTGATCCTCCTTGGAAGTCCACTAGCGAGTATAGGCAGTTTTCTAATAGGTTGAAGCCTAACAGGAAAGTAATGGAAGCTCAAGTAGAGAGTGGTTTGGTTCGAGCTATAGGTGTTAACAATTTCAGTGTTAGGCAAATTAAAGAATTGCTCCAATTTGCAAATATCATACCAGCCGTCAATCAGGTGGAGTTGCATCCATTTTGGCGTCAAGATGAACTTGTAAAATTCTGCCAGTTGAAAGGTATTCATGTCTCAGCTCACACTCCTTTAGAAGTACCAATATCCACTAAGGGGATGTCTGATGTTGGATAACATTCAGGAGGTCTAAATCAGTCCATAGTCCCATGTTGAAATTGTCTGTTGTAGCAAAAATAACAGAAAGGCATAATAAGACACCTGAACATATAATTTTATGATGGAGACTTCAAAGAGGAACCAGTATTCTGCCTTGAAGTCTGAATCACGACATGATCAGAAACAACACAAACATTTTCAGTTGGTCCCTCTCGGACGGAGAATGGAAATGGTTAAATCTTATCGAATGATTAGTGTGGCAGTAACTCGAGGAAGAAAATGCCAAAATTTTCAGGGCCTAATGCATAAGGTTAAAGTTGAAGAAACAAATTATCATGTTCAACCATATGCTTGAGCACCAGTAACATCTCATGAAATACCCTGTACAATGGGAGGTTCTTTTGGTCCCAATGCAGAATGGGATCCATCCAATGTCTGGTACGATTCTCCCTTAAAAATTTATAAGTGTTAATTATGTAGAAGTACATGAAGAATGATTCAGATTAATCGCTACAATTACTAATGATTATCAGTTTACTTTGCTAATGGAAGTCTTACTTTCTTCCTGTGAAGTGTAGGAGAATAGGGAGTAGTACTGCTGATGTAACACCTATCATCTACACTAGTAGTGCCATGTCAGAGGTGGCCATAAGTCCTACATTAGATTAATCTCCATGATGGATCCGTTACTAATTTTGAGGTTATGGTTTGAACACCGCTATATTATTCCTTTGCTTTTGAAGCCACTGCACTTCCTTTTTTTGTTTCTCAATCAATGGCTTTTTTTGGATTTATTATAGGGAACATGTATATAGCTTGTAACCAGTGTACCTGAATTTTTTGGGCCAATATAAATGAAACAAGTTATTGAATTGTGTGTTTTTATTTATATATGTGAATACAACAGGTGCAATTTGTTTTTTCTGAATTATGTAGGTTTTGTGGCTATTTTTTTGATTTTTTAAAAGATAAATAAAAATTAAATTACTATGGACTAAAGCAGTGGTAAATATCCTAATTATACTTTAAATATTATCCGTGGTAAAAAAATTGCCACGGATTTAATCCGTATCAATATAAATTAGATAACAATAGACAAACTCTGTGGCAAAAAAATTATCATGGATTTACTCTGTAGCAATATAAATTTGATAACCACAGACAAACTCCAGGGCAAAAAAATAGCCACAAATTTATTCCATAGCAATATAAATTAGATAACCACAGACAAACTCCGTGGCAAGAAATTTTCCACAGATTTACTCTGTAGCAATATAAATTTGATAACCACAGATAAACTCCGTGGTAAAAATATTGCCACGCACCTTTTATTACAGACCTCTACTGCAGACTTTATCCGTGGCAAAATTACTATTACCACAATCTTTATCCGTAGTAATTTAGTAAAATTGTGTAGTGCGCGTTCCCTGGTTCCATCAATCATATTGAGGTTGCAAGCTAATTCAAACTCATTTTCCTCGTCAGTCAGCTCATGATCACGAACTGGGTGATGATATTCAGAAGGAATTATATCCCCAGTACCATAAACAAGGAGGAACGGGGTATACCTAGTGGATTGTCGGGGAGTGGTTTAATACGTCTACAGGACGTGAGGTAGTTTGCAAACCCAATTTCCTTTTTTCTATGAGTGAAGCCATTTTTTGAGTCCATCCACGATGGTCTTTTTGGTGATTTCAGCTTGGTCATTGCCTTGAGATTAGTATGGATTTAATGGTGAGTAGATGATATTGTGGTGATTTAGGAAGGTTACGACCTTATCTCCCACAAATTGGGGACCGTTATCGATACAAATTAGGTGGGGGCACCCGAATCGAGTTATTATGTGGTTCTAGATAAAAGAGATGGCGTCTTCTTCTCTGGTTCGGCATAACAAAATTGCTTCTATCTATTTTGCAAAGTAATCGGTAGTTAGGAGTAGGTGACGGCGATTACCTGAAGAGTTAAGGAATTCGCCGACGAGGCTTTATGCCCATCTTTTGAATGGCCAGAAAACCTTGCTTGCATGGAATTTGAGCGCAGTGGCGCATATCATATTTCCATATCTCTGGCTGGTGTCGCACCTATAGGAATACTCCTCTCCTTGCTTGTGCAGGCTGGGCCAAAATATTCCTTAAATTATAGCTTAGTTCGCTAATGATCTACCTGCGGTGTGGGAGCCACAAGTTCCTTAGTATAATTCGTGGAGCAGTTCTTCTTCTTTTGACATCGAGAGGCACTTGAGGTAATGCCCTATAAAGGAGAGGTGGTAAAGCATACCGTTCTGAGTAATGTAATACTTCGAGTTGTTGATCAGTTGTCGGCACTCTTTTGGATCTGCTGGGAGTGGTCCGTTGCACTTGTTGTTGACACCAAGGTAGGATAAGAAAGGCTTTTTCTAATTTTCGCCTCCTCCTTTATCGCCCCCAGTGTTGATCGTGCATACAGATATGAGATCAATACTAGAGGTTGAAATGATTTCGATTTGGAAATAGCAAGCTTTTGTACCCAAGACCTCGGCTAGATATGCCAAGGAATTGGCGTATCTGTTTTCACCTCGATGAGGATAATCGAGAGTTCCTTTCGTGAACTTACTCATCCAATCTGCAACGAGGTATGTGCATTCCATCATCTTCCCGTTCTTCTTGTATTATTCGAAATAATGATGAACGATGAGTAATGAATCAGTATAAACTGAGAGTTCAGAGGTATCGAGCTCAAGTACGAGGTAGAGTCTATGAATGAGAGCTTCATACTCAGTGACATTATTTGAGGCCTTAAGATCCGAGAGGATTGATTTCTCAATTCTGTCGTTATATGGGATAATCAAAATGATCCCAATTCCTGACCTTGCGAGTCTTGCTGATCTATCTGTGAGAAGCCTCCACCCTGACGTATTGATCCATTCAGCTCTTTCATCGAATGGCCAGGAAGTTAGATTATCAGGCATGTTTTCGGTAAGGTCCGGGTCGTGCTCCTCCCACTCGGGATCCTCTACTGGAAAATCTGTGAGAAAATCGACAATGGCGTGACCTTTTTCGGAATGACGCTGTCCAAACTTGATATCATGTTCACCCAAACTGACTGACCATTGTTACAGTCTTTGTGACTTCTCTTAAATGGAAAGAACTTCTCAAAGTGGGTAGTTCGTCATAACTTTGACAGAATGTGCTTGGATGTAGTGCTTAAGTTTTTGTGAAGTATAAACAAGGGTGAGAAGAAGTTTCTCAATTTTAGAGTACCTTATTTCTGCTGGTGTGAGTGTTTTGCTGATGAAGAAGACTGGTTTCTCTATTTTTTCCCTTCCAGGCGAATGAGAACTGAGCTGAGAGAAGTATCTGTGACTGCTAGGTAGATTATCACTTCCTCATTACCTACTGGGGTACTCATTATGGGAGACCTCCCCAAATAGATTTTAAGATCCAGAAAAGCTGCTTCGCATTTTGTTGTCCATGTGACTTCCGCAGTTGGATAAACATTTCCTCGTTTGGTACATCCGTGATGTAATAAGAATAGCCAATGGCAGCGGTCTAAAGATTTAGAGACAAAACGGCTGATCGGGCAATCATGCTGGCGAGTTTTTGAACGTCTTTTATTGTCTTTGATGAAGGCATGTCGAGGAGAGCCTAAATTTGATCTAGATCTGCCTCAATCCCTTTCTTGCTGATGAGGTGACCTAGTAAGTGGCCAAAATGTACCCCGAATTGATAGTTATCAAGGTTGAGACGCATTCTATAAGACTGAAGGATGTTGAATACTGTATTGAAATCTGAGATGTGATTATCTGACTGTACGCTATTGCACAAGAGATCATCGATGTAGACTTCAACGATTTTTCCCAGGTGTGTTTTGAACATAGCAGTCATCAATCGTTGATATGTGGCTCCTGCATTCTTGAGCCCAAAGGGCATGACTTTGTAACAATAAAGGTTACTTTCGGTGATGAACGTTATCTTTTCTTGATCTTCTTCCAGAAATGGGATTTGATTATATCGTGAAGCAGCGTCCACCATAAATAGAAGATCATGGCCTGCAGTGGAATCGAGGATCTAATGAATGCTGGGAAAAGAGAAACTATCCTTTGGAGTATGTTTGTTCTGATCTACAAAATCTTCGCAAACGCAAACTTTTCCGTTCTTCTTTGGGACAGCGACAATGTTGGATATCCAGTCCGGATACTTGGCTTCTCAAATGACTTTGATCAATTTCTCGATATCGGTGTTAACTTCATCTTGAAGATGAGGTGATAGTCGCCGTTATTTCTATTTTACCGCAGGGGTGTTGACGTTGATGGCTAACTTGTGGCAAGCCATAGCTGGATCGACTCCGGGCAATTCTTCGAAAGACCATGTAAAAACATCTTGATTGAATTACAGGAACTGGATGAGAGCGTCTTTCTCATGCTAAACTAGCTTGGTTCTGATGAATGTGCCCCTGCTTGGTCCATCAATGTTGACTTATTCTGTGGGCTCCTCTGTAGGTGGTTGATCGTCGAGGTGGTCAATTTTCTACAATTGCTATGCGGAAAATCTGTCTGAAGTATCTCAGATGGAAGAGATAGTATTTTTACAAGCTCGAGAAAGTTTTTGACTACCTCTGATCTCATAAATACCATTATTGTGTTTGAACCAGAGTACTTGATAGTAGGTGGAAGCGATTGTTTCCATATTGTGTATCCAGCAGCGGCCTATAATCCCAAAATAGCGAGACTTGGCATTAATGATGTAAAGAACGATGTCAATAGTGGCTGGTCCTACGGTAATAGGTAAGATAATCTTGCCAACTCGTTCCTCCCTAGAGCCAGTAGACCCACTGATGTCTGTGTCACGCTGAATGACTTGGTCGGCCAAACCCATCTGGTCGATCATACTCTGAAAAAAAAAATTAATACCGCTTCCAGTATCGATCATTATTGTGTGCATGACAAACTATTTCATCTTGAGCATTATGACTAAGGTATCATGATGTGGAAATTTGGCATGCTAGTATCGCAATCCTCGAAAGAGATTTCGAGTCGGCGATTCCTCGACTCGGGAGGAAGTTTGGCTTCTTTATCTTGAGGTGTAAGATCATAGCATTCCGTGAGCCTCCGACGCTTTGATCGGTTGGAATTGGTGATCTGGTTGATTTTGATCATGTTACTGAGGTGCATATTGTAGAGATTTTTCTCCTCAGCTCTATCGTTGACCTGAACAACATCGAGTTCTTTCATATAGTTACCATATTGGTATGACTTCAGGTCAACAATGTATTTGAGCATCCGTCCTTCCTTGAAAATGTGCTCGAGCATCCATTAAAGAGAATAGAAATTGTTAGTAGAACGGTGATTTACCTTATGGTATAGGCAAAATGGTCGATTCTTGATAGGCTCCAGTGGTTAAGAGATGCGGTAGAGCGTGTCTTTCAACAGCAGTGGAAAAATTGTGGGGATTCGGACATTCAACTTTGAGAGGATGGGTTTATTTGTGGACCTCTTCACCAAGGGTATCCAGTATTTTCCTTGGTACGTTTCTAATCTCCTTGTTCCTCCTTAGGCTCGTTGGTTCATTCTGCACGTGAGACTTTGGTGGAGAGGACAGACTTAGTAGACTTTTGTCTTTTAGACATCATCCTCTCCAAGTCGATGTAACCGTGGACTTTGGTGATCATCTCCTTTAACGTCGCAGGCTTGTTAAGGAAGAGGTATTCTTTGGCCTTACAGTCGAGCTGGAGAACATTGGTGAAAATGGTAACAACTATTTTTTGGTCGAGGTTATCCACTTTTCTTGCAAGCTCTAAGAGTTTCTTCGAAAAGTCTTCGAGCATTTCTTCATGTGAGTGCTTAAAACTGATAAGAGAATACAAGTTCTCCTCTTTGTCTTTGCTGTGAGCATATATTTTGATGAACTGCTTCTGCAGCAGATCAAATATGTAGATGTATTCCTCAGGAAGAGAGTGGAACTATCGAAGTGGCTCCTCCTGTAAACTTATGGCAAAGAGATGGTAAAGAATGTGGTTAAGATTGGAGTATAACCCCAATGAAATGTGGTATTGCTGGATATGCTCCTTCGGGTCAGTACCTTTGTATTTGTGAATTTGGGGAGCATGGAAACCTTTTGTTATTTCCATATCGAATAGTTCTTTGGAAATCATACTTCCTTGTAACTTTGTGGTATCACCCGTAGTACCCAAAATTTGTGCCTCGATCAGCTCCTTAATTCACTGATCTATATGTTCTTTTGTGACATAATGACATATTGGCTGAATCACTGGACGTGTTGGCAGGGGATGAAGAGTTCCCGTACCTTTACTCAAGCGATCTCATGCTAGAACTTGATGTAGAGGTCGCTGGTCTTCTTCCTGACGAATGGAAATAGGGTGACCTTTGTTGGCTTCTGATTGAACTTCTCCCCCTAAATGAATGGAGGGCTGTAGTCCATGTGGTAGATTTTTGGAAATGGCTTTTCAAGTGACTCCCGAAGGTTCTAATGTTTCCCTTGCCGAAATGCGGGAGGTCTCTGGAAGTTGATTGTGACCCCTGGCTGGCGGAGCCTGCTGAGTATTTTCCTGAGCCTCGAGTGCAGTCTGCATCATCATCATCTGATCTTCGTGTCGTTTGAGCGCTGTTAAAGTTTAATTTTGGCGCATTTCTCTGCCTCTGTGTGGAGATTCACCAGTAACTCGATGAGTTGCCCTGAATCTACAAAAATTTAGAGCTGAGTTCCTGCAGTTTGTCTTCTAGAAGAAACCATACTTAATAATTGTAATGAAAGACTACCTTAGGGTATTGTGGATATACAATCTTTCCCACAGACGACGCCAAATGTAATGGCCAAATTCCGTAAGCTCAATTTGATTAGGAATTAGCTATCAGACCAATGAACCTATAATAATACTCTACTGGAAAGTAAGAAATGAAAACAAGTATTTTTAGCGAGGAAAACCTCTAAATAGGTAAAAAACCACGACCTCGTATGAAAGATTTTTGTAAAAGTATCTTTATTGCTTTGAGTGGATATCTTTATTACAAGTGATCTCTAGAATATAGAAATGCTTTTGATATCGTAAATAAGATGTTTTGAGTAATTTTTCTAGTCCCTGCCTCTTCTAAAACTTTTCCTTTATATAGAATTCTCCACAGTTCCTCATCGTGCTAGAACACGTTTTCAGAATAATGTGGTTAGTGGTGGTTGACTGAATAGCTGATGAGTTCGTAGGAGGCAGGGGTCTTTAACTGAATAATGTTTTTCAGGTTTAGCACGACCCACGTTCTTGAGTTGTTCGTAGGAGGGCTGGTTAGAATGTTTGACTGGAGTGTTAAGTGTTAAAATTGCGTGAGCCTGAGATAGAGGTAAATCGAACTGCATGAGCTCGATTCTGAGTAAGATTGAGTGATAAGTCCCTACACCAACTCTATTATTAAATGCAACTCTACCTTTCTTACACACATCACTCTCACACCTTCTCACATTCATGATCGTAAAATTAACCCACACACAATCGATCTATATCTCAAAAAGCATTCTTATACTCATGATTTCTATTATCCTAAACTTATTTATACAAATTACATCGCCATTCCTGATGCTACACAGTTTTGAAATTTAAATTTATTTTCAACCCAAAAGCCACACAAATCAAGGAGCATATTCGGAACAATAATATTATCCCTTTATTTCACTTATATTATTTCAAAATACAGAAGTTCACCCTCTCAAGCATCATTACACTAAAACCACCAAGGTGTCCTGCAGTACTACATCAGATTAATACATCACCTACAAATCTCTCATCTTCTGCTACAATCTCCCTCACAATAATTTTTTGAGCTTTAGGCTTTAAGACCAAAAGACCAATTCACGAAATACCTCATACAAAAATTGGCACACAATCTCATTCTCCTTTACCCTTGAAGTCAACCCCTCCAACTATAGTACAAATTCTAGCATATCAGCATCATAATAGTTGCCTGAATATCCTTTCACGCATTTTAGTAACCTTTATCGCAAAATACCTTTATGTCGCCTGACGCACTCTCTAAGAGCGAGTCCTCACCATGTTTAATTATTCAACATCCTCATCTACAACATATATATAACCACAGAGTATGGTTACGTATACTCCTGCCTTTTTGTGCATCTCCATGATTCAAAGATAAGAATCCCACTTGTCAAACTTATCCATCAGTTTCATCTACAGAAATCTGGCTGAATATAAATTCGATTGGATCCTTTTTCATGGAATTTATTTTATCATCCATTTTTACCTTAAACTTGAGCTCACATATAGCTACTCAGATTGCTTTGCAACACTTAAGATTTTACTTTTTCAAAAGTTTGCATTACAGTATCATATATTCAAAAAATATCCTTTTATAACTTTACAGCAGTTTAATCGGGTCACCACATACAAGATCACACAGTTCAAAATCCCATTTCGATCTAATAACCTATTTCAAACAGTTCGATATACTAACTTCATGCAATTTTAAATTGTGGCACATTTTTCGAAAAATATTTTTCATTAGCTCAAAATTATAAGGTACATATTACTTTACAAAATTTGCTACAAAAACTTCCTACAGATCGTAATACATATTACAATTAATATTAGTTGTCTAAAAGACTTTAAATTTGAGAACCTGAAGCTTCTGCCACCTAAAGTACTTCTGCAAGAAAATGAAGATGATTGTAACAGATGCATACTTCCTCCTCTGAAACCACCACCACATTTTCTTCCTACGCATCCCCATTGCCACCATATCTCCTACCACCAGCTTTACCTACAAAATCCAATCACGTGTAGGATAACGCTGAGAAATCCTAACATAGGTACTATTTTCCACATCCTCCTGAGTAATAGCCTTCTCCGAAAGGAAACGGAGATGCACCCTTCTCAACTGTTCTAATGGATAAAAATATAGACATTCCATATGGCAATGATCTTCATCTGCTTTTGCTGCCTCATACCTAGTCATACCTTCAGTAGGACGACTGGATAAGGAAGAGGGAAATCAAGAGGGTGTGTCCCACAGTAACGAAGATGAAGTTCTTGTACTTTGACAAGAACCCTATTCTCCCTTGCTTGACTTCTGGTGGACACCATTGGCTAATTTACAGATACGAAAGTGTAGGGACTTATCTCTCGATCTCATTCAAAATTGAGCTCACCCAGTTCGAATTATCTCCATCTCAGGCTCACGCATTTTTAACACTCCAGTCAGCCCCACGAACTGCTCAAGAACGTAGAACGAGCTAAACCCAGAAAACATTATCCAGTCAAAGACACCTGTCTCCCACGAACTCGTTAGTTATTTAGTTATCCGCCACTAACCATATTATTTAGAAAACATGTTCTAGCACGATGAAGAGTTATGGGGAAGGCCTATATAAAGAAATAGTTCCATAAGAGACGGGGACCAGAAAAACTACACAAACTTCTTATTTACAAGATTCAAAGCATTTTAATATTTAGAGATCACTTGTAATAAAGATATCCGCCTCAAGCAATAAAGAAAATTTCACAAAAATCCTCCATACGAGGTCGTGTGTTTTACCTATTCAAAGGTTTTCCACACTAAAACCACCTATTTCAGTTCTTTCTTTCCATTAAAATATTGTTACAGGTTCATTGGTGTGATAACAAATTCCAAGCTGCTTTGAGCTCACAGAATTTGGCCATTACATTTGGCGCCATCTTTGGGAAAGATTGCATTTTCACGATATCCTAAGGTAGTCTTTCACTACAACTTTTAATTATGGCTTCTTTCAGACGATCGGCCGCAGAAACTCAGCCCAAAATTTTTGAGGAACCGGGACAGCTTATAGAGTTACGGCCGAATCTCCACGCTGAGATTGAGAAACATGCCGAACTTGAACTCCAGTTAACAAAGGATAGAGAGCTCTAGGAAGAAGAGCTCGATACAGAGTGACAAGCTCATTTGACAGTGCTCAAACGGCGCAAATACTAGATGGCAACAATACAGACTACCCTCGAGGCTCTGATAAATACTCAGCAAGCTCCTCTAGCCAGAGGTTATGATCAGCTTCCAGAGACCTCCCGTATTTCAGCAAGGGAAAGATTGGGACCGCAGGGAGTTGCCACTAAAGCCATTTCCAAGAATCTACAGCATGGACTACAGCCTTCCAACCATTTGGGGGGGACGGAAGTTCAATCAGAAGTCAGTCGAGGCCACCAAATTTTCATTTATCAGGAGGATGACCAGTGACCTCTACATCACGTTCCAGTATGAGATTGCTTGAGTGAAGGTACGGGAACACATCATTCCCAGCCAGCACGTCTAGCGATTCAACTCGCACGACATTTTGTCACAAAAGAACACATGGACCAACGGATTAAGGAGTTCATCGAGGCACGAGTTTTGGGTACTACCGACGATACCACGAAGTTACAAGGAAGTCTAATTGTCAATGAACTATTCGATATGGAGATACCAAAAGGTTTCCATACTCCCAAAATTTGCAAATACAAAGGTACTAGCCCGAGGGAACATATTTAGCAGTACCGCTATTCATTGGGGTTGCACTCCAATCTCAACCTCATCCTCTGCCGTCTGATCGCCACAAGTCTACCAGTGGAACCACTTCGATGGTTTTATTCTCTCCCTGAGGAATCCATCTACACATTTGATTAACTACAGAAGCAGTTCATCAAGACATATGCTCATAACAGGGACAAAGAAGAGAACTTGTATTCTCTTATCGGTCTTAAGCAGTCACATGGAGTAATGCTCGCAGACTTTTTGAAGAAATTCTTAGAGCTCACAAGAAAAGTTAATAACCTCGGCCAAAAAACAGATGTTACCGCTTTCACCAATGCTCTTCGGCTCGACTACAAGGCCAAAGAATACCTCTTCCTTAACAGACCTGCGACATTAGAGGAGATGAACACCAAAGTCAATGGTTACGACCATTTGGAGAGGATGATGTCTGAGCGACAAAAGTCTACTAAATATGTCATCTTCGCCAAAATCCCATCTACAGATCGAACCAGCGGACCCAATGAGGAACAAGGAGATTAGAAACGCACTAAGGGAAATACGGGATACCCTCGGAAAAGCGGTCCATAGAACAAACACATTCTCCCAAAACTAAATGTCCGAATCTTCACAATTTTTTTTACTGCTATTGAAGGATCCACTATACCACGTCTCTCAACCACTGGATAATCGACCATTCTGCCTACATCATAAGGTAAATCTTCATACTGCTGATAATTGTTATGCTCTATAGTGGTTGCACGGTGTCACGCCCCAAAATCCAATAATCGGTAGCTAGACCAATTACTGAGATTCGAGGATGTGCAGGTTGGCGAATCTAACCGATTCGCCCCCACAAGCAACCAGGCCATAGACAAGTTCAGGCTCAGTCATTCACTATAGCATCACAGCAGAGTAAAAGAATAATACAGAAGCAAAGATAAATAAACATCAAACTGAAATATATCAATACAATATCCGAATAATATACAGCGCCAAAATCTAAGATCTCACATGAATACAATAACAAGAACAGATCTGTAACATTAAAACTGTCTCCTAACGCAGCTGAATCCCTCAGCAAAAACCTGTAACAACCCTGCCACTGAAAGGGGGATGTGTGAGTGAGCAAAACCAAAGCTCACTAAATAACCCAACAGAGCTAAACAACCTACTAATATAGAAGGTGCAGAGAAAGAGGAAAGGTGAATGCGATATAAGATGTTAAAAGTACAGTAATATAGGTGCAGAGTAAAGGGAAAGGGCAAGGGGGAGGAACGATGAAGTACTGCGATGATATGATATGATGAATTAGGATAATCCCATAATTATCCTAAATGCAAGATAAAATGATATAATGTGATACGATGACGTGATGACCTTATATGATTTGGTGATGATATGATATGCTGACTAGGATAATTCCATAATTATCCCTGATGCTGGATGATGTGATATGATCTGCTAAAGCCCTAATGTGAATGATCATGATGAGATAAAACCAAAGGACTAGACCTAAATAAATCAAAGTGCTGGGCTGATCAACCACTAATGTATAATAACCTTAACGAGATCACAGTTGGATATAATGGGTACGATTGGGTTACCAGCTCGACCACGGTGAAGGATTTACACACGGAGCCAACGTCCGAAACAATGTTTAAAATTCCAAGGGACTTGAACCTCACGGATGATAAGACTGGTACCTGAGGAAACTGTCTCATACCATCCCACACTCCCGAAGGGTAGTAGATATGATAGTGTCCAACCAGAACTTCATCTACTTATTTTAACCCAATATAGGAATCCTAGGTCCTATCGAGGGTCAGCCGATGTAGAGATATGTTATGTATCCGACCCCGTTAAGTTAAAAGAATACTAAACCTACTAAATAAAATGGATCCCAAGGATCAAAACACGATGGCAGCCAAACTCGGCCAACACACATAGGATAACCCTTGCCAGAGAGAAGGGCAAACAATCCTAACCCAACGGCCACAAACTGGCCAGTACATACGTAGGATAACCACCTGCCTCAGAGGATGGCAAACAATTCTAACACAGATGCAAGCAGTGACTCAGTCACACCATCTAAACATAGATGAAACAATAACTTAACCGTCACAACATCAAACCACAGATGAACAGTGACTAATTAACCAGTCACAACATCAAAACACCACAGTCTCAGAACTACTGGAACCCATAAATCAATGACAAAGTCATGAAAATACCATACAAGGGCACAACTCCCTAAAAGACAAAAGGGAACACACACTACATGCCTAACAATAGGAAATGATGCACTGAAACAACAACTACAATAGAAGGAACAATATGGTCTAAAACCAAATCACAAACACCTCAATGCCAAATGCATATCTCTAACTAACACAGGTTAAACTAGTAAAGGAATTTAGCAAAGAAGGGAAACTCTCCTGGTATACCAAGTTTGATAATAACGAACCCGATAGAAAAATGCCCAAACAGCACCCCAACGGTAATATGCTCTGCGAATCGACTTCCGGAACCCGAATAAGTTACCCAAAGGAACAGGAACACCACAGCACCAACCACTACCAAGGCCCGGAACCCAATCATAATTCCAACAAAGGATTCCTGCCCGAAACTGAATTCACAATCATTGCCATAAACTACAACAAAAGCCACAATCACACCACGCATCCGCTATGCCACTCTGATCGCCCACAGTTCACCAAATAAATGCTGATGCAACCCAAAAAATCGCCACCACCGAATACTCAATTCCTCCAACAATCACAAACCAACAATCAACCAAATACCTGCGATAATTACAAACATCACAAACCCTAATTACCAACAATGCAAATCTAAACAAGCCCCCACAATCACAAACCCTAAACCAACACCCCATAATCACAATATGGAGAGTAACGAAGAGAGAGAACACGAACCTTGAAGGTAAGAGGGCTAAACAAAGGGTAAAGCTGCCGAGATCAAGCCCTAAAATTTGGTCGCCAAGCATCGAATTGAAGTGGAGGAGTAGAGGAAATGCCAAATGCAAGGGAACCCCTTCCAATCGAGGCCAATTCGTGTTAGAGAGAGAGAGGATTCATAAAACCTAGAAAAGAGAAGTTGAGTCGGTGAGAGAGAAATTGTGAGGCGTGAGAGAGGAGAAGTGATATATATGTGTAATCGACAAGTTGTTCGAACGGCGCACAAACTCATTCGAATGACCTTGCCATCCTGGGCAAAAATTCCAGGAGACAAGCTAACTCATTTGAACGACAATAAATCGTTCGAACGATAATCTGTCCAACGGCCAAAATGTCCAGAAGACACGAAGATTTGTTCGAACGACAATGGGACTCGTTCGAACGCCAATAGAAAAATCTCCAAAATGTTACTCTGAGATCCTTCTGAACCACATATCACACCAAGATCCTCAGAAGACAGGAACAACCCAAAACAACAAACACAACCCTATCAGAGACCAACCACGGTTCCTTCAATCAAAACCTTACCTCCTCTACCCAACAACAGCAGAAACTACTAAACTGATGAAACACCATGCATGATAATATAAAATAAAATATAGATTCATAATTATAAATAGTAATAATGCAACAAAAAATCCAGGTCACTACACATGAATACATTTTAAAGGAGGCACAGATGTTTGAATACATTGTCGATCTGAAGCCATACAAAGATGGCAATTATAAGAAGGAGCTCGAAGTTGTCCAGGTCAATGATAGAGCTAAAGAGAAACATCTTTATTATATGCACCTCAGCAACATGATCAAAAGCAATCAGATTAGCAATTCCAACAGATCAAAATACAGGAGGTTACCAGAATGCTATGATCTTACACCTCAAGACAAAGAAGTTAAGCTTCTTCCCGAGTCCAACAATCGCCGACTCGAAATCTCTTTTGAAGATTGTGATACTAGCCATGTCAAGTTTCCACATCATAATGTATTAGTCATAATGCTCAAGATGATGAAGTTTGTCATGCACACAATGATGATCGATACTGGAAGCGGTATTGGAATTCTTTTTTAGAGTACGATTGACCAGATGGGTTTGGTCGACCAGGTTATTCAAAGTGATACCAACATCATTGGATTCAATGGCTCCAGGGAGGAATGAGTAGGCAAGATCTTCTTACCTATTATCGCAGGACCAACCACCATTGGCGTCGTATTCTATGTCATTAATGCCAAATCTCATTATCTCAGGATTATGGGCCGCTGTTGGTTACGCAATATAGAAGCAATCGCTTTCACCTATCATCAAGCACTCCAATTCAGACACGACAATGGTGTTTATGAGATCAGAGGTAGTCAGAAAATCTTTTGAGCTTGTGAAAATACTATCTCCGCCATCCTAGATACTTTATATAGATTGGCCGCATAGCAATTACAAAATGTTGATCACCTCAAAGGAGCCCACAAAATATATTAACATTGATAGACCCAGCAGAAGTACTTTCATCAGAACTAAGCTGGTTCAGCACGAAAAAGAAATTTTCATTCAGTTCTTATAACTCAACCAAGACGTTTTTACATGGTCTTTCGAAGAAATGCCCGGGGTCGATTCGACAATGGCTTGTCACAAGTTAGCCATCAATATCAATGCCATAACGGTCAAACAGAAATAGCGACGACTATCACCTCATCTTCGAGATGAAGTTAACACCGAGATTAAGAAATTGATCAAAGTGGGATTCATTCAAGACGCCAAGTATCCAGACTGAATATCCAACATTGTCGCTGTCCCAAGAAGAACGAAAAGTTTAAGTTTGCGTAGATTTTACAGATCTGAACAAACATACTCCAAATGACAGTTTCCCTCTTACCAACATTCATCAGATCATCAATTTCACAACAGGCCATGATCTCTTATCTATGATAGACGCTACATCAGTGTATAATCAAATTCCACTTTTAGAAGAGGATCAAGAGAAGACAACTTTCATCAACGAAAGAGGTCTTTATTATTACAAAGCCATGCCATTCGGGCTCAAGAACACAGGTGCCACAAATCAGCTATTAATGACTACTATGTTCAAATAACACTTAGGGAAAATCGTTGAAGTCTACATCGATGATCTCTTGCGCAAAAGCTTATAGCCAGACGATCACATCTCAGATCTTAACACTATATTTAATATCCTTCAATCTTACAGAATGCGTCTCAACCCTGATAAATGCCAATTCGGGGTGCATTCTAGCCACTTTCTAGGCCACCTCATCAGCAAAAAAGGTATTGAGGCCAATCCAGGTCAAATCCAGGCTCTCTTCGAATGCCTCCTCTAAAAATAACAAAAGACATTCAGAAACTCACCGGCAAAATTGCTGCTATCAACCGTTTCGTCTCTAAATCTTGAGACCGCTGCCGTTGACCATTCTTATTACTCCACGGATGTACCAAGCGAGGAAAGGTTCAGGCAACTGCAAAAGTCTCTTGGATGCCAGAATGTGAAACAACTTTTTTGGATGTCAAAAGCAATTTGGGGAGGTCTCTCATAATGAGCACCCCAATAGGTAATGAGGAATTGATAATTTACCTAGCAGTCACAGATACTTCCCTCACCTCAGTTCTTATTCACCTGGAAAGAAAAATAGAAAAGCCAGTCTTCTTCATCAGTAAAACCCTCACACCCGCAAAAACAAGGTATTCTAAAATAGAGAAACTTCTTCTCACTCTTGTTTTCACTTCGCAAAAACTCAAAAACTACTTCCAAGCACATTATATCTAAGTTATGATGATCTACCCACTTTAGGAAGTTCTATCTAAGAAAGAGAAATCAAGAAGAGTGCAACAGTGGTCAGTCAGTTTGGGAGAACATGATATCAAGTTTAAACAACGTCATTCCAAAAACGGTCAGGCCGTTGCCAATTTTATCACATGTTTTCCAGTGGAGCATCCCGAGTGGGAGGAGCATGACCCAAACCTCACTAAAAACACACAAGAGAATCCACCCCTAAGCCATTCGACGAACAAGCTTAATGGATCACTACATCAGGGTGGAGTCTTCACACAGATGGATTAGTAGTGCCCGCAGGGTTAGGAATCAGGATCATTTTGATTACACCTTCTAATGACAGAATTTAGAAATCAATCTGCTTAGATTTTGAGGCCTCAAATAATGTCACCGAGTATGAAGCTCTCATTCATGGACTCGACCACGCACTTGAGCTCGATGTCCCCGAACTCTCAGTTTACCCAGATTCACTACTCATTATTCACCACTACTCAGAACAATATAAGAAGAACAGAAAGATGATCGAATACGCAGCCCTTATTGTAGATAGCATGAGTAAGTTCGCGAAAGCGACTCTCGATTATATTCCTCAAGGTAAAAATTAACACTCCGATTCCTTGGCATATTTAGTTGGGGTCTTGGGTACTAAAACACGATATCTCCAGATCAAAATCATTTCAACCACCAGCATTGATCATATTTTTGTATGCACGATCAATACTGGGGGTGATAAAGGGGGAGACGACGATTGATAAAATCCTTTCTTAGCCTACCACGGTGTCGACAACAATCGCAATGGACTACTCCCAACAGATCTAAAAGAACTCTGACAGCTGATTAACAAATCAAAGCGTTAAATTGCTTAAAACGATATGCTATACCACCTTTTCGTCGCAAAGCCTTACCACAATTGCCTCTCCAAATCTAAAGCAGACGAACTGCTCTGTGGATTATATGAACAAACTTGTGGCTCCCATGCAGGAGGTAGATCATTAACAAACAGAGCTATCACTCAAGGAGTATTCTGGCCTGGCATGCGCAAGCAAGCAGAAGAGTATTCCCGCAGATCCAACACCTACCAGAGACATGGACATATGATACGCTCTACTGCGCTCGAACTCCATGCAAGCAAGGTTTTCTGGCCATTTAAAAGATGGGCACAAGATCTCGTCGGCAAATTCTCTAACTCTCCAGGTATCCGCCACAGCCTACTCGTAACTACCGATTATTTTACAAAATGGGTATAAGAAATTCTGCTATGTCAAACCAGAGAAGAAGTGGTCATCTCTTTTCTCTGAACCACATAATCACTCAGTTTTGGTGTCCCCACCTAATTTGCATCGATAAACGGCCCCAATTTGTGGGAGATAAAGTTATAATCTTCCAAAACCACCACAATATCATTTACTCACCATCAAATCTATAACACCTTCAAGGCAATGGCCAAGTTGAAATCACCAACAAAACCATCATGGATGGAATCAAAAAGCGGCTTCACCCACAGAAAAAAAGGAATTGGGTTCGCGAACTGCCTCACGCCTTGTGGGCATATCGAACCACTCCCCGATAATCTACTGGGTGTACCCCATTCCTCTTTTCTTATGGCACTGAAGCCATCATTCCTTCCGAATATTATCATCAAGTTCGGGATCACAAGCTGACTGACGAGGAAAATGAGTTCGAATTGGCTTACAACCGCAATATGATAGATGAGACTAGGGAACGCGTTATCGCTAACCTAGGTCGATATCATCATATGCTTGTCAGATCGTATAATAACCGAGCCAAGAGTCGTACTTTCCAAATCAAAGATCTCATCCTCATAGAAATTCCAGAACATCGCAAAGAGCCTCACACTGGAAAATTAGCCGACAATTGAGTGGGTCCATTCATTATCACAGCTCTCTCTGGCCCGGAATCATACTATCTCATGATAGAAGAGATAATCCCCATTTCAAATCCATGGAATACTATGCGACTGAAATGGTACTATCGTAAAGCGTCTTACTACTCCATTTTTACTTTTTGCTTTTATTCTTTCAATTCCAAAAGTGAGATTCTCATCACCATCTAGTGTAAATTTTGAACTTATCAATGAAAATTTTCTTTTACAATATCATTCTCCTCATAAAAATTCAACCACATTCTATAGATCAAGGCATAGATAATACTAGCTTACAATCGATCTTATCCAAGTTAAATCAAGGATATCACTTGATTTGGCTTCCTCTATAAAATCTCTACGATTGTAGCAAATATAGCAACTTGTTTCATATCAAAGACTCTCCCAAACAAAAGATAGGTCAAAGATGATACTAACCTTCATCTACTTCAACTTTTTTGGGTCATTTATAATGGCTGGATCAAGGATATCACTTGTTTTGGCTGACTCTACTAAATCTCTACGATTGTTGCAAGTGTAGCAACTCGTTTCATATCAAAGACTCTACCAAAGAAAAGATAGGTCAAAGGTGATACTAACCTTTGTCTAATTCAACTTGTTTGGGCCATTTATAAAGGTTGGATCATGGATATCACTTGATTTGGCTGACTCTACTTAATCTCTGGAATTTTAGCAAGTGTTGAAACTTGTTTCATATCAAAGACTCTACTAGGCATAAGATAAGGCAAAGGTAATACTAGCCTTCATCTCTATCAATATGTCTGCAACATTTCTATAGTTCAAATCAAGCTTGTTTTATATCAAAGACACCACCAGACACAAGATAAGGCAAAAGTCATACTAGCTTTCATCTATTTTAATGTGTCTACGATAGATACTGTTTATTTTTTAGGTAGAATTCATATTACAAGGGATTCTATTCAGCTGATGGAGTGTCAACAGTGCTTCCCCCTTCATCAAGAGGTCGAACTTTCAATTCGTGGATTACAGTAGCTGTAATGACCCCCAAAAAAATATTTTACCCTACTAAAACCTAATATTGTACAAAACCTGAGTTATGACATACTATAAGGCCGTGGTTTGCAAAAAAATTTATTGAGTATGAATAAACTGATAAAAATGTTTGTTTTACATGCCTAATCCTCAGCTGCAAGAATTTGCTTTGCAATAAATGGATAAAACTTGTTAGCCAAAGGCTCTAGAGCTTTAATAGGAGACCGTTCCTGTATAAATTTATAATAAACTGCAGACATGCCCTTTCTAAAGGTGTTGTGATCTTAAATCCATTTTATAACATGTAAGCAAATGTTTCAAAAAGATGATAACAAAGAGATGACGAAACATAAACTACATGGCTGCATCAAATGACAAGCATCTGTGTGAAAAACTATAAGCCATACTTATTTCATTATAAACTTGGTTCTAGGTACTGAAGTGCATTCAAATTCACATACTAGAAAATGTGTCATTGTTGGAGGTAAAACTTGATCTCTACTTATTTCTTCAACTTTTTTTTTTCAAAAGTGAATTAGTTTACAACTTGAAATGTGTGTGATAGGATTTAAATTTCTAGTAAGGCGCCATATGTTAATAAATCTTTGATTTAATAGAACGGTGGAAGGGTTACAGAGAAAAGAGTAATGAGCAATTTGAATTTTATCAATAAAACCAACCAGTGCCCATATTTCTTATACTACATAAGTCAAAATAATTATAGATTGTAAAATTCTAGGCGGCTTGCTATTGGGCAGTTGATGTTTAGACTTATGTCATCATGTGGTCTGTGCAAAGCCAATATCTTCTTCCATTGTGTATGTTTCCAGATATTATGTTGTCATTCGAATATTTATAGTTTTGCATTTTTTTTAACATGGAAGGTCTAGAGAGGGTTTGTTACTTTTCATTAAATAGTGGCAGTAACTAATATTTTATGGAATTATTGATGTTTTAAGATTCATTTGATAGTTCCACTATACAACAACATTGTTAAATATGGCTCAAAGTTTTCCTTGCTATTTGATAATTAGAACTTAGTCTAAGTCAAAATGATAATCACTTCTATAATATATAGGTAAAGAAAATAATTCATGTTTAAAATAGGGAAGAACTTTAGTAGCAACCTCACCAAATTCAAGTTAAAGCATAAACCTTTTTCTAGAAATGGTAGAAGTTCAAGTCCAAACAAGCATTATGAAAGATTTTGTGCATCGGACATAATGACCTTTGACCTTTGGGCTTTGCTTCTTACAATTTAGACTTTCTGAGTCATTGCCTTTGAAATCAGCCCCTGAGCAAGCAGTCAGGATTTTGTTAAGATTTATGTCTTATATATCTCATGGCGTTGCATTCAGCTATGAAACTCATTGGAGCTCCACATCTTTGAAGGCTGAATACCTTCACAGCAAAATTTTGCGTATTATCCTTTAGAACTCCTATATATACAACACCATAACTCCCCACGCCAATTAAGTTAGAAGAAGAAAACCCATCTGTAGCTTTTAAAAGCTCGGAATAAGAAATCCTTAAATGTCAATGATCTGGAGATGATATGGAAGATGGCGTCTTTCTTGAACTTCTAAAATACCACCACATAGCTTGATATTCCCAATAACTAAAAATTTACTAACCTTTCTATATACACTTTCTTTAGGAACTCCACCTTTAAGATCATTGTAAGAGAGGTTTAAAGACTGGAAAAATAATCTACCCATACACTTGGGTATCTAACCGGACAAGTTATTGTGTGAAAGATCTAACCCAAGTAAGCCTTTCAAATTACTGAAATCCACAGGAATACTTCCTTCGAAGTGGTTACCACTTAAGACAAGGTATTCCAGGCTCTCACAATCACCAAGTTCGCTCAAAAAAATTTCAGTCAATTTGTTGTTCATAAGAAATAACTTACCAATATGTTTCAGCTTACCTACTTGTCGGGGCTGTGGGCCACTAAAAGATTTTTTTGATAAGTCGAGCGATATTGAAAGAGAGTAAAACACTGATCAGGTATAACACCACTGAGGTTATTATAAGAAAGATCCAGCTCTTGCAAGTTCCTTAACTTTCCCAGATTAGCAGGTATATTTCCTTGCAAACGGTTGTTGTCTAGAGAGAGTGTAATCAGAGAAGTGATATTACTAAGTGAGGATGGGATTGGTCTTGAGAATTTGTTTTTACCCAAGAGCAATGTACTCAAAATTTGAAGCCTTCCAATAGAAGAGGGAATACTAATTGTGAATAGGCTTTCCTGCAATACCAATACAGTTTAGTAAAGCAGATTCCCAATTTCTATTGTATGTTTCCTGATAAATTGTTCCTTCCTAACACCAAGAAAGAGAGTTGGGTTGAGAGATTGCATACAAAGTTTGGCAGGTTTCCTCTAAAATTATTAACCCCTATTTACAATAATCTTAAACTTGTACAATTAGTTAAGGAAGTTATGAAGCTCAAGTCATCGGCTTTCCTACTCCCAAGATTATGACCAGCTAAGCTAAGCTAGTTTAAACTCTATAGGTCTCCCAAACTACTAGGGACTGGTCCAGAAAAGTTATTCAAAGTGAACTGAAGTCTTTCAAGACTAAAAGCATTGGCTAAAGAAGTGGGAATGGGGCTAGAGAAATAGTTATTTCTGACGTCGAAGCATTGGAGGCTTGGAAGAGTGAGGCTTACATCAGGTAGAATATTCCCATGCAATTGTTTAGTATCCATGGCAAAAAATTTGAGAGAAGAAAGGTTGTATACGGAGAGAGGATTGGTGCCAGGCTCTATGCTTGTTAGCTGACCGAGGTTGTTTGGAATACTTCCCACCAACATATAATAGTTAAGAAAAAGATATTTTAGTAACGAAAGGTTGACAAATGTATAAGGTATTTGTCCCTCCAAGTTATTGCGGTTGATAGTGAGACTTAGAAGATTTGACAAGGACCCAAGCTGAGGTGGAAAAGTTCCACCAATCTTGTTATAGTCCATGCTAATTGTTTGCCTGATTTGAAGTCAAGTATTAATGTTATAGAAGGAGTATTTTTCTAAGTCTTTGTTGATTTGAAGTCTTTGTTATAAAGACTGAGTTGATTAGAGTATTATTATCTAGGTTTGCACACTCTTAATCTTCAGTTCAACCTCTTTTTTTAGGTGACATGTTTAATAACTTTTACTTTTCCATGCTCCTACTGTTAATTCATAATATCGGTATCATCAAATTTCATGTTTTTTTTTCTAATGGAACTTAACTTGGCCTTAGAGTTTGATTGATGATTGATTGATATTTTAATTTGTTATAGGGCTTTGTTACAGAGCTACATAAGTACGGATTACTGTTGCAGGTTCAAGTTAAGATTGTTGTTCAAGTAAAGATTGTTGTTGTAGGTTTGGTTCTTCACCACTATTATGTCTTTATCTATAATTGATTTAGGTCTATGAAAAGTTGTTTATTCTTTGATTGATGAGGGTTTAAGGGGTTTAAGTTTAAGAATTTACGCATTGCTCTTATAAAGATATTGAATTGTAATTGATTTCTATAGGTCTTCTTTAGGCTTTGATTTGATTAGTGTTTAAGAGGTTATATGTAAAGAGCTATTGATTATATAGAAAATTTGTTTCTTGGTTTATAAAATATAATATGAAATTTTTATCCATAATTTATATTAATGGTATTAGCTATATAAATATTATTCTCTTGCACTTATTATTAATAAACTTCTTTATTTTACTATATCTTACTCTTATATGAAAAGAGTTCTAATAAAATAACTTTTTCTATTTACATTATAGATATAACATGACAACTTCTTAATTGTATGATGGGATACTTTGAAAGGCAAAATCATCGGTGTATTGTTCAGAAGTTTACGCCAGTACCTATCCCGTCAAATATTTATCTAAATTTCTCTACCAAGTGAGACAATTTCGTCTATTAGTTAATGTCAGTGATGAAAAAACTAAAATACTTGTTGTATTATGCGAAGCTTATCTCATCTCAATTGAGTGATGCCCTCTTCAAAATCGTAAAGGAAGTCCATTATCACCCAAAAATTTGTGCCAGTGGCTATTCTGTAAAATATATTTATCGTAAAGTAATTGAGACTTTTTAAGGAATATGCTTAGAGAAAGGAAAATTGATGCGAAAAGAAAAGTTCTTTTGAACTTTATTTTTAGTTATATAAGCCAACAAATTCTTACAAAGCCGTGGGGGTATTGCTATTAATATAGGATTGATTAGTTTTGGAAATAGACATCCAAATAGTCAAACATGACTCAATATATACTGCTTAGATTTGACTTGGGCCTTATATTAGATTTTTTTGTTATGTATTCATCATTTAGATAATTATTTTATTTATATAACTCAAACTTTAGATAGAAAGATATATAAAGTTTGTTATATTACTGGTAGACATCAGTTATAACAGGACTAATGAGCCTTTAAAATTATATGATAAGAGAGGATTTTTAAAAAAAATGGGTGAAATCAAATGTTTTTAGTAGCTTCCTAGATGACCTGAGAGCCCGAACATTGATCCTGCTTTCACACAACTGCTTTAAAGCATATTTATTTTGAGTTTCTTATTTTGAAGAACTCAATATTTTTATCATTGCCTCAATTGCATCGTTTGCAGCATTAGCTCCATGCCAGCAGAGCAGTATAGAGCAATACAAAGAGTTACTCACTCGTTGTCTGCAGCAACAACAAGACCAGTGGCTATCCACTCACCGCGAGCAACAACTGCAAGACCAGTGGATATGAAAAGGCTACCACACTCCAAGTAACTGTAGTAAAAGCATAAAACCCTTATACAATATATATTCAGGAAATTTATTGAAGTTTATTGATATACAGCTATCTCTAACTTGTTTAATAATTATACCCATATTATGTACGACTTCAATCCATTTAAAATTCATTCTAATTTGGTGTACTATTGGGTAAACATTTTTCTTAGGAGAAAGGGTTGAGGCGGCAAGGAGGGAAAGGAGCTATATTTTTAGTAATCTCTGATTAAATTGTACCTACCATTGTGGGTATGGATAGAAATGCCGCTATTTTTTACAATTCCTTATGTATCATACATATTAGTCAATCAAAATCTAACTTAGCCAAAAATAAAGAAATCCAATTAATATTTACTTATAAATGGATACAATGATTAGGATTAATCATGTAAAGTCCGTTTTTGTGATGTACGAAACTTTTCTTTTTTCACTTTTTTCTCTGCTCTAGAAACTAACTGTATAATACTGATATAAATATAGAATTCTCTACTGAACTAATATAAATATGAATACCTTCAGTTATGATTCTTTGAAAACTTCAAACAATTATCCACAGATATGTTCAGGAGTTGTACTCTGTTAATTTATTTCGTATTGTTAGCCTTCTCAATTGCTTCCTCAGTAGTCCTACAATAAAATTATAGAATATCAAATAATTTTGTTTCCACATATTCCAAAATTGTGTAAGGTTTTGGATTATAAAATGTCCGAGTTGCAATGACATAAGGTATAAATCAAAACATACTTGAACTTCATCAGGGTGTACAAGTTATACACTTAGAAACAGTAACCATTAGATGAATAGTCCAATCTCCACACAAATTTATTATTCTAATAGAGTCTTCAATTTGAAATCCCATAACATTTAACCTTTTAGTAATTTTGATCATCATTATACTCAGCAACATATGTAAAAATTATTGATCAGTAACTAAATCTCAAAGAAGCAACACATTTGCTAATAATGTAGTATGAAATATTGGGTAGATTCCTTTTCATATCGTTATCTATACTCCACAACTTTACACAAATGTGAATTCCAAATATTATCTTTAAAAATCTATCAACATACAAATCCCTTATGGGCCTACAAAAATGAAGACCCAAGCAATCATCAAATCTAAATGTGTTTTTAAACCACATTATACCTGCATAGATAATTAGACATGAACTAGATCTATAAATATACCTTATAAAGAATAAATATTTCACCATTTTGGTATATTGGGAAACTGAGAAGAATTTTAAAAACATCACATTACACATGGGATTCAAGCATCAATTGAAATATTGAACATCTAGATCATATTTCCAAGCATCAAAAGAAAATACAAATTGAAGCACCAAATTTCTAAAGATAAAAGATCCCCATGCTTATAAAAAACCTCACATTACACATGGGATTCATGATCACTAACATCATTCACACAAGAACATTCTTCATGTCCAATCAAGTACTGAGTCATTAGTAAAGTTTGAGTATTTCATCATCACGATCCTTCCATGCAGACAACTGTTTCTTAAGATGCTTCTCAACCTTCAAAAGCTTTCTAAGTTGCAAAGGCTTTATACCAAACGAATTAAAAAGAATCTTCAAATAGGTACCATAATCAATTTTTGTATCCTCCGAATAAAGATACAACTCAAACTTACTTTTTTAAGTAGACACAAGAATAGTATAATTAGCCCCAACCTTGCTCATCCTATAAACAACTAACAATTATAACATCCTAAAATTATAATGAAAAAAAAACTAAATATTAAGAAAATAATCTTTCTAACTCAACAAAATACAACTACTACAACAACTGCTTTAGATAAGATATTTTTAGTTATTGTAGTAGAGATATCCAATGGAAGAAATGAGTATATAAAGAGAATACTGCACATATTCTAATAAAAAACAAAAATTACCATGTAATAATAACAAACTTAAAATACTTAAACATAAAGAAAAGGAATATTGGGAGTTAATATTCCTCCTAAACATAAACTCTACACATTCCAACAAAAGTTTTAATATTACCATGTAACCACTCAAACTACAAATATATTCTCATACAACATGCCGTAGCACATTAACTTTGTCAGACTAAAATATATAAATATAATATAGTAGGCTATGAGTTTTATACATGAATGATTCACCACTATGATTTAAGTTCCTGAATTGCTTTAATTATAGTAGGTTAGCACTTGTAATGATTCACCACTATGATTTATGTACATGTTGTAGCCTATTTACTCACTTTTTTCCTGTTATCTAGTTCTTACATTTCTTCTCCTCCATGTTTAGTACTTCAATGTTGTTGTTGTCTACCTACTTTTCTACCTTTGTTACAATCAGATATTTCCAATGTTCACTTTTTTCAGATCGTTATAATATGTTTTTCAATGCAACAACCCCCCCCCCCCCCCCCCCCCCCCGGGCACAATGCATATTTGGAACTTTTAGCAACTCAATACTATACACACATAACCGACAACATATATTTTCATTCAAAATTAAGTAACATATCAAAAAATTATAGTACTCAATCTCAAATTTAGCATAAAAAATAAAGCGCTTGCATGCACTAGCGCGTGCTTATTTGCTCGCAAAACAAAAAAAACTACATGAAAACCCAATTCTACCTCTTTCCTGATTGGAACTCCGCCACGTGCCACTATATCATTATGGAGAAATTTGAATAGGAAATCTCTTTTTTTTTCCAATTTCTACATCTTTCATATATGAGTAAAAAATAGTACAAATGTTACAAATTGTGCTGAGGTTGTTTGATTATGGAGCTACTTTCATTAGAGAATACAACTTGTAGGTTCGAGGCTGAGAAAAACTTCCTTGGAAGAATTTGCTACATGGAAATTTAAACAACCAGTATCACTATCAACATGTGATTGAGGGAAATTTGAGTAAGCTTAAAATTCCTGATAAATGATGGCAAATTCCTGATAACGAAAGACCATCATAATAGAGACACTACTGTATTCGCTTACCGATAACAAAAGGGCATAAATACCATTAATATTCGCAAATATACCTTCAATAACATAGTGCATCATTAATGTTATATCTAAATTAAATAGTGAATAATCACAGTTTACACACCAAATCCAGCGATTCCTTTAGGATAACTTTCACAACATTAGAAACAAGCAAAAAATTCTCAAAATTTATATTTTACAATGATAACTTAAGGATGCTGAAACTCAACAATGGCTGCAAACTCAAAAGAAATAATTTTCCCAGAACTTGAACTACTAGCCCTGACTGCCTAGTTCAAAGAACAGAGGTGAGAATTAACAACATGGTAAAAAATTTCTTGGACTTCCTCATATAATGAAGGTACCAGTAGATGGAGGCCATTTTTTCTTCCTGACTCAACCACTGAGGAACCCCAAAGTGGCCATTTTCTCAATCCTTAAGCTATATTTTTCCATTTCTCAAAGTATAAGAGGCCAGCATCTCTTCTTCCAATGGATATAAATCGTGCTGGATTACGGCTCAAAAATAGACAAAGTCATTCGAATGAGTTATAAAGTCGTTCAAAAGAGACATGAAGTCGTTTAAACGAGACATAAGTCGTTCAAACGAAAACCGCGTTGTTTGTTTTATAAGTTCATTTTAGAGGCGATGGTTTGTCTCGTGATACGTACTTCGGTAATGACCTAATAGAGAGTCTATAACTATAGAGTATGAGTTCAAAGCCACTGTAAAGTGAGATAAAAGAGCTAGAGAGAGAAAAGGGAGAAATTTAGGGTTGGAGAGATTCCTTGGGTTTTCTTTCTAGGGTTTCTTATTGGGGATTATCTGTAAGGGTAGAGGTGAGATAGAGTAATATCTAGAATTTTTGTAACCCTAATTGATAATAGATTCATCATGCTTGTCGACGGTAGTTTTGATCCTTTGGGGTTTCTACCTACATTTAAACCTTCTGTATGTGTTTATTGTTATGGATTAAATTCTTTGTGGTTAGAGTTAGTTCTTCAATTATTACTCAATCGTATTATGCTTTTGCTCCCTCAGTTTCCTAACAATTGATGTTAGAGCAAGGTTAGGGGCAAGTAGAGAAGCAAGATGAAAGGATCTAAGTACTCTAACGAGATCAAATTTGATGTAGAGAAGCTCTATGGGAAGATTGATTTTGGATTGTGGCAAATACAAGTCCATGATATCTTGATTCAAAGCGGGTTACGCAAGGCACTGATAGGAAAGGCTATACCTAAAAATTTGGTTAATGGTATAGCGGCCCAGAAAGCGGACAACGATGATGAAGACTGGGAGGATCTGGATTTCAAGGCTGCGAGTGGGATTCACCTTTGTCTTACTAAAAACATTTTGGCAAACGTAGTGAAAGAGAAAACCGCAAAGGGTCTTTGGGAAAAACTTGAAAGTTTGTACCAAATAAAAAGTCTTTTGTATCATTAATACCTCAAGGAACGGCTTCATATGCTTAGGATGGATGAGGGTATGAGCATTGGTGATCACCTAGGTTCTTTGAACGGGATCGTTTAGGAATTGGAATTGATCAGAGTTAAAGTTGAGGTTATAGATAAGGCACTTCAACTCATATGGTCTTTTCCTTCTACCTTCAAGCATCTTCAACCTGTGTTTATGTGCAGGAAGGAAACCTTGGATTTTGAGGAGGTTACAAGTACGCTTCTTTTCGAGGAGAGAAAGCTTAAGGGTAGTAATAAGTTTAGAAAAAGAACTTGTTGGGGCTGTGGTCAATAGGGTTATTATAGATCAGATTGCAAAGCTGGGAAAGGTAAAAGAGAAAGTTCGGTAAAGGGCTTCGAGGTGATACTAACAGACTGGTAATGATTACTGGTGATGATGGTGATGAATCACTCCTTGTGGTGGCCGCTGATGGTAATCGCCATAATAGAGGATGGAAATTTGATAGTGGGGCTACATTGCATGTATGTGCACATAAGGCATGGTTCAGCAAATATGCAAGGTGTGAGGGCTGTAAATTTATGTTGACAAGTGATGTTCTCGAAGACCGATTTTGGGAGTTGGTAATATTTGTGTGGCGATGTTCGATGGATGCATTGTAGTTCTTTGTGATGCTCGACATATGCTAAGTATGACTCATAATCTAATTTCAGTTTCCAAATTAGATAATGAGAATTACAATTACTCCGGGCAAGGTAGAGTAACGAAAGTTTATTTGAAGTCTGCTTTGATCATGAAGGGAGTTCTTAATGAGAACTTATATGCATTGGTTGGTAAATCCGTGGGTGGAGATGTGAATGATACATGTACCGATAGAGCTATGGAGATTTCTCAAAAGGAGAATTTGGTTTAAGGTTATTCAGAAAGTGGGTTCCGATTGGTAGGTCATGGAAAAACCTAGACTCGTGTAATTCTCTTAATGGGGAAGTTGCCCATCGGGGCAATGTGACAAGGATACACGATGAATGCAGCAGAAGAAGCATATTTTTTTACCGTGGTGGAGATTTTTGAGTTACTGCTCAAAAATAGTCATTCGAACGAGTCATAAAGTCGTTCGAAAGAGACATGAAGTCGTTCGTACGAGACCTAAATCGTTTAAACAAAAACTGCGTTGTTTATTTTGTAAGTTCATTTTGGAGGCGATGATTTGTCTCATAATACGCACTTTCCTAATGACCTAATAGAGAGTCTATAAATATAGAGTTTGAGTTCAAAGCCTTTGTACAGTGAAAGAAAAGATTTAGAGAAAGAAAAGGGAGAAATCTAGGGTTTTACACTGGAAAGATTTCTTGGGTTTTCTTTCTATAATTTCTTGTTAGGGATTATCTGTAAGGGTAGTGGTGAGATAGAGTGATCGCTAGAACTTCTTGTAACCTTAATTGATAATAGATTTGTCGTGCTTATCGAGGGTGGTTTTGATCCTTTGGGGTTTCTACCTAAATTTAAACCTTGTGTTTGTGTTTATTGCTTTAGATAGAATTTTTTGTTGTTGGAGTTAGTTCTTCAGTTTTTGCTCAATCGCATTACGCTTCCGCGTTACGATTTTCTCCCTTGATTTCTTAACAATTGGTGCCAGAATGAGGATTGGGGCAAGTAAAGAAGCAAGATGAAAGGATTTAAGTACTATAACATGATCAAATTTGATATGGAGAAGATCGATGGGAAGATCAATTTTAGATTGTGGCAAATACAAGTCCAGGATATCTTGATTCAAGGCGGGCTACGCAAGGCACTTATAAGGAAGTCTATACCTAAAAATCTGGCTGTTGATATAGTGGACCAGAAAGTGGACGGCGATGAAGAAGAGTGGGAAGATCTGGATTCAAGGGCTGTAAGCGAGATTTGCCTTTGTCTCGCTAAAATTGTTTTGGCAAATGTGGTTGGAGAGAAGACCGCAAAGGGTCTTTTGTAAAAACTTAAAAGTTTGTACCAAAAGAAGAGTCTTTCGAATCGCTTATACCTCAAGGAACGACTTCATACGTAAAAGATGGATGTGGGTACGAGCGTTGGTGATCACCTAGGATCTTGAATGGGATCGTTTCAAAATTGGAATTGATCGGAGTTAAAGTTGAGGATGAAGATAAGGCACTTCAACTCATATGGTCTCTTCCTTCTACCTTCAAGTTTCTTTAACATACGTTAAAGTATGGGAAGGAAACTATGAGTTTTGAGGAGGTTACAAGTATGCTTATTTCCAAGGAGAGAAGGCTTAAGGGTAGCAAATCCTCTGTGGTAAACTCGGTGATGGTGGCTAGGGGGAAGAGAAGCTTTAATAAGTTTTAGAAAAGAACCTGTTGGGGCTGCGGTCAATCGGGTCATTATAGATCGGATTGTAAAGATGCGAAAGGTAAATAAACAAGTTCAGTAAAGGGCTCTGAAGGTTACACTAACAGACTAGCGATGGTTACTGGTGATAATGGTAACGAATTGCTCCTCATGGTGGCCGCTGCTAGTAATCGCCATGATAAAGGATGGGTGTTTGATAGTGAGGCCACATTGCATGTATGCGCACACAAAACATGGTTCAGCAAATATGCAAGGTATGAGGGTAGCAAGTCTGTGTCGGCGAGCGATGGCTCTCAAAGGCCGATTTTGGGAGTTGGTGATATTCGAATGAGGATGTTCGATGGATGCATCATAGTTATCCATGATGTTCCACATGTGTCGAGTATGACTCATAATCTAATTTAACTTTACAAATTATATAATAAGGGTTACAATTATTTTGGGCAAAGTGGAGGAATGAAAGTTTATTTCTAGTCTTCTTTGATCGTAAAGGGAATTCTTAGCGGGAACTTGTATGCATTGGTTGGTAAATCGGTGGGTGAAGATGTGAATGTTGCATTTACCGATAGAGCTATGGAGATTTTTCTAAAGGGGAATTTAGTTCAAGGTGAAGCAATGGCATGGTCTATAAAGATGATCAGAAAGTGGGTTCCGATTGGCGGGTCTAGAAAACATCTAGACTCGTGTAATTCTTTTAATTGAGAAGTTACCCATAGGGGAAATGTGATAATGATAGACGACGAATACAGCAGAAGGAACAAATTTTTTTGCCGAGGTGGAGATTGTTGATTTACTGTACAAAAATAGTCGAAGTCATTCGAACGAGTCATAAAGTTGTTCAAAAGAGACAGGAAGTCGTTCGAATGAGACGTAAGTCATTCGAATGAAAACCGCATCGTTTGTTTTATAAGTTTGCTTTTGTTCAAAGCCTCTGTACGGTGAGAGAAAAAAGTTAGAAGGAGAAAAGGGAGAAATCTAGGGTTTTACTCTAGAGAGATTTCTTGGGTTTTCTTTCTAAGGTTTCTTGGTGGGGATTATCTGTAAGCGTAGAGGTGAGATAGAGTGATCTCTGGAACTTCTTGTAACCCTAATTGACAATAGATTCACCACGCTTGTCGGGGTTGGTTTTGATCCTTTGGGGTTTCCACCTAAATTTAAACCTTGTGTATGTGTTTATTGTTTTGGATTGAAATCTCTTTGGCTAGAGTTAGTTCTTCAATTCTTGCTCAATCATATTGTGCTTCCACGTTGCGATTTACTCCATTGGTTTCCTAACAAATCGCCTCCAATAACGAGATAATGCAGTGGTACTCCAAAATCAACCTCCAGTACTTCTATCATTGATCCTGCAACTGCAGCTTGATCTTTACTTCCATGACGGGCTAAAACAGCACAAACCGTGTTTACAGTGTAAGTTGTAGGAAAAATAAACATGATAATAAACGTAATGTAAAAGCAAAGAACTGCTTTATTCACGCGTATTTAAGTATTATAAATCATAATTACGAAAATAAAAGTTAATTGGAGGCATAAACTAAATCTGAATTAGTATGCCTCCTTTGAAAAAATAATTACATTCCTAATGTAACTTTAAAATGAACTCCTAGCGAGAATGCGACTTGCTTAAGTATGGAACCCTACACTTGAGACCAATTTATACTCCAAAACTCACCCTTAACTTGGTGGAAATATATCTAGGATGCCAAAAATGAATGACATAAACTTAACACAAGCTTAATTAATGTTCAACAACTATATATCACATAGCCAACATGCCGCAACATTTCAAAGAACTACCTTAGACATTGAGTTGCCAATAGTCTTCTTCTAGTTAAGTTTCTTGCTAAACTTATGGAAATGATTTTCCAGTGATTGACATGATATACCAATCAATTAAGAATGAAACACGGCTGATTTGAACCAGGCGCAATGACTTAAACACAAACAACCCTCCAGTAATCCAGAAGAGTAGCCTAGAAGGCGTCAATTTCTAGGACTAGAGAAAAAATAAGTATTGCTAACCATGATAGACTACTAGGGAACAAGGATACTGTGACCCTGCCTAGCATTACAGAAACTAAGATTACCAACTAGAATGAGTAAGTCATATTTAAAAGCATGAAACACTAAAAGGATGTTGCGAGTCCTCCGACCACATCTTGCATACTAGGGTCGCCAAGTAGAATGAGTAAAACTTATGACTCAAAGATTTGACATAGGATTTTTATTACAAATAAATGTAGATATCAGCTTTGATGGACCATGAGATGCTGACCTTACACAACAAGGAGGCCTAGTATGAGCAGAAAACAATGATAAAAATAGGATGTGACAAGTAAAAAGGAAAATTGTTACTTGGTGGATAATTTGTTTGACATGCATTTATAATCAAACTGCTCGTCCGAGAAGATCAACAATACAAGATAAGTGTTCCATTTGAGGTTAGACTGAAACTTTATGTACCATCTAATCAAATCATAACTTTCAATAGGATCACCAGCAGAAATCCTAGAAAAAAAAGGGAAAGTGAGGAGAGAAGGAGTTGGGGAGCGCCTCTCAACCTAGACCTTCAACTTGTACCTATAACCTAGAGTGTCGTCAGAGCATAAACTATATGTGTGTGTGAGTTCGGGGATCAACGGAGAGCGAGAGCCCGACTGGGGGATTGTTGACTTGTTTTTCGTTCTAGGCTATTAATGTAAGGCTGCCCTATTCTCATTTCAAACAGACTTTGAGTCTGTTCGAACAGACCTTGGTTTGATCGAACATACTCAAGGACTGGTCAAACATTTTATTCAGATGGGGGGTTTATTCGAATTCATTTTGGAGAATTGTTCGAATACACTTTTTCTGTTCGAACAGACTTTCGTAAAACCCATTTTTAAGATTTGTTCGAAGCCTCTTGTTTACCTCAAGATCCGAGTAATTGTATTTGGCTCTCCCAGGTATATAAGGGAGAGTTAAATTTTTTAGAAACCACCTTTGGAGAGATATTTTGTGGGAGAAACTCTTAAGAGATAAACCTCAATTTCTTGCAAAGATGGTAACCTTGGTCTTGGAATAAACTCTCTTTCCCTTTATGTGTGGAGTAAGTCAATTGTCTAACTACTCTAAATCCTTGGTGTTGGCTATTGATTGTGTATACCATTTTGTTTGTTTGTTGGTAATCAAATTGAATCAGAGTTTGGCTTTCACGGCGCGGCTCAACAATTGGTATCAGAGCGAGGTTTGTTCCTCGGTGGTGCGCAAATTTGATGTAAAGTAGACGTATCTCAATTTCAGTTTAAGTTTTCAATTTGGTTAGTGTATGAAAATTGGAGGAACCAAGGTAGAAGGAAATGAACCTAGTTCCTCGATGCCTAAACAGAATAAAATAGTGATGTTTAACAATGGGAAGATAGAAGTTTAGAAATTCAGTGGCACAAATAACTTTGACATGTGGCGATGCGAGGTAATTAATGCCCCAAGTCAACAAGACTTAGATGAGGTGTTAGAGGACAAACTGAAGGATATAGAGAAGATTGTTTGGAAGAAGATGATCAAGAGAGCTTGTGGTAAAATTTACTCATGTCTTGCACAAGATATAAAATATTTTGAAAAGAACGAAACCTCGACAAAAGAAATTTGGAAGATTCTTGAAGAGATGTATTTGGTGAAAAGTATCTTAAATCGACTCCATTTGAAAAGGAAGCTTTACTGCTTCACGATGAGACAATGGATTTCTATATCAGAGTACTTGAATTATTTCACTAAGTTATTAGCCGACTTGGTGAACCAAGAGAAAATTATTGGCGATGAAGACAAAGCACTTTTGTTTTTGAACTCACTTCCTGAAGAGTTTGAACATTTCATTATGACAATAACATACGGGAAGAGTTTATTGTAATACTCAGATGTGACTACGGCGGTTGTGAGCCATGAGTGTCGGAGGAAGAAAAGCGTGAATCCGATAAGTCGACGCCCAAGGTATTTACGGTTAGAGGAAGGTCTTCAGACAAAAGGAAGCCGGGTGGTAATAACTCCCGATCAAAGTCGAGAGGTCGCGGTGTAAATTACAATAATTTGGGAAATAACCAATGTGTATTTTGTAAAGAGACGGGTCATTGGAAGAATGAGTATCCTGCACTTCTTATGAAGAAGAAAGGTAGGAAATCGAGCTCTTCGGTAAATGTTGCTCAAGACACGGCAAAGGGAGGCAATGATTTCAATTTTTCTTTAACTATATCATCGAGTATATTAATTGTTGATTCAAAAGAATGGATCTTAGATTCAGGTGCTACTTATACTATTTGTCCCAAAATGGGCTGTTTTTCTAGTTTGAAAAGGCTAGATGGTGAAGTTGTGTTGATAAAAAATGATAATTTTTGTCACATAATGAGGATAGGTATTATTCGTCTAAAGTTGCACAATGAGTTGGTTAAAGAGATTGAGGAGGTTCGGTATATTCCGATGATGAAGAAGAACATTATCTCAATGGGTTTGCTTGAAGTGAATGGCTACTAGGTCGTATCTGAGAATGGGGTAAAGAAAATTTTTGAGGGAGCCATGGTTGTGTTAAAGAGCCAAAGAAGAAGTAATAACTTAAAATATTTGGATGAAATAGTTATTCTTGGTGAGGTTGCTACTGCGGGAAGTGAAGAAACCATTTCCAGAGATACCACTCGGCTATGGCATATACGCTTGGCACATGCGGGGGAAAGGCCTTTAGAGATCTCGCAAACCAAGGGCTATTAAAAGGTGTTAAGGTGTGCAAATTAGACTTTTGTGAACATTGCGTGTTGGGCAAGCAAACAAGGGTAAGGTTTGGAATTCCTTTCACCGTACTCGTGGAACCCTTGATTATGTTTACTAAGATGTTTGGGGACCCTCCAGGAATGCATCACTTGGGGGTAAACATTACTTTATGGCATTTCTGAATGACTTTTTTAGACGTGTTCGGATACATACCATGAGGAGGAAGGATGAAGTCCTAAATTTTTTTACGAGGTGGAAGAAGTTAATAGTGACTCAAACTGGTAGAAAGATCATGTTGCCCCATTCGGATAATGGTGGGAAGTATACTTGTGATCCGTTCTTGCAAGTATGTCAGGATGAGAGGATCGTTTGGTATTTCACCGTTAGAGAGACACCACAAAAAAATGGGGTAGCGGAGTGCATAAATCGTACTTTGATGAAGAAGGCGTGATCCAGGAGGATCTGAAGATCGAACCCCTTCAAAAGATGCCAACTTGTTTGAACGAGCCTTGGAGTCGTTCCAATGAGATATGAGAGGAAGAAATAATTCGAGTTGAGTATATTCGACCTAGACCAATTTAATCTGAGTCTATTTGACTTTAAGTTCCTAGAAGACCAATTCAAGCTGAATCTACTTGACCTGGACCAATTCAAATTGAGTCTATTCGACCAATGAGGGTGAACTTCTGGAATATTAGAGGCGCTGGTAATAAGAATTCCAGATTCTCACTCCATCGGCTGGCAAATAAATATAAACATTTTTGTTATCTTCATTGCTGAACCCTAAATTAAACCTTTTGTGTCTAACATTCTCAAACTGGGTCTCTCAGACTACAGTATTTTGTGTATTTCTAATGATTGTGATTCTAGGCTAGGGAATTTTTGGTGCCTCCAGAAAGCTAGTTCTCAAAACCCAGTCCTCGTGGCTGCATCTTCACAGCATATTACTATAATCTACGAAGGAGTGCTAATCTCCACAATCTAAATCTCATATACCTTCTTTGGCGAGCTCGAAATGACTCTATTTTCGAGGGGATTACATTAAGCCTTAATGATATTAAAAGGAAAATCCTTATTGCTATTAAAGATGTTGCAGCTCTTTCTGAAAATTGTATGGTTAATAACTGCTTTAAACTTCAAATTGTCGCAGCTTTGGAAGTTCCCACGAAAGCCAGACCTTTGCCAAGAATTTAGAGCCGTACTTGGGCTCTTCCCTGGTTTCAAGAAATGAAAATAAACTGTGGGGCTGCTGCGATTAGCTCACCGGGTGAAGCTAGAATTGGTGCAGTGGCAAGAAATCATAATGCGGAGGTTTTAGGATTCTTTACAAATGGGATAGGCACTAAAACTCTCTTATTCTTGGAATGTGAAGCAGTTATAGGCGCTTTGTATTGGGCAATCCAAAATCACTGGAATGGCATCTGGATTGAATCAAATTCTCAAACAGCTATCACAGATTATGCAAAGGATCAAGTTCCCTGGCCACAAAGAGCAAGTTGGAATAGAATGAAGTCTTCACTTGAGAAACTCAGACTTTTACACTGCTGGAATGTGGCTAATTTCTCAGCCTCTCAAGCCTCTAAGAGGGGGCTCCTACTCCCCAAAGGCATTATGGAAAGCTTTTAAGGCAGACCAAACTTCTTAACAAAAGTAGAAGAACCTTTTGTATACTATTTTAGATTTTCTAAAGTTTCTTGACACTCCTTTGCTCTTGGGTTCATTGGGCTTGGCCTTGCCTCCCCTTTTGTTGTTACTTTCAATTAATTTAATCTCACTTTTTGCAAAAAGAAAATATTCGACCTAGAGTTCACAAAAGACCAATTTGATCTGAGTTCATTTTCAGACAAAAATAACCAAGTCATTTGAGTGACTTTTAGAGTCGTTTAAACGAACTAGAGTTCCCAGAAGACCAAATAATGCTAAGGTAATTTTTAGGCAAACATAGGCAAGTCGTTCGAACGACATTAGAGTCGTTCGAATGACCAGGCGCTCCCAGAAGGCCAATTCACGCTGAGGCCTTTCTTAGGCTTAATTTGGCCAACCGTTCGAACGACTATTGTACTCTTTCAATATTTTTAGGCATTTTAAGGACATGATGATCCTATCTTGTAACTATAAACTTATAACCCTCATAAAGGGGAAAAGCTAGGCATAGTGAAATTATCTTAGATCAATCAAAGTTTTGTAAGAGAGACTGAGGATTTATTGAGGAATTCAATTGAAATCAAATCATTGAGCAATGAAAGCTCTAAAATGGAAAATTATCATGCCAACTGTTTGTCCTTCACATTAATTCTTCAATTTAGGTTACTCTCAATATGATTGTAGATTAAGTGGTATCAGTTTTCCATTAACGATTCTTAGGGGGGATTGTGGCTTATGATCTCTACGCGTAACCGACTCAAGTAAATGAAGGAGAACCTAGTGAGTCCATTGCAGATTCTTCAGAAACTTAGGAAAAAAAATTGCAACTTTGAAGATGGGTAATTCTAAAGATCGACTCACAAAGTTGGAAATGAAAGTTTCTAACCTAACTACTACTCTAGAGGAGTTAGTAGAGCAATTACCTCTTGTGAATCTTACGGTAGCTTTCGCTTCGGTGAGACGGTGAGAACATATGATGAAGATAGAGGTTACAGAGGTAAATAGAAACGGGGGTACTGAAGAACTAGATAGTGATTCTAGTGATGCCAAATCCGTCGAGGAACGGTCGGTTACTGGTAAGTCAATGAATCCAATGCGCAATCTTTGTATTGATTTTAAAATTTAAATTCTGGTATTCGGCGGTTCAATCGATGCTGAGAAGTTGGATAATTGGTTAGATAAGTTAGAGACTTATTTTTCCATTTATGAATACTCCAATGCTCAAAAAATATGCTTTTCGACATTAAAATTTACAAGTCAAGCACTCACGTGGTGAAACTCCTATCGGAAATGTAGCAAGTAGGAAGCTGGGGTTAGAAGGAGTTCAAGGTACTAGTGAGGAAGTAATTTTATCCGATTGGGTATGAGCAAGAGAGATGGTTCAAATGGCATAATTTTGGCCAAAAGTATGGGCAATCCGTACAAGAGTACACTATGGCATTTTATAACCAAGCTTTGGCCTTGGACATCGATGTTGACGAGTATGAGGTGTTCATGAAGTACATGGGGGTTTTATTAGAGTCTATTAGAAGAGAGCTGATGCCCTTTACTGTAGCCAATAACAAAGAAGCTACCATGAAGCCAATTACTATTGAAGGCAAATACTTGAAGAGTGATAAAGAAGATGGCAAGAACAAGTCGAGGTACAAGTTTAGTTAGAAAAATGAGCTTAAGGTAGAGTCCAAAGGAGAGAGGTCTTCGTCCAAGGAGAATTATTATAGTCATTGTAAGGTGAGTGGGCATATTTTAGATAAATGTTGAAAACTTCACCCAGAGCTTAGGCCAAAGGAGGAGAGTAAGAAAGATAGATATGCACTTGCCGCAGCGGTTGTTGACTTCCTAGATTTAGATAAGCTGAATCTTAAGCTTGCTCTTATATTTTAGCAGAATTTGGCTACCGAGAAGGAGTGTCGGGAACAACTTCTTCATGTCAATATTCAGGTAAAGTAGAGCTTATAAGAGGCCATTGTTGATTCGGATTGTCAGAATAATTTAATTTATGAGATATTAGTAAAGAAGATGGGTTTGAATACAATAGCTCATCCTAAGAAGTATGGTTTGGGGGGGATTTAGAAAGACGCAGAGTTGATGATCACGAAGAAATGTACATTCAAATTTACAATCACTGAAATGTTTATTGACGAGGTGACGTGTGAGGTGGTTCCTTTAGATGTGTGTCAGGTCATTTTGGGTAGCAATTTTCTTTGGGACCGAGATGCGATTCATTACCATAGGGCTCGCAAGTATCGTCTTGTAAAGGAGGGAAAGGAGTTTCATATCAATGCTTATAAGGAACATGTCACCACGAATAATTTAGTAACGGCGAATTAGGTGAAGAGGTTAGTTAATGTGAGCGACAAGTTTGGTTCAAGAGGGTACGTCGGTTAAAGTGTTGTCTACAATGACAAAGTCTCCAAAGTACCAAATTGCAATGGGGAAATTGCAAGAAGAGGTTGTGGTACATTTTGATCATAAACCGTTCTTGTTTTTAACTATACAGTCCAAGATACAGCAAGTTCGCCAGATGAAGTGGATGTCATCTCTACAATAATCCTCCATGATTACCAAGTATATAAAGGGATTAGAAAGAAAAATGGCTGAGAGGTTAATCCTTGCCCAGTCGGTTTGGGTGCCCCTACCCAATTTGTATCGATAACGTCCCTAATTTGTTAGTGGAAAAGTCATAGCCTTCCTCAATCAACACAATATCATCCAATCACCATCCAATCCCTACTACCATCAAGGCAATGGCCAAGCCAAAATCACCTACAAAACCATTGTGGATGGACTTAAAAAAATGGCTTCACTCATAGAAAAAATGGAATTGGGTTCGAGAACTTCCTCATGTCTTATGGGCATATCATACCACTCCACGTCAATCCATAGGCTACACTTCCATCGCCACTCCTTTCCTCCTTGCCTATGGTACCAAAACCGTTCTTCCCTCTGAAGACCATCATCCAGTCAAAGATAACGAGCTAACTGACAAGGAAAATGAGTTTGAACTGTCTTGTAACCTCAATTGGATTGATGAAACCCGAGAATGCGCCATCACTAACCTAGGTCGATATCACCAAATGCTAGCCAGTTTGTACAACAGACGAGTCAAAAGTTGTACCTTCCAAATTGATGATCTCATCCTCAAAGAAATATCTCAATTTTGCAAAGAGCCTCATGCTGGGAAACTAGTAGACAATTGAGAGGGTCCATTCCTTATCACAGGTCTCTCAGGCCTGGGATCATATTACCTCATGACAGAAGAGGGAGTTTACATATCAAATCCTTGGAGCATTAGGTGACTGAAACGATATTATCGTTAAGTCCCTCACTACTCCATTTTACATTCTCATTTTTTTCCATTCCAAAAGTGATATTTTTCATCTCCATCCAATGTAAATTCTTTTCTATTCAATGAAACTTACAAGTTTTTCTCCCATACATCTCTCTACTTCGTAGACAACACAGATTAAAGCATAGATAATACTAGCTTTCAATCGACCTCTATACCAGTTCCATTAAGGATAACACTTGGTTGGACTTACTCTATTAAATATCTACGATTAAAACTAAGGTAATACTTGTTTTACATCAAAGACTTTTCAAGACATAAGATAAAGCAAAGGTAAAACTAGCTTTCATCTACCTCAATATGGCTGCGATAACTACTTTTTATTTTTTGGTTACATATACAATCTCTATAATGGATCTATTTCTGTTGTTGGGATGTCAGCTACAATTTCCCCAGCAATAGAAGGTCGATCAGCCATAAATTTTTGAGCTTAAGCAGTTATAATAATCCTGTCGTGTTCTATAAATTCAGCAGGTCGAGGGACTAGATCTATTTTCATGGACTGCATACAATTTCTTCAATCTACATCAGCTCTACATATACATACCCTGTATGACAAACTGCTAAACAAGGTATTTCTTTCTGACTCAATCCTTTTTACCTCCTCTGCAAAATAGGCAATGACTGCCCTCAATAATTCTGAGTATAATGCCTCCATTACAACCGACCTAGAGGAATTTTCTCTAACCTTCGGAAGGCGTTCTTCCGACCTTGCATACCATTCTTTTAGCCATATTATTTATCTATCTACCCAATCTGTGAAAGCAATGTTCTCTTCCAATTTTTTGACGGCTTTCTTATTCGAACTCACAGACTGATGACATCACCTTTAACAAGGCAGACCTTGGCATCATTTTTATTCTTCCTCGAGCACTCTCCAGCCTCGGCGTGTCTAACACGTGAATTGGCCTGTGCCAATTCAGTCTTCAATTGCATCACTCTTTCATCTAACTAATCATACTTACGCTGCACCGTCTGAAATTTAAAATCTTTGGCAGGAAAAGCCGTAGTCAGTTGATCAACTGCAACTTCAAACGCAGCTGGATCGTCTCGAGCTCTCTTCAGCTCGCTATCTTTATCAATAAATTTCTTCTTCAATCGCTCCAGCTCACTCATGCTATTTGCTAGATTAGCTTGAGTTTCCACATGATTGTTATTTGTCTTGGTCAAATCATTTTTTCAAACCGGCCACCAATCGATTTAAATCTCCTCCAATCTTTCTAGCGCCCGAATACGGTAGCGAGCTATGTCAGCCTCCCTGCTTTTTACTATCAGCGCATCATTCTGGCTTTTGAGTTTTGCCGCATGATCTTTTAACTCTACGAGCTCTTTCTGCCTTTTTTTCAATTTTGGCATCCTTCTCTTTGACTTGCTGAGCTAGGTTGACAGCAGTCTGTGTTGCCTCAATAAATTTGAAGTGCACCTTTGCATGTTGATATTCTCTGTCTTCATTCGCCTATTTCATCCTATCAAATTCCTCTGCAAATTCTTGGTTACATTGGCATAGAACATCCTCGCACAAGCGAGCTGACTCCAATTAGACCTGCACATTACAAAAACATTATATCAAGTTCGATTCAGAATACTCAGTCACCACATATGACTCATTTCTAACAAAATATCTACTTTTTTGATTTCTACTGGGTAAGGCTACTTCTGAACTTAAGGTCGAAGTACATAACATATGGTACACCATAACATATACTTCCATGTCTAAGATACACATTCTCTATATTTTTAAAGTTATAAATTCTTTAGTATTTCGTATGCGCCATTTCAATGCCATTGCCCCTAAGCCGTGTATAGGTTTTTGGTCCATCTCTACACTCTATTTATTACTTCGTAGCTTTATACTAAAGAAGCATACAAATCAAATATTTCTTGCTTAGTTCTAACCTGCAGCTTCGCTTGCGAAGAAAACAAGGACGTTGAAGCGTCTCTCTCCTTAGCAAGCTCAGCCTCTAAGTCTTTTAGTTTGTGGCGTATGTCCTTAAGTTCCTACAGCAAGGTTTATAAAAGTGACTTAGCCTACAAAATTCTATACATCAAGACATATCCAATTAGTTTACTGACATTCCCAAATATTCATACAATCACAAAATCATCATATTAGTCTACCTTCTCATTTTCTTCTTCTGGATGCTCGTTCTCATCTCCTAGGTTGTCTATCACCGTCATAGGAGAAACACCGTCTAGCCAATCCATAACTCCAAGAGTACCACAATTAATCTCTTAATCATCTTCCTCTTATACGTAGGTGTCAGCCCTCATGGCACCACCCTACCTTCAGAATAACCTTTTGACATAAGGTGGCATCCGAGTCGGTCACGCTCAGCTACCACCTCCTCCAAGTTCACTCTCGCCTCCGTATGTAGGTTGTTCATCCCTACCACTTTTTTTTAGCAAGAAGTAATAGTATATTGACAAGAAAGTGATACAATTAAGGGGAGGCATTGCAAACCCAATCAACTAAGTAAATCTATAGTTGCATACATGTGGGCCTTCCACTTTAGATAAAAAACTTGGTCTATCATGAAATCTTTCTAAGCTGCCTGCAGGGAGATATCTGCTCCTCTTGGCAACTTGGATTGCTGAGAAGTTGGCCTCTTTCCAACAGTGAGTGAACCTAAGAGTCTCGAATAAGTTCTTTATTCTATTCCATCGTGATCTATGAAGCCAGGGGGCTTGGTTTCTTGCAAAATTTGTAATCGTTGATTGAAAATCTACTTCTATCCAAATGTTTTTCCAGCTTCGTTGTGCAACCCAAAAGAGAGCTCCAATCACGGCTTCACATTCCTAATAGAAGAGGGTTTTGATGCCTACCCCATGGGAGAGAACACCTATGACTTCACCACAATGATTTCTCGCAACAGCACCGGTGCCTGCTATTCCTGGTGATCCCATTGCAACTGCCCCCATGTTAATCTTGACTTCCTGAAACCACGATTGCAAGATCAAAATAGTTATTGGACATGTTTGTAGATAAGTCTACCGCTTCTTTAACTGCAGCAAGAATCTTGCATTTAAGATTAATGGAACAAAAGGGTGTCCCCTCGAAAACAATATCGTTTCTGGCTTGCCAAAGAAAGTAAATAAAATTAAGAACCACAGCTTTCCAAAGGTCTTATATGTAAGCACTCTTCAGGGAATAAGAATCAAAAGTTTACATGAGGTTAGCAAAAGTAGCTTGGATGAGGAACAAAGAAGCCAGCCAATCCCAGATCTATTTAAAATTAGAACATTGCCAAATCAGATGGTCAAGTGCTTCCAGGTTGCATAGACCGAAAGAGCATCTGGAAATTAGTATCAATCCCCTTTTAATGAGGCTATCCTCGCTTGGCAGTGAGTTTTGGCAGACTTTCCAGATGAAGGAAGCAATTCTTGGCTAGATGACTTTGCCTTATGTGTAACTGTACCACCAGACTTTAGGCCGGTAAAAACTATTGATCTCTACCACTTGCGAAGCCTTCAAAGCCTTTATCCATTTTCCCTCCATGAGCAAATTAGTTTTCAATCAAGCTACGTTCTTTTCGAGCTTGACCTTCTTCTTCTTCAGCTCGGCTCTCTCCTCCCCGATCCCGAGCCAGATTCCCTTCATCAGGCGAGCAGACAGCAAAATAAATAGAATTGACCTTATTATTAGTTCGAGTCAAAGTACAAAAATTTAATCATATATTCTGGAATATGAACCTACCATTTTGCTCATCTCTTCTTCCCCGTGGAGAGCTGCCAACCTGGCCTTGTCCTCCACCTCTTTCAAATTGTCATCCCAAACAGGTCGATCTTCCACAGCCTTCACCCCCATCACTTCGGAAGGTTCAACACTTCTCCTTTTCACCTTTTCTACGGCCTCGCCACTTCCCGTAGTTTCAGAGGTCGAAGGACGCTTCAGCAAAAAAAATTGGGAACGTTCGAGCTAACTTGTTGAACGTAGTAGACTCAGGTAGCATCATGCAGTCCCCTCCAGGGGCCTTAAGAAAATTCACCCACCATTCCCAATCAGTCTATTTCTTCCTGTAACCATCTGCGCTCATCATTAGCCTCATCGACTGATATTTTAGAACTTTTGCAACCCGGCTATTAACATGTTTTTTTTGCTGATGCCAAGTTCTACCAAAACAGCCTCAAGCTCTGTCTCTTCTTGAGAAACTGTATCAAACAATGACTCTTCCCTCGTTACCCATGATTTAGGGCTTGTCATTCACAAACATTATCATTAGTAGAGTATCATACAATTTCAACTATCAATCTCATATATTATACATTGTTATACTTACTTTGTTTTGTAGCTCTAAACAGAAGTTCCAAGGGTTCTTCATCATCTCTCTGAAGGCAATCGCCCTTTACCCATATCACATTATCATTCCAAGGTCGACCTGCTGAGTTTAGATCAAAGAAGCGAGGCCGAATCGAGTTCGCAGAGAAATATACCCTTCTACTTGCAGAAAAAAAATTTACCCCATAAAACTACAAAACGTCCTCAGAGGATATCCTCCTCTGTCCCCCATCACCTTCCCACCATAAATTATGAGATTCACAAACTCTTATCACCTCCCTCATGTTCCCATTCTTCTGAATAGGTCATGTCCCGATAAGGTTCATAATCCCTTTCGTCAGATTACTAAGGGGAAGACTCAACCCGTACTCCAACTGAGACAAGTAACATAAAAAACCCTTTGAAAGTTCACTATGAACAGTCCCGTTAAAATACACTAGGGAGATCGATTCATCTATACCCTTATCCCTTTTCTCTTTTGCCAAATCAGCCAATAAATAAAAGTATTCTTCTACCATTACTGCAGTATAACCCCCAAATTGCCTATTGACGTATTCTATACAGTTACCCCATCTACCTCCTACATAAGCCTTGGCTTTACAAAACTCTTTTAATATATCTGAGCGAGGAGGATAGGATACCAATCTTCTAGGGAAATATGGAAATTGATCAGTACCTACTTCTTCCCCACTGTCAGACATTTCAATCTCAGACTCAATCGACCGACCAGAGGTCGATGCATCATTAACAGAGGTATTCACCATCTTAACTATAGAAATATGAGTTTATCCTGTACAAACACTCATCACGATCGACCTTTACACAGGCCCAGGTATCTATCATTATCTTTTACATATACGTCGACCACATACACATATCTTTCATATATCATACATCAAACAGATTTTGCCTAGATTACTATAAATTATGATTTGTATATTTTCCTAGAAATAAAACAAAATCTTCAAAAATCAGCACATACATACATCACAAATCCACTATTAATCTTCAATGTCAGAATGTGAATTTGAGGCAGTGCCAAACCTTTCCCTCGTAAAGCTGTAATATAACTGTAATAGAATATTCCCCAGATTCGATAAGAGTAAGCCAGCAAAGTGTAGTTGAAGACAGCCACACATGATCGAAGGACATTATTCGAGAAGTTACTATAAGTCCTCGACTTGACAAAAGTAGCAGTTGAAGCCTGGACAAGAAAGAACTGTTAGATATCCGCAAAGTTTGCCCATTCCCCTAGAATAGGAGACTATTTCTTTTTTTTAATAAAACTGCATGTATGACTTTAAATTAAGGCAGAGAATAGATTCTATAGGACCGCAATCTTTTACTATTCTTACTTCTAAAACCCAACATCACTCCAAAACGTGTAATAACTATCATCTTATTGGATTTTGCATTAAAATCCTCCTCGTGGTCGTGGTTTTCCTCAGCCTTTACTGAGTTTTCCAAGTAAAATCTTGTTTATCAAGTTTTATTACATTCTCTTTACGAATAAGTATTGGCGAAGTTTCTCTTCCGAAAAATACGCCACTACAATTAGCGTCATCTTTGGGAAATACTACATATTTTTTTACCATCACTGATCTAAAATACCATTCGATGATAAATATGAAACAAAGAAACCATTCCAGTACCGTCAGAGATCAGGAAATACCAGGAGTTGTTGATCTCCATGGTACCGTACTTGAGCTTTAGCAACAAATGGCCACAAAAAAGGCCTAAAGAATAAATGATCAGCGTGTTCGCGCTCAAGCTCTACAAACAGAGAGAGACAAAGGCGGAAAGCCTTAGATCAGCAGAGTCAAACCCATCAGAAAGAAAGTAAATGACTAAGGAGAACACAAGATCGACTTACCGGTCGACAAACCTCCCTTCCACTCGCTCGAAGCGAGCATAGATCAAGAAAAATTCAACGTGATGATCCACCAAGGTAAAACGAGCTCTGTATCTTTCAATCTAGATCTGGGAACCCAAACAGAGCCTCTCGACATTTTGGTTTAACATCCTCAACATCGATAACTCAAGGAAGTCGACGCATGCGTCATCAAACACCCCCCCCCCCCCCTGCCTGAAATAAGACTGATCAGGGATCGGTTGTCCCAGAAGGACATGGGGAATTTGTTCCTCAGGTTACGGCCTTACCATTTCCCCAGCAACAATTCATCACCTTAGACAACCTCAATAACAGGATCCAGGCCATAAATTCTGGCATTTCATGCCGAAGATCCGCACTTGATAGAATTTAGACAAACCCCATCCCCCCTCATCTCAAAGTTATGCCCATCCCAAAAAATGTCCATATGCCTAAATTTATTCAATATGCATGCCAGACTGGCCCACTTACACATGTTCGACATTTTAAAGCCGCAGTTGGGTTATATTCTAAACTGGACCACATGTTATGGAGACTCTTCAACATGAGCCTGAAGGAAGAACCGCTTTATTGGTTCCATACTATTCAAGAGGCCTCCATCACTACGTTCAGCTAGTTACAACATCTTTTCGAATCCAATTACGCTCATGCTAGAGAGCGAGAGATCACTGTCAATTCCTTGCTTTACTTCGAGCAAAGCAGAAAAAAGACCCTAGCAAGCTTTTATAAACGTTTCCTACAAGAAACAAGAAAAATTAGGAACTCAGACCCATGAATCGTAGTTCTAGCATTCACCTCCGCACTGCACATTGACTCAAAAGTTCAAGAAGAGTTTACTCTACACAAGCCACAAACAATCAATGAGATGATTGATGTGGTTAATAACTACATCGAACTGGAGCGATCAAAGAAAGATAAGATGAAAAGCACGTTTGCAATCCATTCGTGAGAAATATCTTCGACCCCATCTCAGCGACCAGTCACTACTGAAGCGCCCAAATAATACGACAGAAATACCGACAATAATAGAAGAAGGGATGACAAACCAAACAGGCCAGTCACAGTTCTGCTGCCAATAATAAGAACTCTCTCCGCTATCTTGTCAACGATAAAAGGAGATGAGTGTTATCGTATACCATAGACAATTCTTGATCTTCCTAACAGACCACTATGCCAGTATTACAATGTGCATAGCCATGAGACTGACACCTGCTACTTCCGCATACAAAACTTTCATCGTACCCTATTAGCTGGAAGACTCCATAATTATGTCATCGACATCTAAAATTTCTTAGAGAATGAAGCAAAAAATAAAGAAGTTGAGCTAAATCAGGCCCAAGGGAAAGCTCGCCACCTGTATATGATTAAGATTAAGAAAGGAAAGAAAAGAAAACAAGACGATCACATTACGTCTTGCTATAAAATGACCTCTACAGACAAATTAACAAAACTTCTTCCTAACACAAGCAAATTGAAATTCCCTTACCAAATCACTTTCGAAGACTGTGACACAAACAACGTCAAATACCCTCATAATGACCCTCCAGTCATTATGCTCAAAGTCGGACAGGACTACCTACATACCCTTCTCATCAACACCGGAAGTGCCACAAATGTATTATTTAGTAGAGCAATTGAAGTTTTAGGCCTTACAGATTCTGCAAAAGCTTCGACAGCAACAATCACGGGCTTCAATGGTTGGAAAAAATCAGCCACAAGAGAGATAACTCTGCCAGTTTAGGCAGGTTCTAAAACTACGCTCATCAAATTTCTTGTTATCGATGCAGAGTCTAAATATTTGAGGATTTTAAGACGAAGCTGGTTACATTCAATCAAAGCAGTGCCTTCCACTTATCATCTAGCACTGCATTTTCTACCAGATCACGGAATTTATAAAATCAAAGGCAACCAAGTAGTTGCACGGATGTGCAAAAATATCACAACTAGCCCTCATACAATCAAACTTCTCAAAGCATAGCAACTACAGCAAAAGGAATCAACAACATTCAAACAACATGATAGCAAAAGGAATCAACAACATTCAAACAACATGACACCGAGATGGTTAAATCTGTTGAACTCGATTGGCCAAGGCGCACAACCATTATTGCCTCCAAATTATCGACCAATGAAAAAAAGACCAGGATACAGCTACTTACGAAGAACATTGTCATTTTAGCCTAGACTTTCCAAGAAATGCCTGGCATCGTTCCATCAATCGCTTGCCACCGACTCAACCTCCTTCTAGACAGTAAAGCTATCATTCAAAAATGACAAAATCTGGCGCCCCGACTCCACGATGCAGTAAACAAAGAAATTGATAAACTTCTTCGGGTAGGATTTATTCAGGAAGCTAAATATCTGAGGCGGGTTTCTAATATCGCAGCGGTACCGAGGAAAAATGGCAAAATCAGGGTTTGTGTTGACTTCACAGAACCCAACAAGTTCACACCTAAAGACAGTTTTTTGCTACCACTAATTCCGTAACTTCAAGACTCAGTCGCAGGACACGAACTTCTTTTTATGATGGATGCAGCCTCTGGTTATAACCAGGTTCTACTAGCCGAAGAAGATTATGAAAAAACAACCATCGTCACCGATAGTAGTCTCTACTGTTACATGGTAATGCCTTTTGATTTAAAAAATACCAAAAACTTGCGACTAAAATGTTCAAAGATCATCTCGGTACAATTATGGAAGTATACACCGATGATATGATCTATAAACGCCTGAAACAAGAGGACCATTCCAGTAACCTCCAAACCATTTTCGATATCCTCCGCAAGTACTAAATGAAACTTAACCCAGAGAAATGTCAATTCGGGATCGCATCTGGTAAATTCCAGGGTCATCTGGTCAGCAAAAGAGGGATACAAATTGATCCTGCACAAATCAAAACACTCATGGAAATGCCATCCCCTCGAACAAAAAAGACGTTTATAAATTCGCAGGCAAAATTACTACTCTTCACATATTCATCTCAAAGTCATTTGATCGATGCAAACTCTTTTACATCTATTTCATCAGCAAAATACTTATGCCTACCATAAAGAGGTACACGACAGCAGAAAAATAGCTACTCGCTCTAGTCTACAGTTCTCAAAAACTTCATCCCTACTTTCAAGCTCATCCCATTAAAGTCATCACCAAGTACCCCCTCAAACTAGTACCCTCCAAAAAAGAAAAATTTCGAAGAATCTAGTAATGGTCTATCTTTCTTGGGGAATATGGGATTTCCATCAAACCCCAAATATCAATCAAATGACAAGCAGTTACCAACTTTTAGGCAGACTTTCCGGTCGAAGACCTCGATTGGGAAGAACTCAAAGAAATCTTCACAGATGACTCAATAGTAGAACCAGACGCATGGTCTAAAAGCTTAGGTTGGTGACTTTTTACAGATAGATCAGCAAGACCACAAGGATCGAGGATTGGCATCGTCCTCCTCGCACCTTCTAATCATCAAATTGAAAAATATATCAAACTAAACTTCTATGCCACCAACAATGAGACTGAATATGAAGGAATCTTACGCGGTCTCGATCTCGCACTTACTCTTAGAGCAGAAGAATTAGCAGTCTACATCAAATCTTTGCTCTTGGCAAATCATTACAAAAAAACTTTCAAAACAACGGGAAAAATGGTTGATTATGCAGCTCTGGTCGAAAAAAAGGTGCAGAGATTCAAACATGCAAAAATTTCTAACTTACCTAGACAGGAAAATTGGCATGCGGATGCGTTAGCTTACATCGTTGCCATGCAGGGAGACAGTGAAAAAAGATCTTTAGAAATTGAAATCATTGAGCATTCCAGCCTTGATATACTATCAATACTTCAGATCACCATTGCTGAAGATGGCGATCCTGAAGACTAGAGATGACCATTTTATGCGTACCACAGCTCCAATATCCACCCCAGTAACTAAGAAGAAGCTCGATCACTTCTGGCCAAGTACCCCAGATTCACTGTCAAATGTCACATCTTATATTGAATCACAGAAGGGAAGCCACTTATCGAATGCATTTCTCAAAAACAAGCTCATACAAAAATCCGAGAACTTCACGAAGGTATCAGTGATGCACATGTTTCTGAAAGATCATTAGCCCAATGCGCTTTTACACAAGGATAATACTGGTGTCACTCCCCAAAATCAAGTAATCGGTAGCTTGACCAACTACTAGATTCAAAGTAGTGCAAGTCGGGGAATCCAAGGATTCTACCCCACAAATATCCAAGCCGTAGACAAATTCTGGCTTGGCTATTCACATATAGAATTAATCATCGGAGTAAAGAAATAACAACAACAATATAACACAGAAGAAAAAGATATATATATATATACACCTGAGTCAAAAATATAAAACAATATCTTGAATAAAACACAGCGACATATGATGAGAACACCTATAGAAATTTGGAACTAAAGGAAATCTACAGCGGCAAAATCTGTCTCTGAACAGGCTAACCATGTGGCAGTCCAAGCTACTCAACCTCTGAAATGGCTATAAAATGAGAGTGAGCAAACCACGGCTCACTAAACCTAGCAGAACTAAATATCCTACTAATAACCTGTACTAGCAATAGAGGTAGAGATGAATGTAATAAAGAAACAAGTTTACACAAGTCTACCAATATATATTAAATGACTACAATGGATAAAGAGTTAATAAGGAAAGGAGATTAGAGTTGATAAGGAAAGAAGATTACATTCGATAAGAGGGTAGAGAATAGAGTCAAGAATATAAGAGGAGAGAGATGCGATGATAAGAGAATATGTAATGCCATGACGTGACGTGATGCTATAAAATCGATAGTCGTAATTCCTAAGTAGTAGGCTGATCAACCGCTAACGTCTAATTTCTTAAAGAGATCAGTAACGGGGTACACAGGTACGATTTGGCTAAGCTCGACCAAGCTAAGGATAGGTCTCACTTGATCAAAATGGTAATAGGAGTTTCAAACCCAACGGAGCAATAGTTCGTATCATTTCAAAAAATTTCAACCTCAACGTGGATAAGTTGGGATCTCCATGACTCTGTCTCATACCATTACACACTCCTGAGTGGTTGAATTAGGTATGATAGTACCATTCTAAATCTCACCAAATCATTTAACCCGTTCTTAGGACTCCTTGGATCCTATCGGTGGCTAACCGAAGCGGAGTGTTTGTGCATCCAATCTCAATAAGTTTTGAAAGATGTTATTATAAGTTATTAAGATACAACAGGTACAAAAGAAAACAACACAGCTGCCGCTCACACAGCAACACAATCTGGATGAATAGGGACTCTGTTGTGCCGACTAAGCATAGCCGACACAGCAACCTAACCGTCACTATATCAAACACATCAATCTCTTAAGGTTGGAAGGGCATTCAGGGGAAAGGCCAGAGAACGCTAACCCAACCACTACTAACTAAGCTCAGGTCCTATACAAACCATAAACCAAGCTCCTGAATAATTAACAAGCCTAAACTACAAGTTTACAATATAAACAGAATAATTCCTAGGTTAAATTATAGTTTAATTACATAGCATCTCTAAGTTCAATTTAACACTCTAAAGAAATACTCATAAACTTGCATAGAAACTTAGTAATGAGGGAATAAAACTCCCCTGATAATAATCTAAGTCTGGCAGAAAACCAACTCGGAATATTGAACCTAAAATTGATGACGAGGCAATCAGAACAACGAACAAGCTAGCACAACCAATAACAAAATTAAGCAAATAATCGATTTAAGAAAACGATAATAAAACCCAAACCCTAGAATTAACCCTACCCTAAATCGAGAGAAAAGAATGGAAAGGGAATCGAGAATAACTCACCAAGGATAGGAGTAAGGTTACGACGAAGCTGGCGTAGAATCTGCGAGTAATGGGGAAGATTGGATCAAGAGTGTGGAGGAGAGGGTAATCGGTTAGGGAGAGGAGAGAGAGAGAGAGTGAGTTTGAGTGAAAAGAGGAAGTGAGGAATAGAAAGCATTAAACCCAACAGGTGATCAAAACGTGCCTCTGTTCGAATAAGAAATATTCCTATTCGAACAGAGAGAATATTCCTATTCGAATAGAGAGAAGACTTGTTCGAATAGAAAAGGTCAGCGAAGAAAGCACAACTGTACAAGGAAGGACTTATTCGAATATAGAAACATCCTATTCGAATAAAACAGTTCTGGGGAAAAATAATTGTTCTAAGAAGGATCTTATTCGAATAGAGGGAAGTCCTATTCGAACAGAGAAAGTCTTGCTCGGACAGAGGGAAATCCTATTCGTATAAAGCAACTCAGGGAAAAATCTAACTGTACCAAGAAGGATCCAATTCGAACTGAGAATTTCTTATTTGAATAGAACTTGTCTGTTCAGAAAAAGACCCCTGAAATCCTATAAAGGATTTACCCCGGAACACACCCGCTACGCCTCCAACTAAAGCAATGCTAAAACACCCAAAAACATCACGACCCCCAAACCACACTTACAACATCTACACAACCACCAAGTACAACCCAACTAGGGGTTCCCATAAATCATAACACCACCCTATCGCCTGAAACCACTGGAACGCCGAAAAGGAATCTAATGGACAAAACCTGCCGAAAGGAATAATGGATGCACAATGGATGAAGGAGTATATGCGGAAAATGTATGCGGACTTAACGTGGATAATTAATATGCAGACGAGAGAATGAATAGGAATATGCGGAGTATCACAACAATGAATATAATATTAGCTATAATTAGGAAATAAAAATCAGGGTCATTATAATCTACCCCCCTAAGAAGAAATTTCATCCCGAAATTTAATACATATCTCAGCCTCTAAAACAACTGCGGATAGTGCCTCCTCACTTCAGTCTCTAGCTCCCAGGTCGCCTCCTCTGGTCTGTGGTGACTCCACTGGACTTTAGCAAACGGAATAACCTTGTTGCGAAGATCTTTCTCCTCGCGATACAAAATACGTATCGTATGCTCAATATACGAGGCATCGCCCCGAACCTCTATCGGTTCCCAATCAACCACGTGAGTTAGGCCCCGCTCGTACCTCCTCAACATAGAAACGTGGAAGACGCTGCAAACTCTGCTCAGTTGCAGCGGCAACGCCAAATAGTATGCTAACTCTCCAACTCTGTCCAGAATCTCAAACGGGCCAATATATCTCGGAGCTAGCTTACCTTTCTTATTAAAACGCATCACTCCCCTCATCAGTGAAACCTTAAGCAAAACATGATCCCCAGTCGGAAACTCTAGCGGTGTCCTCCGTATGTCTGTGTAACTCTTCTGTCGACTTTGTGCTGTACGTAACCGATCCCTGATGGCAGTAACTGCCTCAGTAGTCTCCCGAACCAAGTTTGGTCCCAGTAAGCTCTGCTCACCAACCTTGGCCCAAGATAAAGGTGATCTGTACGGTCTGCCATATAAAGCCTCATACGGTGCCATCCCGATGCTCGACTAAAAGTTGTTATTGTACGCGAACTCAGCCTAATGCAATTGCTCATCTCAACTGCCCTTAAAGTCCAAAACACAAGCTCGAAGCATATCCTCAAGAATCTGGTTCACTCACTTTGTCTGATCATCGGCCTGAGGGTGAAATGTTGTACTGAAATCTAGTCTAGTATCCACAGCTCGCTGAAAAACTCTACCAAAATTTGCTGGTAAATCTGGCATCTCTATCTGATACTATCGACACTGGAAACCCGTGTAACCGAACAATCTCCCTCACGCAGATTCTGCTAAACTCATTGACCGTGAACGTCGGATGAACCGTAATAAAATGCGCCGATTTGGTTAGTCGGTCCTCAATCACCGAAATAGAATCGTAGTTCCCCTTTGTCCGCGGTAAACCCAAACTAAAATCCATCGTCACGTACTCCCATTTCCACTCTGTAATAGGTAAAGGTTTAAGCTGTCTTGCCGGTTTTTGATGCTCGGCCTTCACCTGCTGGCAAGTTAGACATTTAAAAACAAATGCAGCTATCACGCGCTTCATATTATCCCACCAAAAATATCTTTTCAGGTTCTGGTACATCTTTGTACTGCCTAGATGAATAGTGTATCTCAAACCATGAGCCTTACTCAAAACCTCACGTTTCAGTACCTCGGAATCTGGCATGCATAATCTGCCCCTGTATCTGATGCTGCCATCTGAATTAACTGTCCAATCAGGTCTGGTGTCGTCTGAAGCCCAAGACTGTAATTTGTCGTCCTGCTGCTGCACCTCTATAATCTGAGAAATCAAAGACGGATGAACTCTCAGATTTGCAATAGGACTACCTGTAGTTTGTGTACTCAAAATCAACCCGAACACCGCAATGTCGCTCAGCATCGTCCACTCACGAATCATCAGACGTGCAAATAATCCTCTAGGAAAATGGCTCAAAGCGTCGGCCACCACGTTCGCCATCCCTGGGTGATACTGCCAATCTACATCGTAGTCCATAAGAAATTCCATCCACCTGCATTGTCTCATTTTCAGCTCCTTCTGAGAGAAAAGATACCGTAAACTCTTGTGATCAGAAAAGAGCTCGAACCACTCCCCGTATAAGTAGTGTCCCCAGATCTTCAGCGCATAAACCACTGCAGCCAACTCAAGGTCATGAGTAAGATAATTCCTCTCGTGTACCATAAGTTGTCTTGAAGCGTAAGCCACCAACTTGCCCTCCTGCATCAAAATGCAACCAAGTCCACTGAGTGAAATGTTGTTGTATACTATGTATCTCTGCCCATTGGACGAAACAATCAAAACTGGTGCGGTAGTCAATCAGTTCTTCAACTCGGCAAAAGCTGAAGTGCATCTGCCGTCCCAAACAAATCGTACGTCCTTCTGTGTCAAACGGGTCAAAGGAGTTGTAATCTGCGAAAATACCTCAAAAAATCTATGATAGCAACCTGCTAAACCCAAAAAACTGCGAATCTCTGTAACACTCGTTGACTGTGCACAATCTGCGACTGCTGCAACCTTGGAAACTGCAATTCCATACTTAGACACCATGTGTCCTAGGAATTTCACCTCCTGCTGCCAAAACTCACACTTTTTAAACTTCGCAAATAATGCGTTCTCCCGTAAAGTCTGTAAAGCGATCCTCAAATGTCCCTCGTGCTCTGCCTCGGTCCTCGAATATATCAAAGTGTCATCGACGAACACAATGACGAACCGATCAAGAAAAGGGCTGAAAGCATGGTTTATTAAATCCATAAAATCTGCGGCGCATTCGTCAGACCGAATGGCTTCACCCAAAACTTATAGTATATGTAACAAGTCCGAAAGGCTGTCTTCAAAACATCAACTGCCCTGATCCTCAGCTGGTGGTAACCCGATCTGAGATCAATCTTTAAAAAGAACTATGCTCCTCGAAGCTGGTCAAACAAGTCCTCGATCCTCGGCAATGGATATTTGTTCTTGATCGTCACTTTGTTCAACTCGCGGTAGTCAATACACAAACGCATCGAACCGTCTTTCTTATTTGCGAACAAAACTGGAGCTCCCCACGGTGAAGTACTCCGTCGAGCAAATCTCTGATCCATCAACTCAGAAACCTGATCCTTCAGCTCTTTCAGCTCAACAGGCACCATACGGTACAGTACCTTCAAAATCGGTACTGTACCAGGAACAAGATCTATGCCAAAATCAATTGCTCTCGTCGGCGGTAAATCGGGAATCTGATGGAAAACATTGGAATAATCGCAAAAACACCAGAATGGAGCTAACGTCCATGCCCGAGGACTCTAACTCTAAGAAAGCTAATAAGCCGACCCCTGACTGCACAGGTTTAGAACTAGCAAACACGAATCGCCTCTCACCGAGAATACTAAAGGTAGCCGTCTTCTAGAAGCAGTCTAAGGTGACTCGATGCATCGACAGCCAATCCATGCCTAGGATGACATCAAACTCTTGCATCTGTAATACCAATAGGTCTGCTGATAGGACTCGACCACAAACAACTATCGGGAAATCTCTACATATACGTGAGATAGACACCGAGGAAAAGGACATGAGCGGGCGAATAAGAGATGGATCGTACCTTCCACCACAGGTGAAGCGGTGCGAGTGTCGCGCCTCCCTACTGTAAACACTCAGCCCTGTCTACGGCCTTGAACCTGACCATGCCGTTATACTGGATGATTCAGTCTCTGAACACCCTGAGGTCTTGGAACTATCTGTCTGTCCTGTGGACTCTGATACTGCACCTGTGGAAACTGCTGAACCTGAAGAACCTACTGCGATCGTGGCTGGTAACCAACTGGACCCTAAAATTGTTGTAGCGGCTGCTGACCTCTGTCTGGTTTAGGACAAAACTTCCTAACATGCCCATTTCCCCTGCAGTTCCAACAAGTGCGAGAAGAAAGTTGTGTTCTCTCTAAATACTGTCCGCCCATAGCTCTCGCTGGTGTATTCTTGAATCTCTGTCTCTTCGAGCCCAAACTGTCGTACTGAGTCTGAATCACCTTTCCCTTATCGGGTCTTGTATCCTGTCTCGCTGGATTCCTCGCTTCCCTAGACCTACGACCCTCGGCCTCATTTTGTTCTAAAGCTAGCGCTTTAGACAAAACCTCCCTGTAAGTACTGGTATCGGAGGAGATCAAGAACCTCCTGAAGAATGGACGAAGACCTTTCAAAAACTTTATCTTCTTTTGTTCCTCATCCTGAACAATAAATGGCACGTAGCGAGCGAGCTCGTTAAACCTCTGATCATATCGAGCAATACTCATATCACCCTGCTCAAGTGAGTAGAACTCGGAAATGCATGCATCTCTGTAACTCTGTGGAAAGTACTGATCGAAGAAATGTTCCTGGAATGATGACCAAAGAAAATGAGACTCCAAAACTGTCCTCTTGGCCATATCCCACCAATAATCTTCCTCGACTTGAAGTAGGTAAGCTGCAGGTGTCACCCGTTGATCGTCAGGACACTTTATCACATCCAAAGTCTTCTCTATAGACCTGAACCATGTCTCGGTCTATAAAGGAATCAACGTGCTAAAAAATGTAGGGTGCTTGTATCTCTGAAGCTGCTCTAAGTAACTGTGCTCCCTGTGTACTAGGCTCCTAGCCTGCTGAAAGGAAGCGGCAAAACTCTCCATAAACTGTTTTATCTCTGCTAAAATGCCTGAAGCTGCTGGAACTGGTTAAATACCAGGCTGCTCTGGAAATATTGAAGTAAGTGGGGTTCCTTGATGTATCTGAACCCCTGGTATTACCTCCACACTAGCCCCATCCTCAAAAACTATCGGCTCTATCTGCGGGATTGGAGCAGACCCCGTACTATCCTGACAATCATTGGCTCATCAGCCACAGCTCCACTGTGCAAACCCCTGCGAATAACTCTTCGGATACCCCCACGAGTTCTAGAACGACCTCTGCCTCTGTTACCTCTAGCCATCTGTTACGAATAAGGAAACACAACTCAGAAACGGAGAGGAGAGGATTAGGAATAGTAAAGGAACTCGATAAAATATAAAAATTTAAAAAGAATCAATCCTAACAGAGATAAAGATTAACCTTAGGCTCTGATACCAAGTCTGTCACGCCCCAAAATCAAGTAATCGGTAGCTTGACCAACAACTAGATTCTAAGTAGTACAGGTCGGGGAATCCAAGGATTTTACCCCACAAATAGCCAAGCCGTAGACAAATTCTGGCTTTGCTATTCACATATAGCAATAATCATCAAAGTAAAGAAATAACAACAACAATATAATGTGGAAGCAAAAGAAATATAGATACACCTCAGTCGAATATGTAATACAATATCATGAATAAAACTCAGCGACATATGCTGAGAACACCTACATAAATCTGGAACTAACGGAAATCTGCAGTGGTAATAACTGTTTCTGAACTGGCTAACTACGTGGCAGTCCAAGCTACTCAACCTCTGAAATGGTTATAAAACGAGAGTGAGCAAACCACGGCTCACTAAACCAAACAGAACTAAATATCCTACTAATAACCTGTACTAGAAATAGAGGTAGAGATTAATGTAATAAAGAAAAAAGTTTACACAAGTCTACCAATATATATTAAATGACTACAATGGATAAAGAGTTGATAAGGAAAGGAGATTACAGTTGATAAGAGGGTGGAGAATAGAGTCAAGAATATGAGAGGAGGGAGATGCGATGATAAGAGAACATACAATGCCATGACGTGACGTGATGACTAGGATAATCCAGTACTAATCCTAGGTACAGTGTGACGTGGTGCTATAAAATCGATACTCGTAATTCCAAATTAGCAGGTTGATCAATCGCTAACGTCTAATTTCATAAAGAGATCAGTAAGGGGACACACAGGTACAATTTGGTTAAGCTTGACCTAGTTAAGGATTGGTCTCACTTGATCAAAGTGGTAATGGGAGTTTCCAAACCAACGGAGCAATAGTTCATATCATTTCAAGGAATTTTAACCTCAACGTGGATAAGTTGGGATCTCCATGACTCTATCTCATACAATTCCACACTCCTGAGTGGCTGAATTAGGTATGATAGTACCAGTTCCAATCTCACCAAATCTTTTAACCCGTTCTTAGGACTCCTTGGATCCTATCGGAGGTTAACCGAAGAGAAGTGTTCGTGTATCCAATCTCAATAAGTTTTGAAAGACGTTATTATAAGTTATTAAGATGCAACAGGTGCACAAGAAAATAACACAGTTGCTGCTCACACAACCAGACAATCCCAATGAATAGAGACTCGGTTGCGCCGACTAAGCATAGCCGACACAGCAACCTAACCGTCACTACATCCAACACATCAATCTCTTAAGGCTGGAAGGGGAATTTAGGGGCAAAGCCACCAGAGCGCTAACCCAACCACTACTAACTAAGCTCAGGTCCTATTCGAACCATAAACCAAGCTCCTGAATAATTAACAAGCCTAAACTACAGGCTAACAATATAAAAAGAATAATTCCTGGGTTAAATTATAGTTTAATTACATAGCATCTCTAAGTTCAATTTAACACTCAAAAGCAATACTCATAAACTTGTATAGAAACTTAGTAATGAGGGAATAAAACTTACTTGATAATAATCAGAAGTCTGGCAGAAAACCAACTTGGAATACTAAACCTAGAATTGACGACGAGGCAATCAGAACACGAACAAGCTAGCAAAGCCAATAACAACAACAAACAAACAATCAATTTAAGAAAATGACAATAAAACCCAACCCTAGATTAACCCTACCCCAAATCGAGAGAAAAGAACGGAAAGAGAATCGAGAATAACTCACCAAGGATAGGAGTGAAGGTTGCGATGAAGCTGGCGAAGAATCCGTGAGTGATGGGGAAGATTGGATCAAGAGTGTGGAGGAAAGGGGAATCGGTTTGGGATAGGAGAGAGAAAGAGTGAGTTTGAGTGAAGAGAGGAAGTGAGGAAAAGAGAGCATTAAACCCAATAGGTGATCAAAAGGCGCCTCTGTTCGAATAAGAAATATTCCTATTCGAACAAAGAGAATATTCCTATTCGAACAGAGAGAAGGCTTGTTCGAATAGAAAAGGTCAGCGAAAAAAGCTCAGCTGTACAAGGAAGGACTTATTCGAATAGAAAAACATCCTATTCGAATAAAACAGTTCAGGACAAAAATAACTGTTCTAAGAAGGATCTTATTCGAATAGAGGGAAGTCCTATTTGAATAGAGGAAGTCTTATTCGAACAGAGGGAAATCCTATTCGTATAAAGCAACTCAGGGAAAAATCCAACTGTTCCAAGAAGGATCCTATTCAAACTGAGAAATTCTTGTTCGAATAGAACTGGTCTGTTTAAAAAAAGTCCCCAGAAATCCTATAAAGGATTCACCCCAGAACACACCCGCTACGCCTCCACCTCAAGCAACGCCAAAACACCCAAAAACATCACGACCCCCAAACCACACTTACAGCAGCCACACAACTACCAAATACAACCCAACTAGGGGTTCCCATAAATCACAACACTGGCCTATCGCCTGAAACCACCGGAATGCCGAAAAGGAATTTAATGGACAAAACCTGCCGAAAGGAATAATGGATGCACAATGGATGAAGGAGTATATGCGTAAAATGTATGCAGACATAACGTGGATAAATAATATGCAGACGAGAGAATGAATAGGAATATGCGGAGTATCATAACAATGAATATAATAATAGCTATAATTAGGAAATAAAAATCAGGGTCATTACAACTGGCCCAAGATGAGACATTATTGCGAAGACTTCATTCAAAAATGCTGCCAATGCCAAATTCACGCCCAAGACATCAAAAGCCCCACCTTAGACTTGTATATCGGGAATGTCCTCTGGCCATTCAAACGATGAGGATTCGACATTATTGGACCTTTCCATCCAGTATCGGGTAACTGAAGGTTCGTACTGGACGCTACTGATTACTTCACAAAATGGTTTGAAGCAGTTACTCTCTGCCATACTGATGAAAATGAAGTTATTAAATTCCTTTGGGAGTACATTATTACCAGGTTTGGCTGTTCGCATATGATACGCTTCGATAATGGTAAACAGTTCATCAGCGCCAAAGTACCTTATTTCCTGCATAAATACAAAATCCCGCTCACAACATCCATACCATATTATCCTCAAGCCAATGGACAAAGCCGAAGCTATAAATAAAGACATCAAATCTGGATTACGCAAACGTCTCGATGACAAGAAGGGACGATGGGTAGATGAATTGCTTAGTGTTCTTTGGGTCTACAGCACCACTCCTCAAGTCTCAACAGACTAAACTCCATTCATGGTGGCTTTTGGTACTGAAGCAGTCATACCTTCAGACCATGATCTACCCAGTACTTGACAAAAAATTCTAGATGAAGATAATGAACTCGGCCTCCTTTGCAACCTCAATTAAATAGAGGGAGCCAGAGACAAGGTCATTGTGAATTTGGGGCGATACCATGATACATTGAGAAAAGTATACAACAAGAAAGTTTGAAAATGGAAATTTGGTATTGAAGACCTTGTCTTTCGACGAATCCATGATAGTACTCGGCCTAAAAATTCTAGAAAATTATCAGAAAACAGGAAAGGGCCATACATTGTCAGCAACAAAATCGATAGTGGGACTTATTGGCTGATGACTGAAGATGAAATACAACTTGAATATCCATGGAATACAGCTCAACTGAAACTGTTTTACAGATGAGACATTGTAACCATTTTGATCGATTCAAATAAACATCTTGTGTCATCAATTTGATCCTTACTATTTGATTTGATCTCGATCTATACTTGTCAAGTATACATCAGACAAATAATCTTCTTACTATTTGATTTAATATCAATCTATACTTGTCAAGTATACATCAGATAAACAATCTCCTTACTATTTGATTTCATCTCGATTTATACTTGTCAAATATACATTAGACAAACAATATTCATACTATTTGATTTGATCTCGATCTATACTTGTCAAGTATACATCAGACAAACAATATCCTTACTATTTGATTTGATCTCAATCTATGCTTGTCAAGTATACATCAGACAAACAATATATTTACTATTTGATTTGATCTCGATCCATACCTGTCAAGTATACATCAGACAAAAAATATCCTTACTATTTGATTTGATCTCGATCAATACTTGTCAAGTATACATCAGACAAACAAAATCCTTACTATCTTGATTTGTTCTTGGTTACTACTTAATAAGTATACCTAAAAACTATCATTCAAATTTTACGCGAACAATATCCAATTACAGGATATTCTACTTCGTGTTCTTTAATTATCAAACAACCTCTAAGAAAGCTTATGTTCTTCTCAAATCTAAATCCAGATACCCATCTAAGGATATACATCTGGCACTCATTCTAATTACTTGCCATTTCATGGCAATCTTTCACATATCACACAAACAGGCGTTCCTCACTTATCTACTCGATCTATAGTCACATTCGATCAAAATCACTTTATCAAATCTACTACTTAGAAATATTTAGGTCACGCTCCAAATTTCCAATGATTTAAAACCAAATCATTAACAGGAGTTCTAGGGCGTACAGGTCGGGTAATCCAAAAAATCACCCTCACAAACGACCGAGTCATAGACAAGTTATGGCTCAGTTATTCACTTATAGCAATTCATCAGAGTAAAAAGAATAAAATAGCGGAAGCAAACGACATAAATAAACATATCAAAGCTAAAATATGATACAATATCTCATAACAATACAACAACAGAGTCTGAATATAACTAAACAATAATATACAACTAAGGACCTACAGTAATAGATAATCTAAACTTTGAGCTCTGCTATAGTCCACAACAACTACTCTGCAGCTACTCCACCTCTAAAATGTTAAATAGCGAGAGTGAGCAAACCACAGCTCACTATACCCAACAAGGTTAAAAACTTTACTAATACAACTAATGCTAACAAGAATAGGAAACGATGAACATGGTGAAGCATAGTGAAAATATAACATATCTAAGTAGCAAGAAATGAAGTGAACACAGTCTTTTACTAAGCGAAGATTAATATAATATGCGAGGAAGTGATATGATGATGAAGATGCTCAATGCTGGAATCATGTATGAAGTTAAACTAATGGACTCAATCTCATTATAATTAGTTGATCAACCGCTAGTGCAAAGACCCAGACATATGAGAGATCATTGTAGGATACAAGGGGTTTGATTTTTTCCAAGCTCGACCAGGCTAGGATATTACCACTTGATTAGAGTGAATAGGGGTTTCAATCGGGGGAGCCATCGTCCTCATACTATTTGAAATCTAAAGTATTTCAACCTCTCAGGATAGTGTTGGCACTAGAGGGGAATTGTCTCATACCATCCCATACTCAAGGATGGGTATTCAGGCAAGATAGCATCTCAGCCAGAACTCACCATACTATTTTAACCCAAGCTAGGAATCCTCCTAACCTATCGGGGGTCAGCCGATTTGGAGTGAGTTTATGTATCCGATCTCAACAAGATAAGAAAAAATGATTATATGACCTACAGATCCAAACAGATCCACCAGAGACCAAAATGCCGCAGCCGCTAACACGGCAAGCACACATAAGATAACCACCTACCTGAACGAGTGGCAAACAATCCTAACACAGACAAACAGTGACCCCATCGCACATCTACACATAGAACAACAGTGATTAACCAGTCACAATATCTAACTAGATGGTCAGCGACTTACCAGTCATACCTCAAAATAACATCAGTCTTTAAGAGACAAACTGGTATTCAAGGACAAAACCACGAGAATGCACATGCACGACTCCCTAAACGATAATCGAGAAATTCAACTCTACATGCCTTAGGATACCAAGCCCTGATGATAAACAACTCTTAGAACAAGTCAAGAGTAATTATGCCGTTAGTGTTCAAGGACGAAGCCGCGAGAATTAGCGTAACAACTCCTAACCCATTCTTGAAGTCCAAATATGCATAATTACATAACTACACTAACATATCCAACATAGATAATGACTAACTTTAAAGAGGAATACAATCTATACTATATACAAGGTTAAACAACATCTATGACTTTAGTGTCTCTCTAAATCAACTCTTCCAGAACCTGCGGGTTAATCTACCGTCTTGATCTAACACTATTGATACTAGCACTTCGTGCAACTGCACTATCTCTTTTACGTACAGCCTACTCAACTCCTCTAGAGTCGAAGCCTTACAAACGGGTAGGAAATGAGCTGATTTGGTCAAACGATTGACAATCACCCAAATCGAATCGTGATTCCTCTTTGTCCTGGGTAATCCCGAAATGAAATCCATAGTCACATTCTCCCACTTCCACTCTGGAATTGGCAAGGGTTTGAACTGCCCAACTGGTTTTTGGTGCTCAGCCTTCACCTACTAACACGTCAGACACTTGGAGAAAAAATCAACTACCTCCCACTTCATGTTGTTTTACCAATAATGCCTCTTTAGGTCCTGGTACATCTTAGTACTACCTGGGTGAATAGTGTATCCAGAGCCGTGAGCCTCGCTCAAAATCTCACGCTTCAATACCACTGAGTCAGGCATACACAATCTTCCCCTGTACCTAACACTGCTATCTGGACTCACTGTCCAATCTGGTATACTATCATCAGAAGCCCACGACTGTAACTCTGCATCCTGCTGCTGAGCTTCTACAATCCTTGAAATCAATGACGGTTGAACTCTCAAATTAGCCATAAAACCACCGGTATCCTGCGAAGAAAAATTCAGCCCAAGGTCTGCTATATCACGAAGTAACAGCCATTCGCGGATAATGAAACTAGCAAGAATCCCCCTAGGCTTGCGGCTCAAAGCGTCAACCACTACATTAGCCTTCCCTGGGTGATAATGCAAGTCATAATCATAATCCTTCAGGAACTCCATCCATCTGCTCTACCTCATGTTCAACTCTTTCTGAGAGAATAGATACTTCAAACTCTTATGATCAGAAAAGAGTTCGAACTTCTCTCCGAAAAGATAATGCCGCCAAATCTTCAATGCAAGCACTATCGAAGCTAACTCGAGGTCATGAGTAGGATAGTTCCTCACATGTACCTTAAGCTGTCTAGAAGCGTAAGCAACCACTTTCCCTTCCTGCATCAACACACAGCCCACCCCGCGGAGTGCCGCATCGCTGCAAGCCATGTACTTTTGTCCACTGGAAGGAACAATTAGTACCAGAGTTATCGTCAACCTCATCTTCAACTCAACGAATACTAACTCGCACTTGTCATCCCAAACAAATCCCACATCCTTCTGAGTCAAACGAGTCAACGGAGCTGCGATCCGCGAAAACCCCTCGATGAATCTACGATAATACCCGGCCAAACCCAAAAAACTGCGTATCTCAGTAATGTTGGTCGGCTGGCTCCAATCCATCGCGGCCTAATCCTTGGCAGGATCCACCAAAATTCCCTCTTTAGACACCACATGTCCTAGGAATTTCACCTCCTTCTGCCAGAAATCACAATTCTCGAATTTAACATACAACTCATTCTCTCTCAGAGTCTGTAATACAATTCTTAAGTGTTCCTCATGCTCGGCCTCTGACTTCGAATACACAAGGATGTTCATCAAGTACATTAAATCCCCAGGAGCATTCGTTAGACCAAATGGCATAACCTGAAACTCATAATGCCCATACCGTGTCCGGAACGCTGTCTTAGAAAAGTCCTTCTGCTTGACTCTCAACTAAGGGTAACCCGATCTGAGATCAATCTTAGAAAAGAATTGCGCTCCCCGAAGCTGATCAAACAAGTCCTCGATCCTAGGTAAGGGATACTTATTCTTGATCGTGACCTTGTTCAGCTCGCGATAATCTATACAAAGACGCATAGACCCATCATTCTTCATGAATAACACCGAAGCGCCCCAAGGAGAAGTACTTGGCCGGATGAACTTCTGATCCATCAACTCAGTGATCTGATCATATAGTTCCTTCAGCTCAACTGGCGCCAAACGATAGGGAGCCTTAGAAATTGGAGTTGTATCGGGCAAAAGATCTACACCAAACTCAACCTCTCTCGCTAGAGGTAACCCAGGTATCTTCTGGAAAACATCCGGAAAGTCACCCACCACCGTGATAGAACTAACATCAGCACCAGAAGACTCCAACTACAACAATGCAAACAAATCGTCCCCTGTTCGCACAGGGTTCGAACTAACAAAAACCAACTGCATCTCCCAAAGGAATATTGAAAGTAGCCGACTTCTCAAAATAGTTTAAATTAACCCGATGCACCGACAACCAATCTATACCCAGGATAATGTCAAACTCCTGGATCGGTAGTACTAACAAGTCTGCAGAAAGAACACGGCCACAAACAACTATCGGGAAATCTCTACAAACACGAAAAATAGATACCGAAGTATCGAGCGGTGTACCCACAGAAACTTGATCATGCAGCAAAGAAGATTCAAACCAATCAAACAAAGAAATGCATATGATATGAATGAATGCGATGCACCAGAATCAAAAAGAACCCTAGCTGGCGAATAAGAAATATGAATCGTACCATCCACCACAGGTGGAGCAGCGTGAGCACCTCGCCTCCCCACTGCAAACATCCTGCCCCGCTCACGGCCCTGACCCTGGCCCTGCTGCTGACCTGGATGTTGTTGTCTCTGCCAACCCAGAGTGCATGGAACAAACTGCCTCTGATCACCCTACACACCCTGAACTATCTCTCTCTGACCACCCTGAGTACCCAAAACTATGTGCCTCTGCTCTAACTATTGTGGCCGCGGCTGGTGACCAGTAGGACCTTGAAACTATCGCAGCGGCTGAGGACCTCTAACAAGCTTAGGAAAAAACCTCTTAGCATGTCCCTTCTCCCCGCAGTTTTAGCACTGACCGGAACCAAGCAGTGGTCTATCAGATTGTTGCCCCCCCCCCCAGGAACTCTAGCTAACACACTCATTTAAGTACCCAACCTCTACCTCTTGGGACCCTAGTTCTCAGACTTCCCCTGAACTGCCTTGCCTTTATCAGGCCTCTGATCTTGCCTCCCCTGGTTCCTCATGTCTCTAGATTTGCGATCATCCTCATCGCTCTGCTCTAGCGCTAAAGCCTTAAACAGAACCTCTCTATAAGAGCTAGTACCAGTACTAATCAGTAACTTCCTATAGTACGGACGGAGACCCCTCAAGAACTTCATCTTGGCTGCTCCTCATCCTTGCCAATATACGGAATGTGCCGAGAGAGTTCATTGAACCGCTGATCATAATTGGAGACACTCATGTCACCCTGCTCAAGCATATAGAACTCAGAGATGCACGTATCCCTGTAGCTCTGAGGGAAGTACTGCTCGAAGAACCGATCCTGAAAAGATGCCCAAAGCACAAAAGTCTCCACTATAGTTTTATTGGCAGTATCCCACCCGTGATTTGCCTTACCCTGCATAGATACGTCGCCAATGTCACTCACTGATCTTCATGACACTTCATAGAGTTCAAAGTCTTCTTAATAAACTTGAACCACGTCTCTACCTCAGATGGTACAGTCGAGCCAAAAAAAGTAGGATGCTTGTACTTCTAGAGTTACTCCAGATAACTGTACTCTCTGTCTGCAGGTTGCCTAGAATGCCGCAAATAGGCTATGAAGCCCTCTATAAACTGCTTCATCTCTGAGGAGATACTAGGAACTATTGGATCTGGTGGCACACTAGGCTGACCCTGCGACTGGAGTAGGAAGTACATCCTGCTGAACTTCAACTCCTGGTAAAGATTCCATGTCTCCTCCAGCCTCAGAAACTACCTACTCTTCTTAAGCAATATGGATAGAATCCAAACTCTCCAGGCTAGGTGCTGGCTCACCAGCACGAGCACAACCACGACTACCTCCGCGCTCACGACCGGCGGCGCGACCTCTGCCCCTGTTACCTCTAGCCATCTGATGGACAAAAGGTAAACATCTCAGGACAGGAACAAGAAAGGAAATAACAAACGAGAAGATAAAATACATAAAACAGAAAGGGATCGACCTAACTCCGCCTAGAGAATTAACTCGTCATGTGAATGCTAAAGCAGAGATAGGAATTAACCTAAGCTCTGATACCAAGTCTGTCACCCCCCAAATTTCCAATAACATAAAACCAAATCATTTACAGAAGATCTAGGGCGTACAGGTCGGGTAATCCAAAGAATCACCCCCACAAACGACCAAGCCATAAACAAGTTCATGCTCAGTCATTTACTTAAAGCAATTCATCAGAGTAAAAAGAATAAAATAACATAAGCAAACGATTTAAATATACATATCAATGCTAAAATATGATACAATATCTCAGAACTATACAACAACAGAGTCTGAATATAACTAAACAATAATATACAACTAAGAACCTACAGTAACAGATAATCTAAACTCTGAGCTCCGCCGTAGTCCACAGTAACTACTCTAGAGCTACTCCACCTCTGAAATGTTAAATAGCGAGAGTGAGCAAACCACAACTTACTATACCCAACAAGGCTAAAAACTCTACTAATACAACAAATGCTAACAAGAATAAGAAACGATGAACATGGTGAAGCATAGTGAAAATATAGCATATCTAAGTAGCAAGAAATAAAGTGAATACAGTCTTACTAAGCAAAGATTAATATAATATGCGAGGAAGTGATATGATGATGCAGATGCTCAATGCTGGAATGATGTATGAAGTTAAACTGATAGACTCAATCTTATTATAATTGGTTGATCAACCGACTCAGACATATGTGAGATCGTTGTTGGATACAAGGGGTTTAATTTGTTCCAAGCTCGACCAGGCGAGGATATTACTGTTTGATCAGAGTAAATAGGGATTTCAACCCGAGGAGCCATCGTCCTCATACTATTCAAATTCTAAGGTATTTCAACCTATCAGGATAGTGTTGGCACCAGAGGGGAACTGTCTCATACCATCTCATACTCCAGGATGGGTATTCAGGTATGATAGCATCTCAGCCACAACTCACCATACTATTTCAACCTGAGCTAGGAATCCACCTAACCTATCGGGGGTCAGCCGATTTGGAGTGAGTTTATGTATCAGATCTCAGCAAGATAAGAAGAAATGATTATATGTCCTACAGATCCAAACCAATCCACCAGAGATGCTACAGCCGCTAACACGGTAAGCATACGTAGGATAACCACCTACCTGAGCGAGTGACAAACAATCATAATACAGACGAACAGTGACCCAGTCGCACATCTACACATAGAACAATAGTGACAAACCAGTCACAACATCTAGCTAGATGGCCAGTGACATACCAGTCACACGTCAAAGCAACATCAGTCTCTAAGAGACAAAATAGTATTCAAGGACAAAACCACGAGAATACAAAACATGCACGACTCCCTAAACGATAATAGAGAAATTCAACTCTACATGCTTTAGGATACCAAGCCCTGATGATAAACAACTCCTAGAACAAGTCAAGAATAATTACACCATTAGTGTTCAAGGACGAAGCCGCGAGAACTACCGCAACAACTCTTAACCCATTCATGAAGTCCAAATATGCATAATTTCATAACTACACTAACATATCCAAAATAGATAATAACTAACATCAAAGAGGAATGCAATTTATACTATATACTAGGAAAAACAACATCTATGTCTTTAGTGTCTCTCTAAATCAATATAGGTAATATTAGTAAGGAATTTAGACATGAAGGGATACTCGCCTTGATATACCAAGTTTGATAATAACGAACCTGGCAGAAAATATCCAAAGAACACCCTAACGGTAATGTAGTCCGCGAATCGACTTTCGGAACCCGAATGAGTAACTAAAAGGAACAGGAACACCACAACATCAACCACTACCAAGGACCAGAACCCAATCATAAATCCAACAAGGGATTCTTACCCGAAACTGAATTCAAATCAGCACCACACCGCTACAATCCAAGCAAAGACGATTTAGAGTAAGCACAACTCAACCAATCATAACCAGAACCTAATAATCAACCTAACCCAACACAATCCATATCTAATCCATCACATAAGGGCTCTACTAAAATAGAAATCAGATTATCATGGGAGGAAAAATAGTTAGGTGATGCGAGCTAATTTCAGAACTCTTGAACACAACAACGATCTCCGTAATTGTCTCTCTAAACCCAATCAATAAACAACTCTTCGGGAATCAAACACCAATGACTTATAGTAATAATTACTCTTAAAATCTTCTCTAATCAATCAATTAACAAGCAAGCAAGAGGGTTTTACAGAACTGAAAATTAGATTATAAAGTGGAAAAGCAACAGGGAATTACTTACAAAAAAAGGGCAGCTGCTATTGGAAATGGATGACGATAAGTCGGTGATTGAAGATGGTTAAAATAGCCTCTCTCTACACTTTAGAATAGCAGCAATAAAGGAGGCAACAACTGAACCGCAACTGCAACAATGGCGGCAATAACCGATCGGAGAATAATCGCCTCTACTCCCTCTTTTCTTCCTCAAACAGCAGCCCCTCTTCAACCCTTACTCTCTACTCTCCAATCTCCCAAATCTATGTTAAAATTATACAAATCAAATCCCTAAAATAGATGTGTGTGGTGATCCAATGGAACGGTACTAAGATAGCTACAACGAAGCCTACCCCATACGGGTAAAACGGTATTCTAATGTTCACATTCACAGTAAGCCTATATACCATACTAAGAGTCCTGATATAAAATGATAGAACACAATGCATGATGTCAAGGAAAAATATAGATGCATAATTTATTTATTTAAATAAAGAAGAAAAAAAGAAAAACAAATAAAAAATTCCGGGACATTACAATTTACAAAACAAGTGCACAAAATTATTTCACATATAAAATTTGTTCAGCAACACAAACTTATTTCACCACAATACTCAAATTAAATTGTTTCGGTCCCACTAACCATTTTTACATCTTTTCTCAACAAACACAGTCTACACGAGGTTTAACATTTCAGAGAAAGATTTTTCTTCATTCAAATTTAGGGCACCTTCAGGAACCTACATATCTTCTACCTCAACTGGAAGAGTACCATCAGCCTCCATTATCACATCATCTTCTATAACTTTGATTGCCCCACGTACATCAAGAGTCTGGGGTACATCCTCATCCGAGCTACCGTCAAAAACAGCAATAGCAGCTATTGCAAATCCGTTGTAAAAAATTTCCTCTCATTCACCTCATTATACTGTTCTCAAAAATGAGCCCTTACTTTTATACATTTTTCTAGTTTCTCTTCATTCATCTTTTCCCTCACCTCATCGAGAAGTTTGCCCTGCTCTTGCTTCATTGCTTTACGAACATCGGCAACTTGATCCCTTACATCTTTTTCATAGGTGGTCTTATACAATACCAAAGCCTCATTTTTCTCTTTCCCCGCCACTTTCTTCGCTTCACCAAGCGCTGCTTCCCTCGCCTTCTTGGCATCGAACTTATACCTATTCAATATTGTATTTAACTCAGTCTTCTCCGCGATCAAATCCTTATCTATATTTTTGTAAGCAATAATTTGGTTGCCTGCTTCCCACTGCCCACAACGCGACCCATAGCTTCAGTTACCAATTTCTTAATCTGTATCAAAGTCATATAATGAATATTCGTGTGACCTTCCAATTTTTTCATTCGCAGAATAGCATTAAAATTTCTCACCTTCGTCAAATTCCTCTGACCCTCGCTGAAAAACGTATTTAAACTATCAATTCTCACCAAGCAATCCTCCAGCTCTGTCTTCAGCTCATCTATCCTAGACGTATAAGCATCCATAGTCTTCTAAATTTTCGCCTCAGACTCTTCCCCAAATTTCTTCTTCGACGTCTCACCACTGGTATTCTTCAGGACCACATTGCCAGAACACCGTGGGGGACGCATATCCACAGCAACTGCTAATTTAGCCGTACCAGCCACCTCCTCCATTGTCGATTGTCGAGTTAGCCTCTTATGAGGAAACAATGGAGGAACATCAAAACTCGCCACCCTTTTCTTTTTATTCCTTCCCAGAGACTTTCCTAGCATAAAATTAATCTTTGCATCAGTGTAGTAATCAGCCAAAGAGAAATTTTCCAGTGGCAAGCTAGCATTTGCGGCTCTCTTATTCCTCGCCGACATTTTTTCATCGATAACAGGCACTTCTGAACCTTTTACCCTCGACCTCTTTAAACCAGCCTCTTGGAATAGCGTGTTCACAAGATCTTGATTGATAACCAGGTTATCGATCCTACCAAAGAAATCACTTCTCACCTTGTACAACTCTTCCTTTACTTCTGACTTTATGTTGACCTCTTTCAATGCTACAAACAACATAAACAAATTAGAAACACTTACATCTAATTCACACAATTCGAGCATCGAGAATTACAATTACCTAACACCACACCTAGGTAAAAAGTTTTTCTCTTTAAGGGTTCCCCGGGATCTTCTTATCAAACTCATAATTTCCAGAAACGAGTAAGTGCTCATCGGTGTATCGCCCCCCTGTTGACACCATATCATAAAACAATGCTCTTTTCAAGAACCTCACCAAGCACCGATAGCCTAGCTTTTGCGGATTCATCTTGAGTGTGTAGTACACACATAAATCATCGACAATTATCAACTCCTCCCCCCTGGCCTTAAGTCGACCATTTCTTGCACCACATACCGTAAACTGATTATATACATTCGAATTGAACTGCCCCAGTGCCACATCAAAGAAGTTCATTAAATTCCTTTGGTCTGCCCTGAGGGGAAACTTTAATCCCTTCTATATTTGTTCCTGATGCACCAGAATACCATTAAAGGGTATTTCCTAGTTGATCATCTCATACTGGTACTCCTCTAACCTTATATCCCGAGGAATCCCATGCTTCTTCTTGAAGCTTAATATCTCTTTGGTCTCTGGACCCTCTCCATAACATGCCTCATTGCCTTCCTCCACATCTTTCTCCCCATCCCCACTACCTTCTCGATCATTCGCTTGAGGCTCATGGTCTACATCCATGTCCACCTCATCAGCTTGTTCGACAATACTAGGTACCACCCTAAACTCTTCAACACTACCTATATCTGCACTACTCGACCCCACCCTATATCTCTCTCCCAATTGTTGTACACAAGTCCTCATATCAATCATCAGGGGTTTTACATCTTCGAGATTCACATATATATCTTTCTCATCATTTTAAATTGGTTCAGCCATTTTAAAACGAACCTGTACATCAGATTCTATATTTTTTACACAGTTAAAATCTATCATATCTGATACATATATATATTCATAAGTTCATATATTCATAAAAATATCATTGTCGAGATTACTCTCCAACACATTATTTGTTTTACTATCTGCTACTACCATTTTACATTTATACTTCATACTACATTTCTCGATACAGTTATTATAATTTAATTCATATTCCTATCTTTAATTAAAGTAACACATCTGCTCAGTTCTCGGTGCCTTTTCATTTGTAATAATAACATCGATAACTTGTTAATCTGGTTTATTTTTTGCCGAATTACATGAAACTCAGCAGCTTCTCGGACATACTTTACCTATTTCCCGCCAAAAATGCCATTATTCAAAAATTGATCATTCCCCTTCTCCGACACAAAATCCGGTCAAATCCCAACAAAAATAACATCCCCAACATTTTTGCTGTAGCAAAACGACAATTTCTACTCATTTCTACAATCGCACCGTCACCACAGCCCCACTAACCGATCATACCAGAAACCATCCATAAAACCCCTACAACTCTATTTCTTCCACCTTGACACCCATATGAATCACACCCAAACCATAATTTTCTAAATTACTCTATCAAACCCTAATATTGTTCCCTTATCCCCTACGTACAAATAATTCACTTTCGATCTAATTCAATATACAACAACATTCACTTTACTTCATCTTATTTATTTTTAACATAATTAATCAAAACAATACACAATCAGAACAAGAATCACACCCAAACCATAATTTCCTAAATTACTCTATCAAACCCTAATACTGTTCTTTTATCCCCTACATACAAATAATTCACTTTTGATCTAATTCAATATACAACAACATTCACTTTACTTCATCTTATTTATTTGTAACATAATTAATCAAAGCAATACACAATCAGAACCAGAATCACTAACCTTGTTTACGAGCTAATTTTGTATCCCTCTCCTTTGCTCGCCTAGCTCTTTCAATCAGAAAGCTAATCTTCTCCTTCACAATTGTAGACAACCAATCCAACGACGAGCAAAAGCAATTCGTACTAAAGAATTTTTTTTTTGTGTTTGAAAAGTGAAAACAGTCGCCCAAATCAGAAGTATTTATAGACCCCGCGTGACTGTTCATTGCACTACTTCGCGACCGTTTAACTTTTCGAACGTAACGTTTTTTAGTTCCCTTCTCAGCCTCTTCGATACTTTACCTTCTTAACGCCAACAAACGCTTACACTCCCACTCTAATCCTTTCATATCTTGAAGAACTTCTTCAGCTATATTCATGTGCAACAAAGCACACCCTATACTATCACAAAGATGATTAACATGATCTTCCTTATATTTAATACTCTCACCCAAAGGAACACATCTTGCCATAATCATTATTCTTATTAGTTCCCCCACTTCTACTTACCTACAAATTCCTATATTTTTGGGTCCATATTCGACAACAACTACAATATCATTATGTTCGACATTCCATTTGAAACTTGCATCCAGCTATTTTCTATTGCCAAATTTTAACAAGTACATATTCAATTCGATAAATAAACAAAACCTTACTTCAATCGACAACACATCCTAAATAACTTTTTAATTACATTTAATTGACCTTAACAACTATTTACAAAGACCTACTCCAATGAACATAACAACTTCCTAAACCCTTAACTGCAACTTCATCTTCCCTTTTCACCAACAACTTTGCTCGAGTCCACATTCCACCACAGCGTTCAGAAGGACGCCAAAACTACAATTTCACACGAAACTCGAAATCCTCCTCAGCTTCCTTCGCTTCTGCCTCACTCATCCCCTCGTAATCAGGCTCTTCCAGATCTTCCATGTGCATATCATAATTCCAAGTTCCAAAGTATCGAGTGTACAATACCTATTACATCGCCTGAACATGTCTGAACACCCCATCCCGGGCCTGAGATCTCATCTTTACCATCTTGCATAAATGCCTCAGATCTGCAACAATAAGACTTATTTATACCTCCTCTAGTCCTGGTTCAACTCACCTGCATTTACTATGCCTCGGAACTCTATAATTTCCAAGTCAAATCAATCAACCTTGGAATCCATTCCTGAACTCACTTATTCAAATACATTCGACATGTTATGACAACCCATCAACATTTTCTGTACATTCACGTTCGACATATGACCTTCAATTATTTTGAACTACAATTTAACATCCCCAAACACAAGAATAGAATATCAAAGTTCTTCACTTTATTTATTATGAATAAGCTACATTTCATGTTCGACAAACTTCCTACTTCGATTCCGTTAAATATAACATTTGTGATTACATCCTTCAATTACATTACAACAAGTTATAATCTATCTTTACATTTGACTTGCATACCTAATTATTTTGTACTTTCTTTTTACCAGAATCGGACATTAAAGCCTCTTTCCAGTATTAAGAACCTCAATGAATCTCAAGTCATTGAGCTTTTAAACGCTACTCCCACAGATGAAGGCAGCAAAAAATTGCAAAAAGACTCCCACGTTCGGCAAGATCCCTGGACGCCCATCTGAGCTTCAAATCGTCATCATCAACACAAATAGTTACCCTTTCTCCCCTAAATTGATGCATTCTATTACCTTCAAAACTGCATGATGATACAATTATTTCCAACAGATACGCATCTTCTCTCTCTTGACCTCTCTTCCACCCCAACGCCATGACGCAATCATATGAAGAATTATTACCGATCAGATTGTGCCAAATTTTTCCCTCAGGCTGTTCACCATCTTCTGCCTCTGACAACGCATTAGACCACACTTGGGGCGGCATCCTCCTAAAACCACCACCATTCCACCCTCAATAACCTCCTATTTATACCTAATTTTACTTTGCCAGATTCATTGCACTGCATTAATTGCGCCTCGGGAATGACTTGACCAAATACAATTCCTTTGACCTCGGAAATAAGACAGATGACTCATCTTCTCATTTGGCAACCTCTTCAGCTTCCAACTTCTTCTCGACACAACCACAGGTGCTTATATTGAGAATGGGGCAATTGTAGTAGTATATTCCCTAGATTCGACAAGAGTAGGCCATTAAAGCGTAGTCGAAGATAGCCACACATGATCGAAGGCCATCATTAAAGAAATTACTATAAGTCCCCGACTTGCCAAAAGTAGCCATTGAAGCCTGGTCAAGAAAAAACTGTTAGAGATTCGCAAAATTTGCCCACTCCCCCGGAATAGGTGACTATTTCTCACTTTTTGTAAAACTGCCTGTATGACTATAAATACAGGCACAAAATAGATTCTACAGGACTACAATCTTTTACTATTCTTACTTCTAAAACCCTACATCACTCCAAAATGTGTAATAACTAGCATCTTACTAGATTTTACATCAAAATTTTCCTCAAGGTCGTGGTTTTTCTCAGCCTATACTAAGTTTTCTACGTAAAATTTTGTTTATCTAGTTTTATTGTATTCTCTTTACGAATAAGTATTGGTAAAGTTTCTCCTTCTTGATAACATGTCACTACAATAGCCACCTTTGTAACTCTGTCTCAGCAACTCTCTCCCGCTTTGACTGATGATCACTTTCGACTAAATCTCTACGAGTTTCTCTGCTATTTTTGCCTTTCTTCTTCCTTTCTCTTTCATTACTCATCAAGTTTTTAGAAGTTAAAAAGCGTTTGGTAGACGAAGATGAAATAATATTAATATTTTTTCTCTCTAACTGCTGGCAGTTATTGAGCCTCGCACAAGGCGACCTTAGTTTTGGAACTGAGGCATCCCTTTCGCTATCCATATCAGACGTCTTGTACCTTTTCGATAAAAACAATTCTCCATCATTGCCCTTTGCCTTATATTTTAATCTATTTTTATCTTTCATTTCCAAATCTCCATCTGACCTCACCAGACTCATGATGACTCATGCTTACACGCAATCGGGTCTTCATAGCTTTATCACAAATGACAAAATCAGGAGCTCTCTACTTTTTTTATTCTTGCTTCTTCTACATATAACATCATTTCCGAGGCCCCCAACTTGTTTTTAAATTTTAAAAAAAAAATTACAACAGTCACAGACAGCATTCACAGCAATAGACGATCTATTCAATAACAAATTCAACAAATTATTCAAACTCATACAGTTACATACATTCTGGCACACCTATTTACATTCGCTTCATCACCTCACATATAATCACATCTAAAATAGCCTTGATGCCTCAAGTAACCACATCCAATCAAATATCCTCCAACAATCCTCACATCTTCTAATTCGATCTCCTCTACTACAAGCTCTCTCATATCAAACTTTCAAGTTGCAGGCTCCACCACAATTTCTCAAAACACCTCTTCATAAAAGCGATGTTCATATTCACGTTCTCTCCCAATCCCATCTAATCCTTCACTTTGAACCTCCCTCACTGGTAGCTCAGCATCATAATCTAGCAATCAAAATATTCGCTCCCGCACTTTTGCAATTTTTATCGCCAAATGCCCTTCAGCGGCATATCGAATTCTTTCAGATCGAATCCACGCCATTCTTATTTCCTTCCCCCAGCTTAAAATTCAATTCACCCTTATTTATATTTTTTGTCTACCACTTCTTCACAAATTGTGAGATCATCCTATAATCTCGTAACAGAAACCCCGATATCTTGAGAAAAATTATTTGAACATATTTATTCTTATCGAACTCATTCATTTCATACTACTCCAGATCGAGCTTATTCTTTGCAAGTCTAATCTTTTAGAAAGACCTCTGCAAGATCGATTTTTTTATTTCGAACCTTTTACAATTTCTTTCACCGCCACATTCCCAGCTCACAGATCAAATAATATTTGCCACTTAACACATATTTCTAACAGCTCAATTATAACAAATATTTTATTATCTGCCATCATACATTTTATTTCATATTCGAAAGTCTTTGGATCATACAACTCAATTTCTAGAGTTATTCTATTCTATATCAACATAGAGTTTGGAAAACAAATTTTATTCATCTCGAAATAAATTACAAGTGCTTTTACAGATAATAAGTCTTTCAAGCACTCAATATCAGGTATTTTATAGATAATAAGTTTTCAAAGTACTCAGCATCAGGTATTTTACAGATAATAAGTCTTTCAAGTACTCAACATCAGGTATTTTACAGATAACAGGTCTTTTAAGTACTTAACATCAAGTACTTTATAGTTCACGTTTTTCAAGTATTTTTTAAAGCTAATAAGTCTTTCAGGTACTCTGAAGCATTAAATCCTTCAGTTCGTTCTACTTTAGTGATTTTTCACCCTGATACAAAGCAGACATTGGAAACAACGAGTATCCTCCTTCCCAGGAGTTTGGTCGAAGTTTAGACGAACTTTAAATAGAAACTATGAAAGCAGGAGACTCAGTGCCTGAACCAACTCTTCAAATTGAAGGTCTTCTCAGCGCAAAGTGGCGATAGAAGTGCAGAAGTAGACTTTCATTCTCCATCTTCCTCCTCTACTACCACCACTGCTTCACTTATAACCACCCCCCCTCAGAGTTGGTAGAGATGAAGAGTGCCCGACCTTAGAGTCCATTCGAGCGCAAGACTTTAGCGCAACTGCCTCGTAGTCACGCCTATCCTTGCATCTGCCTCCCCAACCTTATCTTCCGTAAGAACGCGGAGACAGACCCAACGTTGTTTGCCTGTCAAGACAACGTGGTGAAACCTCCATCTATAGTAAAATTAATCCTCAGCTTCAGCCGCTTTATTTTCTAACATTTCTTGATACGTCGGAGGATCATGAACAAGAGTCGGATTCTCCAAGGACTAATCCCCAAAATACTTCAACTTCAACCTCTGCATTTTAGAAGCAATTCTCTCTTCAAGAGCCATACTATGCATCTTCACCATCTTCAACAATTTCAAAGAATATTGCAGCAAAACAAACGTACTTGGCCACAAACATCCATACATGTACTATTTATATAACCCTACATTTATTGTGTAGGAACGTTTCCCGAAATGTCATTATTAAATATAGACGACACTCTTCAAGCCCTAACCGTCGCATACAACAAGATTCCCATTAACATTCAATGCACATACGTCCCCCGATAACAGGCACAATTTTCATACAGTCAAAACAACATCATTACTTCAGTCATTATTCAAACTTCTAACATGAATACCCATTTACCCATAAATTCTTTCTCAACCCAAGCCACTCATGACTTTCGTTCCGAGGGGGCGATTGTAGGGGCCTACCTCTCGACCTTACCCATATCGAGTTATCTCCAGTTTGAGCTACTTCCATATCAGACTCACACACTCTCCACATGTCCTCAACAGTTAAACATTGCCACCTATTCTTCGAACTGATAAAGAATGTGGGTCGAGCTCAAACAGAAAAACCTGAACAAGTCAAAAACATTTATCTCTCACGAACTCAGCAGTTACTCAGTCAACCGCCACTAACCACATTGTTCGGAGAACGTACTGCAGTACGATGAAGAACTATGAAGAAGGTCTATAAAAAGAAGAAGTTCCAGAAGAGACAAAGACCAAAAAATTACACGAGAAATCATTTAGAAAACTATATTTTAAATTCTCAAACAACTTCAAACTTCTTATTTACAAGATCAAGCATTTCTAAGTCAAGGGATTACTTGTAATAAGATATCAGCCTCAAGAAATAAAAGTTACTGTTACAAAATCCCTCAACTCGAGGTCGTGGTTTTTTACCTATTTAGAGGTTTTCCACGCCAAATCACCTATGTCATTTCTAGTTTTCTATCAGATTTTTATAACAGGTACATTGGTGTAAGAGCTAATTCCAAACCATTTCGAGCTTACGGAATTAGGCCATTACACTGTCCAGTTGTACTAACCACTTGACTTAAAATAGAAGAATTCCCAGACCCAGAGAGCAATCTCAAATGACACAAATGATGGAGTTAGATTAAAATTGTATATTCACAGGTACTTATTATTATATATTTACCCTTTGTTTACAAGCAAATCAAGAATTGAAACAAATTATTAAAATTGTAGATTAATCTCTTGCATAGTCATTACTAATTTGTACGTTTTTGGAGAGTCTCACTTGGCTAATCTTTGTTAGGGCTACTTTTTTCGTTGATGTTTTGGGGCTTAAATTTCAAGAAATTATGTTGTTTTCAGGTAATACTTGTGATGTATTTTGCTTCCGAGCATCGAGTATGCTTCAACGGCACCATATCCGCATTTGATGCCAGCAGTGGGAGATACAGTCTCCGAGAAATCGGAATCATTCTCTAATAATAAGATATAGGTTAGTCTTCTAACTCAAGCTCCAAGAAATGTTAGTGAATTGATAGATTTGTCAATTGGGGAGAATGTCTCCAATGTTTCTAAATTTTTGGAAGATACTGTATGTGTAAAGTATTTGAGAAATAGCGCGACCCTGAAGTTTATGCACTTGTTAGTAGGGTGCTCGACCATCTAGCTAGGGTTGGCGGGGCAATGACTGCTGATGAGGTGGAACGACAAGTTTGTGACTCTTCCTTTAGTTGGTATTGGTGTTTTCTCAGCCGCATGCATCTAAATTCACTTTCTGAGGTAAAAAGTACATTGAATTGGATTTGCGGGGATCGAGTAGAGGATCATCGTTTCGCAGCAGTATTAGTTTTGAAAGTAAGTGCTTTATACCTATTCTAGTCTGTATTTTCTCTAGTGTCCATGAAATGCAAATTATGTTAAGTTTAGCTCATTGTTTACTGAGCTCCAATTGTTCTGTCCGCCTCCAAATATTCTCATTTTCTCTCAGACGTAGCACCTTAAGTTTCCTTCTAAGCGTTAACTACAATATTTTGCATTGTTTCAAGCCATGTTGCTGATCGTGACTCGGTTCGTAAGGAATTTGTCTAGGCATATAGTCCTATTTTGGTTTTTGAGATAGAAAGTATAGTAATCTTGGAAGGATGAACATAAGGTGTGACATGTTGGTCAGAGTATTAGTAGAAAGGTAGAAAGTACGTGTTTACAAAGGATCCCATCTAGTTTTTTGATGAACTCTCCTTTCTTACTTTATAGTGTCGTGAGTGTGGTCACAAGTCTGAGAAACTGATGAGAAGTTCTTCATGGAATAAAAGTAACTTAATTAAAGTATCATCTGGTGAAGCAGGGGAAGAACCAGGAAATTTGGACTTAGGTGTAATGTAAAGGAGCAAGGTCTGGTAAATTAGAAAGGGAGGTAACATTTTATTTGGATTGTATTCAAGAGTATTTTAGTAGTTTTTGGTAATATCTTAGATAGATAAAAAAATATTATTTCCACTTGATCATATTTGGAACATTTCTAAAGCATCTCCGAAGTTCAAATTGCACTACTGGGGAGCTCGTCAGTCAACTCAACCTGGATAATTCCTAGTTTAGCCCTGAGGAAAGCTCAAGGAAGGTAGATCCATGAGGATGCTTGGAGATGCACTGTGAATTTCCGATTAGAAGTCCTAAGACGACTCCTTGCAAGTCGATAACGTATAGAAAAGACATTTACTCACAAGTTATATCATATGTCAATAGTTTAGAGGGAGAGGAAGATGATCATACCAAAGAAAACACTTTGAGGGGACACAAAATATACTATGGGGTCAAGCCGATTTTTTTGGGTTATGTAGGTGTGAAGGATAATAATGCCCGGCTCAGATCTTGACTCGGTTCACATTAAGTTCAGTGGTATGTGACTTACTAGTTCTATGCGGCCTGGCCTAAGGCACCTTTAGAAAGTTTTGGCCAGGAGAAATCTTCATGTTCTTAAACTCGTCTCCTGTCAACCTGACAAATCAACAGGCCGGACCGGCCGGATCAACTCAGTCATCTTCTAATTATATTAACAAAAATATAATTCTATTGCATCATAGAAGTTATTAATGTGAGACACTCCTGTATGTTGCTTAAGAGAATCATAATTGTTTTTTCTCCCTCTTTGTCATAAGGCACATGAAGTGCCAGTTTGGGAAGCGGGAGAAACTTAGTGGCCACTCTCTTTCTCTCTCTTTGTGATTACTTTATGTCCATGTCCAGGCTCATAAATCATTTTTAGTGTTTTTAATTTTCTTTAGCTTTCACTTTCTACGAATACCATTTTAGTAGGCTAAGTTTGTTTACATACCAACCATTTCTTGTAGCAGTTCAAATACATTGATTAACCGAGAGCTATGCTCATGTACAGAAATAGACAATGCATTAAGTATGTCAAAATTAGAACATTGTTTCGTCTAGCTGACTAATATATACCAATGAGATAGATGATAAAACTTTTTGTTCAAATTGTTAAAAGTGCTTTCTAGATGAAGGATTTATAATTTCAAATTTCCCATTACAAAAAATGGCAGAAAACACGTTAACTGTTTTTAATGTTCATGTAACCAAATTTGTCGAAGATATTTGGGTTGCTCTCAGGGATCCTACATTCGCTGTCAGGGAGCGTCCTTGCTTGCCTTTGTATAATTGAAAAACGAGAGACACGTTGCATGTGCAGTGGTCATTTTCACTCACTATGTATACTATTGCAACATATGAATTCCATTTTTTCATCTCTTTGTGTTACAACACATTTAACTTACTTGTGACCGTTCATTTAATTATAGACTTCTGTTTATGTTAGAAAAGCAAAAGAGAAGATTGCAATTATCTATAATAAAAAAAAAAACAACCCAACCTTTTGCTTTCATCTCAGACGTCCATTCACCGACGCGTATGGCGAGGCGCGCTGGATGGCTTCGATCAATTCCATTGTACTTATGCAAGGAAGAATTCATCTGGGCCGTCCAACCCTAAGTTGGCAGTTTTGGGTTTCAATCTTCTTCTTCCTCTGCAAATCAAGCTTTCTTCCCAATCTATCTCTACGAATCAAACTTCTTTCCCTGTCTACGAGGTAATCTTCAATATGTTTCTCTCTCTAATGGTTGTGATTATCGATCTTTCGCTGTTTTTTTATTTGATTTGTTTAGAACCAAGTGTTCAATCTGCAGAAACATGTTTTGTAAGGAACCATAGTGTTGGATTGAGTTTTGTTAAGGTTTTATTGAAGGTATTAGGTTAAAAATTGGGGGGTTATAAATTGTTGATAGGTTCAAAAGCAGTGACAAGTTAGCAGCCTCCAATTATTTTTAGAAATCAGTAGCCTCCGATTGTTATCAGAAAATTTGGTTTATACTGATAACATGGGTACCGTTATCAGTATAAATCGAGGAAAAATTGAAAGAGATGACAGAGTAAAAACCTGATCAGGTATAATACCACAGAGTTTAATAGTATTCAACTAGTTTTATCATTAAAATTTCAACCATCAGTAGCCTAAGGAGACTAGCCCTCCATTAATACTATTCAACTTGTGGTATGATTTTTACAAATTTGGATTATGGGCTTAATTATATATGACCGGCCTTAGTAATGTTGTGCGTCTTTATGTCGATCATATTGTGAAATCTGCTACAAAATCTGAAAGCAATAACACTCAATCTCTAACAAGATCGATGTTATTGTATGATTATATCATTTCTTTACTCTCTCCATTTCATTTCCCTTTTCAACTCTCAATACGAGCTCTCTTTTCAGTAGAACTATGGAACAAACACTCTCTTTCATTAGATCAAAGACAATTTTGTATAGAGAGATAACCTTAAACTCCTTTAATGGTAAAATATTTTGTTTTATCTCTCTCTACTCGAAATAAATCTCTCTCTCACAATAAAGTACACAGTAAATATGTTTCTTAAAGCTTGTATTCTATGCCACAGTAAGCTTGTTTTCTCATCTTAGGAAGTAGTCCAGTTTAATCTCTCTATGCCTTATCAACACCCAGACCCTTTAGTTGTTGTTCAAGAGCTTCAAAAGGTAATTATCACTATTTGGGTGCTTTAGTTTTAATACTTTTGAAATGGGTTGCTTTGATTTACACACGCGTATATGGACCTTTATTGATGCATGCATCTACAAAGCTTTATTTTTGTTAGAGGTTCTCCATATTTTTTTCTGCCTCAAACTCCATAATTTTATCAGTAGCTTTCCACTTGTTTTTTTTTCCCCGAGAAAAAGAAAGGTTGTAATATGATTAAAATTACTTAATTTATAAGGGCAATAGTTCTCCCTACCTTGTAGCTTTTGCTATTTCAGCCCATACTTGGATTGGTAACAAACTATCAGTATCCCCCTTGGACTGCATTGAAGCTTGCAAGTCAAACTGTATTCCGTGAATGACGTTGTATTTCCCTTTCTTTACACCTGGTATTTTATTACCATAACTTCCTCAGCTTTCTCAAGATTGACACTTTCAATGACGGCAAAGGTTGTCTTGGTACTTAATCCTCGGTCTCCCCAACCAGTCGAGCATCTAATGGTACTTAAACGCCAAGAATTCATATCAATCTGTTTCACACTTATCGTCCACCCTATCTTAGATTTGTGTAAACTACTATATTGCCATTTTTTTTTCTTAGGGTGGTGATGCTGGAGTTCTGGCGTTGGGGGTCAGCACAAAAAAAACTAGCACACTAGAAGGGTAAGTATAAACTAACTTGATATAAGATGGAAAAGTCGCTGACATGTTATATCCACCCTTTGAGAGATTCAACCCGTCTGGTGTAAATGTTTTAGATAGCATCAATCCTGATCCTGTTGCATTTACATTAGGGTAGACATAGTTAACTCTATCACGGCTTGTCATCATAAATATAAAAGTTGCATGCCCTATTTCCGCCAGTTTAGTTGATAAAATCATGTCGTAGTACCTGCCCTGTCAAAAGCTATGGAAAACTTGAAAGGTTTAGACCTTGCTGGGGTTAGCTAGAAATATTGGTTTTCGGAGATAAGAAAGTGGACTCTTCGATCTCGCAAAAATTTCTTCCAAAATACTCCCTTTAACTCCTGAATTGCACCAATAAATTATCCTATTTTCTTAAATATTATGGTATGGTGTAACTACCCAAATGTCCTGTAACCAGGAACTATTAACAATGTGCCGTTAGCTGTTCATAAAACCTAACAGGGAGTATAACTGACCTTGAGTATTCCGGTACTATAAGTATTGGCATGAGAATCTAAACTCTGTCATGTGAAAGATTTCTGATGAGCTATAATTGCAGATCTACATGGGAAAGCTAGGAAATGGAGAAACCGAAATTAGTTACTTACCTAAAGTTCAATGGAAGAAAAGAAGATTAGTGTAATAAGTACGTACCTACGAAGGTATATATAAACTTAATTAAATGAAATAAAGTGTTATCGGTACTCTTTCTTTATCTCCCGCCTTTTTTGACTTCTATGTTTTTTTGTTTTTTTTTCCTTTTTTGTATCTAGAGTCGCTGAAAAGAAAGATAATATCATGATACATGGTGAACCATTCAGAAAAGTTGCTCTTTGCATTGGTGAGATTTCTTCAAAGAGTTATCTCTTACTTGCTTTTGATGTTTCGTGTTATATTCTGATCTAAATCTCTTAAGTTTCGGTTACCAATAAGTTATATGTTATTTCCAATTCTTTTTTGTATTTGTTTAAGTTAAAAATGATTTGATGGAATTTGTATACAAAAGCCGAGGCATGAACATACCTTCTCAATAAGCCGGCAATAATCATCTCATAGAACACAAGCCCATCTATCAAGACTAAGAGACGTAATAAGAATATGAGGAGACATATAATGGATATTTTGGTAAAACAAAGCTTCGCTATGTTCGTTGCTAGCTTAAAGAATTTGTATGCTAACTGATTAACCCCTTCTCAATACAAATGCTCCACAGTATTTTGCATGAGATTCCAAAAAAAAAAAAAAACCTGCATCAAAGAACGTACGTAATGGTATCACCTCATTCTGAGTATCTCATAGAACCCAAGGGACCAGCACGAACTTAAGAGCATTGCCAGTAACTCTGCTAGGGTGGTGCGTAGAAGTTGAACAATCTCTAACCTCGGAGTAGAGCTTCACACAAATATGCCAGTCCAATCTCTTAACAAACCACCTCCACTACAACTCCAAAGATTGCATGGTTTTAGCACCATTGGTAATAAGTTTGCAAGTTTGGGAGGTTTTGTTAAAATGACGGCAGTTTGAGCTTCACATCAGTTTTGTCAATTTCCAAAGCCCATAGAGACTTGAATTATGTATGAAAAAGAAAGCTTCTCTTTAATAGCGAACTAAAAACCAAATGTCAAATCATTTGAGTAACCATGGCCATGAGTATACCAACATATTTTGCCCGATCTCTACATAGCTAGAGTTCCTATAACACAATGAAGGCAAACGCATTTGACACCCATTTTTAAATTGTTAGAAAAACTTTTTGTCCAAGTTGTGTCCATGAAAATAAGAGTAAATTTCTAAACCATTACCATAACCAGGTCTAAAATATATCAAGTAGAACTTCACTACCAAACCATAAATATGCAAGTCGTCATGGCCACCTCCTACACAACATTGGCACTTGGATGCAACATCATATATGAGCTTCTAAATCAATGGATTTACAACCATCATATTGCACCACACCTGCCAAGATAACACCTATACCTTGGAAGGATTTACTTTTCCAAACACATTTCAAATGAGCAATTTCAGCATGAGTAGCCTGAGTTAGATCCCAAGCATATTTAATATATATAAAAGGGACCGTTATTAGTAAGTACCCTTACTGTTGCTTAAATCTTTATTCAGTTCCGAGTTAGATCCCGGGCATATTTAATATATAGAAAATGGACCATTATTAGTCATGCCCTTACTGCTTAATCATCTGTGTATTCGATGTATTCAGTAATGTGAGCTGATTAACTAATATCTCCTTCCATACTTAGAATAGTCTTGTAATTTTTTTTTGTTATTGTCCTACTAGGCCATGCTCTTGTAATTTTCAATAAAAGAAATAGCTGATAGAGATGGTAGTTTCGAGGTTCCAAACTGGAGTTCTAGTGCTACCAAGTGGAAGGTATTTAAACTATCTCTATGCATGATTCCACACTTCATTTTTATTATATGGAGCTTCAAATTATGCAAGTATGACAAACACCAAGAGCTTCTTTAAAGATAATAGAGACGAGACAGTCTTGTTTTTGCAAAGCAACCGGGATTAGATTACAGACTTTGCAGTCTATCTGAGAGTTATTAGAACATCTTCACTAGTGCAACATATTGGCAAATATGAAAAGAAAGAAAAAAAGAAAAAACCTTATATATCCAACGTTGCATACTTTCAAGTAAGATTCCATACGGTAAAAATAGGAACTTACAACTTAGCCAAGATTGTTATTCTTAGCCTGAGGAAGACTAGGCGACATGCCATATTTTCAAGAGTTGCTTTCTTCATACATCTTTTGTGAGTTCGTTGTTGGATATGTGATTTACTATGCGCTTAGCTTCTGCTCCTATTTCCAGAGTCGTGTTTGGTTGGAAAGATAATCTACTGAAGGCTACATCGCCAAAAGACTTTCCCTGTCATCTATATTTCCCCATATCCAAATTCTGTTTTATATATATATCATGATCTCTTGGTTAAATTTTGTTATTGAACTCACTGCTTTAAAATTTTCAGAGAGATGCAGTCTCGAAACTTTCACAGTTAAACACACCAACGAATATGACTTTGTAGTTAAATGGTGTCTACTTCAACAACAATATGAGTTGAACGGGAAGCGGTGTATAAGGTGAAATGATCTTATAAGAGATTTTGAATTCTTTTCTATGCTTATGTTTTTGTTCCAGCTGGCTGATTCAAAAATATTTTGCCCATCTTTATAGGAACAAGCAAACAAAATTAAAGAACTTAAAAGCCAAGTAAAGAATGTTTATATGTAATTTGACTTTGTGTGAGAAGCCTTACCTCAGGTGAGATGATCTTAAAGAACAATGGAGTTTCTTTATTTCGTTTTGTGTCGCTTTGCTAATTTTTGAAACCTTTTGACCGTCTTTTTAGGCTCAAACAAGGAAGATCGAAGATATTGTTTTGTGTAATTTAACAGAGTACCTAACCGAGGAAACCAAACAATGATCGCAATAGATCAGTTCTTACTAGGTGTAAAAAATTGTGGCATAATTAGCTATGGTAAATATGATGCATGTAAACGGTTCCTTAAAAGTATTTAATCTTATTATGCAGGAATGTTAATTATTTTTGTTTGCAAAGCAAGCTTGTATGAATGTATATTTAAAGGCTAAAACAAAAGAAAAAAAGATTCCTACAGTTGCAATTTATGAAGGATTGTTTCTTCTCAAGTTGTATCTGCCATTCCATCTCTTCATACAAAACATGTCGAATTTAATGCTGATATATGGTGTTTGGCCGATATTTAATGATAACACTAGAAGGTAGAAATGTGGTAGCGTGTGCAAATGTATTATGTTCAAAATTATGGAGAGTTTAAATTTGTAATCCTAGCAAAAGACGGAATTTACATATCATTCTTATTTGTTTACCCTTATTTCTAAGAAATGTGGTTTTAGAGCATCTGTAGGCGACACTTCATATATGCCCCATACCCAAACTCCTCAAACTTGTTAAGAACTTCAGAACTTCCAATGTTGATTTATCTTTACCCAATATCCGATATAACGCTTTTAACACATTGAAAATCTCAGTGTTTAACAATCCCTTTTCCTCATTTTCTTATTTTTTTTTCCTATCTCAGTATTCTAAAGGGAAACAATAAGGTTCACTTTTCTGAACTTATTCTTCAGATTACGTAACCTTAATTCAAATGATTTTAATGTCTTTCTGATTTTAGTATCTCTGATATGGTTCCTTTGCTTCATGAGTTTTATTTCTAATAAATCTATAATAGATTCATAATACCTTTTTCAATCAGTAGCACTTGATAAGAAGAGAGATCCATGTCTCCTTATCACTCATCTTGTTCCCATTGACCAGCATATGATTATTGATCAGTGATTTCATAGCCTCTTTCTAAGAACCATAGATTTTTTAAGTGAGTGCAAGTGCTTTTGAATGAAATTGTCCCCTAACGCAATGTCTGTTCGGATCTTCCAGCAAAATACTTGTACTCTGTAATTCTGGGTGGAATTGCATTATGCCAATTCATGTCCATTTTGTATAGGTAAGAATTGGGAGACATCCAGAACTCCTAAGAAGTTTTAATGGAGAAATCACCAGAACTTAATGGGATATCCCATAAACAAGAATCTCAATTCTCACTTAAAAAAAGTCTTTTGAGAAAGTTGTCATTCCAATGGTCAAGTGCGCTATGTTACAATTTGTGCCAATGCCAATTATTATTATCAGTGATAATTTCATTAACTTAGATTGAGTACAATTGAGGCTGCGAACATTGAAACTTTGATATCTTTCAATTTACAATAATTTATTTCTTTAGTGTATCAAATTTAATAATAGAGATATGGCTGTGTTTAATGATTTATGCAGCCAAACCTATTGCCGTAACTTTTTTCGATGCAGCCAAAAAATTAAAAGATGTTGTGTCAAATGCTCAGTAACTTCAGAAGCAAAGCTTGTTTTTGAGGTAGTAATGTATACCAATTAGCTCTTTTTTGGCCTTTCACTTAGTAAGAAAAGGGTGATGATAACAATACCTATTAAGCAAATAACAATCAAGTTCCTTTTATATATGCAAATAACACTATCTAACTAATTATAAGATTATATACACAACAGTTTTTAAACCAGTTCAGTGAGCTACATTAGAATATTACAAAACACATACATAAAATCATAATGCAATCCTTGAGCAAAGTTCACAACGATAAATACTTGTGAAGTCCATCAAAACTTCTTCCCATTAATTTATTATTATACAAACAAGAACACCAAACTAAAAAAATGTCTATCTTCAAGTTCTTCAAAAGAAGGTTATAAATTCTTGTGTTCTGCATCAACAAATGAATAAACATTTTTAAAAATAGCAAATACCATTCCCCCAAAATAATTCAAGAAAACCAAAATGCATAAACCATTAAGAGATAAACTGAACTGGTATATTATGTCATTGCCAAATAGGTCCATTTTTGTTTCTAATATAAGATATCACACGAGACAATCATTACAAAACTCAATAATATTCAAGCACAAAACCAGCAATAATCTTTACATTCAAAATTAAGTAATATATCAAATAATTACACTCGATCCCAACTTTAATCTAAAAAATAATGCGTTTGCACGCGCTAGAGCGTGTGTATTTGCTCGTAGTTAACTAAAAAAACATTCTCAAAAAAGTTAACCGAATATGATGATTGTGAGAATGACAGAAATAGAGGACTGGCTATAATTAAATAGAAAAGTTAATATTATACAAGACCTAATTTTTTATTTTTTTGGGAGGTGGATTCGTAACCAATCTGACAATTGCGATCTCTATTCGCGTTAGACTATAATATTTGGTCTTCCATTTTCTTCTATAGAAGACCTAATAATGTAGAAAATGTTGACTATAATTCTACATACGTGTATTTTATTTCGTCTATACAGTGTCATAATAATTCCAATCAACCGTTGATTTCATTTAATTTCTCACACATCATATTGTGATCGGTTGATCAATGCCATATTAGTTTGGTTATTGTGGTCATCTTGTCATTTAATGGCCTCGTGTTTCATTGTGAGGTTGATATGGGAAATTTCCCTTTATTTTTTAATTCGATTTGTGATGTAGGGTCTTTAAATGAACATGATGCAGGGCCTTTAAATGATTAAGCCCAATCATACTTCTAAATTCATTAGGTTTAATTTTCTTTCTACTTTTAATTGTTTCTAAATTAAGCTTATGTTTAAATAATATGATCCTTCTAATATGAGAATCCTTTAGCTCTATTATAAATAGGCATGCAATAGTTGAGAGATGCATTCAACCAAGATCAATAAAAAAAATATATTTATTATTTATTCCTTGCAATCTCTTTAATTTTCTCGATTCAAATCGCTTCCGCTAACTGTTCTCTATTAAGTGGTATCAGATTCAGTCGCAGACCTATGCCAAGATGGTGAACAACAAAAATGAAGACCGTGCCTAAGACGGAAATCTTGGAAACCTTGTGATGAGGGAAGAGTTCGCTGAAAAACTTAATTTTTTGGAGGATAAAATCAAAGCTTCCAATCGACAAGTTCAACAACTCGCCGCAACCATCAACAACTTCACTATACAAGTTCAAACTATCGTTTCTCGAAATTCTGACCTTACACTCACCCCCAATATCCATGAAACCCCCACCAAAACAACCCAATACCGTCAAAACCATAATACCATTTCCACATCATTACAACCCAAAAATCCAATGTTTTCTAATACCCATGTTGATATAACCCTAAATGACCACAATGATCTTGGCAACCCTCACCAATTCATCTCTTTTACCTCTTCCCCAAACCACTACCACCAACATGAAATTATACAACACCACCACACTCTGCAAAAGACCAATAACCACCAAAACTACCCACCAGATTACCAATCCCAACAAAAAAGCCATGATTATGAATTATCAATGAACGATATGGCTATTGTTGATGGCGTACATGGGCGACCTCCCAATTTATATATTCATGATCCATATTTTACACCTTACCAAACACAACCCCATCAATTTGAGTACAAGATGAAGGTCGATCTTCCGGCCTTTAATGGCTATTTTCATGTCGAAGATTTTCTCGATTAGCATTTTACAGTGAAGAAATTTTTTGATTACATGAATATTCCGGAGGAAAAGAAAACTTTGCTCGTAGCATATAAGCTCAAGAGTAGTGTTAATGCTTGGTGGGATAGTATTGTTGAGGCTCGTCGTAAAGAGGGAAAATTACCAAGTCGTGATTGGGCGCAAATGAAGAAATATCTACGACATTGTTTCCTACCTTCTAACTATGAAGTAATTCTTTATGACCAACTTCAAAATTTAAAATAATGTACTCGCCCCGTTTTCGAATATCTTGAAGATTTTTACCGTTTATCGACGCGTAATGGTATGAGTGAAAACGAGGTCAAGCAACTTAGTCGTTTCATTGGAGGTTTCATTTTGAGATTCAAGACAAGATGTCGATGTCGCATATTCCTTCTATGGATATCACTATTGAGTTAGCTCAACGAGCGAAACAATTTCTCGATAAAGCCAAACGATTTTCAAATAATGGGCGACCACAATTCTGAGGGTATTCATCATCCTCGTCTCCTCAAACTAACCGTTTTACACCCAACACATCTATTATAAATACCCTTTTGTCCAACTTAAATAATTATCCACAAATCCATAACTCTACCACAAACATCTGTTTCCCGCAACCCCATAATCGCCCTCCTAACCAATACCAAAATAACTGACCCTCCGACCCAAAACCTTTGCTTGAATACCCCACCGACTTTTATGCCTGTCCTAAACAAAATTATTGTTATCGTTGTAACCAACATGGTCATGCATCCAATAATTGCCCATCTCAAAACAATGCAAATCCTCAAGTAAATTTAACACATCATGATGAGGAGGTCATCGTTAATGGTGAGGTTCATGAGCATCTTTCCGTTTTGGCTCTTTGTGATCCAATTTTATTTAAGTCATCGTCGGATATTATTGAAGAAGTTATTGATGGATGCGACGAAGAAGATGAACGATGTTGTGTTTTTCGTAAACTTCTCTTTACATAACAAGGAGATACGTCCCAACGCAATAACATATTTTGCTCCCAATGCTTGATTAAGGGTAAACTCACCAAATTTATCATTGATGGTGGTTCGAGCGAAAATATTATTTCTAAATCGGTGGTTCCGAAGCTTGGTTTAGCTCTTAGTTTTCACCCGGATCCTTATCCTATTTATTGGATCAAGGATACTTGTGTTTCTAAGGTTACACATCAATGTCGGGTTCCTTTTAATATTTATAAATATAGTGAGGAGATTTTGTACGATATCGTTGACATGGATGTTTGTCATATTCTTCTCGGACGACCTTGGTTGCTTGATTTAGATATTGATAGTAAGGGACGTAACAATATGTACACATTTACAAAAGGTGGTCTCAAGTATATGTTACTCTTATGAAACCCAATGTGAAGCCCAAAGCACCTCCGACCGCGAAAGCGCTTTTATTGCTTTTCGATGATGTGGAGAAAGATGTTCAAGAGGCCAAAACTATTTTTGCTCTTATTTCTAAAGGTGATGTCTCCAATCCTAATGACATGCCTTAAGAAGTTAAAGATCTTTTATATGAATTTTTTAACATTCTTCCTACCGACTTTCTGGATTCTCTACCTCCTATGAGGGATATTTAACATCACATCGATCTTGTTCCGGGTGCAAGCTTGCCAAACTTACCACATTACCGCATGCCACCAAAAGACCATGCAATTTTAGAAGAGCAAGTACAAGACCTCCTTTCTAAAGGCCTTATTCGTCCATCAATGAGCCCGTGTGCGGTTCCCGCACTCCTAGTCCCAAAGAAAGATGGTTTTTGGCGCATGTGTGTTGGTAATTGAGCTATTAACAAAATCATGGTACGTTATCATTTTCCGATTCCTCACCTTGAAGATATATTGGATATGCTCTCCGGTTCAAAAATCTTCTCTAAAATTGATCTCAAAAGTGGTTATCACCAAATTCGAATTCGTCCCGGAGATAAATGGAAAATGGCTTTCAAAACTAAAGAAGGATTATATGAATGGCTTGTTATGCCATTTGGTTTGTCTAATGCTCCTAGTACGCTTATGAGGCTTATGAATGAGGTTTTAAAGCCTTTCTTGAACAAGTTTGTCGTCATTTATTTCGATAATATTCTCATTTATAGCAAAGATGAGAAAGAGCATCTTCACCATATTCGATAAGTATTTCAAGCACTCCAAGGTACCTCTCTCCAAATTCCACTCAGTAAGTGTACATTTATGCAAGCTAAACTTATTTTCTTAGGATTTTTCAATTCCGCCGATGGTATTTATGTTGACGAAGATAAAGTCAAAGCTATTCGTAAGTGGCCTACTCTAAAAATTATTTTTTATATTCCATTTTTTCATGGCTTGGCATCTTTTATCGTCGTTTTGTGCAAAAAAAAAATCTACTATAGCTGCCCCTCTTACCAATTGTTTAAAACAATCTCGCCTTGCTTGGAGTCTCGAAGCCGAACAAAGTTTTGCCTTACTCAAATAAAAACTATCTTCAACACCGGTTTTTATTATGCCTAATTTCACAAAATTATTTGAGGTGGATTGTGATGCCTCTGCCCGTGGTATAGGTACCATTTTAACTCAAGAAGGAAGACCAATTACGTATTATAGTGAAAAGTTGTGTGAAGCTCGCCGTACTTTAACTACTTATGAGTTGGAATTTTATTCGGTTGTACAAGCTCTTAAGCATTGGAAACATTATTTACTTCAAATGGAATTTCTATTATATACCGATCATGAAGCCCTCAAGTACATCCAAAGTAATACCAATATTAATTGAATGCATACTCGTTGGATCGCCGAGATTCAACAATTTAATTTTTCTATCAAACACAAACCGGGGAAGCAAAATAAATTTTTTGATGCCTTGAGTCGACGTATATCCCTTCTTGTTACCGTTCTTACATCTATCGTAGCTTTTGATTATCTTAAAAAACTTTATGTCGATGATGCGGATTTTTCGGAGATGTGGGAAAAATACAACAATAATCAAGGAGGTACGGCCGACTTTCTTCTTCATGATGGTTTTCTTTTTCATGGTACTCGTCTTTGTATTCCATAAGGTTCTTTACGAGAGTACATTATTAAAGAGCTACATGGAGGAGGTCTTGGTGGACATTTAGGTCGTGATAAAACAATTTCTTTGGTAGAAAAACAATATTTTTTGCCTTCTTTAAAGAAAGATGTTCCGGACTTTGTTCACAAATGTTTTGTATGCCAACAAGCCAAAGGTCGTGCCCAAAATACGGGCCTCTACACCCCTCTTTCGGTTCCTGAATCACCTTGGAACCGATATTTCTATGGATTTTGTATTGGGACTCCCTCGGACTCAAAGAGGAGTTGATTCAATTTTTGTGATAGTCGATCGTTACTCAAAGATGGCACACTTCATCCCTTACAAAAAAACTCATGATGCGGTCCAAATCGCAAATTTATTCTTCCGAGAAATTGTTCGCCTTTATAATGTTCCTCAATCTATTACTTCCGTTCGCGATAGTAAATTTTTAATCTATTTTTGGCAAACTCTTTGACGATGTTTGGATACATCTTTAAAGTTTAGTAGCACCGCTCACTCGAAAGCTGATGGTCAAACAGAAGTAGTTAATCGCACTTTGGGAAATTTACTTCATGTTTTATCCGGTGCAAAGCCAAGGCAATGGGATTTGTGTATTCCTCATGCGGAGTTCGCCTATAATGCTTCTAAGAGTAGAGCTACCAGTTTTTCTCCTTTCGGAATTTTTTATTCCATGGTTCCCAAGCACTCCCTCGATCTAGTAGATCTTCCTAAAGTTCTGGGTGTAAATTCATTTTCGAATGATTTCCTCGATCAAGTTGCCGAAATTCATGAAATGGCTACAAAAAATATTGAAGCTTCAAATGTCAAGTACAAAGCTTCGGCCAATGCACATCACATCAACGTGTTCAAACTTTTGAAGTTGGTGATCTTGCCATGACCTATATAAAAAAGAAATATTTTTCGGTTGGCAGTTACAATAAATTAAAAATGAAAAAGATTGGGCCATTTGAAGTGCTTAAGAAGATTAGCGATAATGCATACGTCATTTCCTTACCCGAAGGTTATAACATCTCGTCTACGTTTAATGTGGTGGACCTTTCTCCTTATTAGGGCTTGTTCGAACAAAACCAAACAGAAAGAAATATATTCGAACTGGAAAGGTGTTGTTCGAATAAATTGAAGCAGATAGAAATATATTCGAACAGGAACAAGTCTGATCGAATAAAACAAAGCAGATTGAAACTTATTCGAAAGTTTGTTCGAATACAACAGGTAAAAACTCAGAAAACTCAGAAAACCAAAACGATTCCTTCGAGCAAAAACTGGGAAAAGCCAAAGGAAAATCCTCAGATCCCTCCCGGATCACACACCACACAACAACAACAACATGCCTCCACCAACCCAACCATGGGCTCCTAAACTACAACACAACCTCCTCCGCCAAAACCACCATCACAACGAAATGAAAAGACAAAACCTAATAATATGAGAATAGACGATGCTTAGTAATATATATAGACGCAGAGTAACTTATGAGTATGCATAATAAATAAAATAAAATGATAAATAATAAATAAAAAAATCTGGGACACTACATTCTACTCTCCTTAAAGAAATTTCATCCTCAAAATTCAAAATACCTCAATCGGAGAACAAGTGCAGATAACGATCTCTTACATCCGCTTCTAACTCCCAAGAAGCCTCACTAGGATCATGGTGACTCCACTGAACCTTCACAAAGGGATTAACCTTGCTACGCAGAACCTTATCCTCGTGGTCCAGAATAGACACCGGATGCTCCACATACAAGGAATCTTCATGAACCTCTAGGGGCTCCCAATCAATCACATGAGTAGGATCCCGCTCATACTTCCTAAACATAGAAACATGAAACACATTGTGAACTTAATCCAGCTGCGGCGGCAATGCCAAACGGCAAGCCAACTCTCTAACTCTGGCAAGAATCTCAAAAGGTCCAATGAATCTCAGAGCCAACTTTCCCTTCTTACTGAAACGCATCACGCCCTTCATCGGAGAAACCTTCAGTAAAACGTGATCACCAATCTCAAACTCTAACGGTCTCCTGCGAATGTCTACATAACTCTTTTGTCGAATCTGTGCTATACGTAACCGATCTCAAATAATGGAAATGGTCTCCGTGGTCTCACGAACCAAATCTGGTCCAAGTAAACTCTGCTCACCAACCTCTGCCCAGCTCAATGGTGATCTGCAAGGTCTGCCATACAAAGCCTCATAAGGTGCCATCCCAATGCTTGAGTGAAGCTGTTATTATACACAAACTCAACCCACGGTAAGTGCTCATCCCAACTGCCCTTGAAGTCCAATACACAAGCCCGAAGCATGTCTTCAAGAATTTGGTTAACTCTCTCTGCCTGACCATCAGTCTGGGGGTGAAATGTTGTCCTAAAATCCAATCTAGTGTCCATAGCTCGCTGAAAACTCTTCCAAAATTTGTTGATAAACCTAGCATTACGATCTGACACTATAGACACGGGTACTCCATGTAATCGTACTATCTCTTTCACATATAACCTGCTCAACTCCTCAAGGGTAAAAGTCTTGCGAACCGGAATAAAATGAGCTGACTTGGTCAATCGGTCAACAATTACCCAAATCGAATCATAATTTATCATCGCCATCGGTAATCCCGAAATAAAATCCATAGTCACATGTTCCCATTTCTAGTCTGGAATCTGCAAAGGTTTAAGTTGCCTTGCTGGTTTCTGATGCTCGGCTTTCACCTGTTGTCATATAAGACATTTGGAAATGAACTCAGCTATCTCTCGCTTCATGTTGTCCCACCAATAATGCCTCTTCAAGTCTTAGTACATCTTTGTACTACCTGAATGAATAGTATACCTAGAGCCGTGAACCTCACTCAAAATTTCACGCTTCAATACCTCTGAATCTGGCATACACAATCTCCCCCTGTATCTGATACTACTATCTAAACTAACTGTCCAATAGGGTCAGCTATCATCTGAAGCCCATGACTGTAACTTTGCATCCTGCTGCTAAGCTTCCATAATCTTAGAAATCAGAGAAGGCTGAACTCTCAAATTAGCCATAAAACTACCCGTACCCTGTGAAAATAAACTTAGCCCAGAATCTTCTATATCACAAAGTAACAACCATTCACGAATCATAAGACAAGCAAGAAATCCCCTAGGCAAGCGGTTCAAAGCGTCAACCACCATATTTGCCTTTCCTGGGTGATACTGCAAGTCAACATCATAATCTTTCAGGAACTCCATCCATCTGCGCTGCCTCATATTCAACTCCTTTTGAGATAAAAGGTATTTCAAACTCTTGTGATCCAAAAAGAGCTCAAACCTCTCCCCGTAAAGATAATGTCGCCAAATCTTCAAAGCAAATACCACCACCGCCAACTCAAGGTCATGAATGGGATAGTTCCACCCGTGCACCTTAAGTTGTCTAGAAGCATAAACAACTAGCTTTCCTTCCTGCATCAATACACAACCAAGTCCGCTGAGTGACGCATCGCTGTAAACCATATATTTCTGCCCGCTGAAAGGAACAATAAGAACTAGAGCTGTAGTCAACCTCTTCTTCAATTCTGCGAATGCCAAATCTCAATTGTCATCCCAAACGAATCTAACATTTTTTTATGTCAAACGAGTCAACGGAGCTGCAACCTGAGAAAATCCCTCGATGAATCTACGATAATTCCCAGCTAGACCCAAAAAACTACGTATCTTTATAACATTAGTCGGCTGAGCCCAATCTGTAACGGCCTCAACCTTAGAAAGATCCACTGCAATGCCATCCTTGGATACTACGTGACCTAGAAATTTCACCTCCTTCTGCCAAAAATCACACTTCTCAAACTTAGCAAACAACTCGTTCTCCCAAAGGTCTGTAAAGCAATTCTCAAGTGTTCCTTATGCTCGGCCTCGATCTTTGAATAAATGAGAATGTCATCCACAATGACAATAATACTAGAGCGCCCCACGGTGAAGTACTATTCATTCAGGTAGTACAAAAAAGCAATTTTGTTCATCCACAAACACACTTGAATGAATGAATGAATAGTTTTTTGATGAACCGGTCTAGATAATACTAGAGCAAAAAACTATTCATTCATTCAGGTAGACACGAGAATGTCATCCACAAACACACTTGAGATTTGATGAACCGGTCTAGATAAGGACAAAAAACTCTGTTCATCAAATCCATAAAAGCTGCAGGAGCATTCATCAATCCAAACGACATAACCTAAAACTCGTAGTGCCCATAACGTGTCCTGAACGTCATCTTAGATATATTCTCCTTCTTGATTCTCAGCTGATGGTAACCCGATTTGAGATCAATCTTCGAAAAGAACTGCGTTCCCCGAAGCTAGTCAAACAAGTTCTCAATCCTAGGTAAGGGATACTTATTCTTGATCGTGACTTTGTTCAACTCGCAATAGTCAATACAAAGACGTATAGACCCGTCCTTCTTCTTAGTAAATAATACTAGAGCGCCCCACGGTGAAGTACTTGGCCGGATAAACTTCTGATCCATCAACTTAGATATTTGATCATATAATTTCTTAATCTCAACTGGTGCCATATGATATGGAGCCTTAGAAATTGGAGTTGTACCAGGTAAAAGATCTATACTAAAGTCAATCACTCTTGTCGGCGACAAACCGGGTATCTTCTGGAAAACATATAAAAAATCAGACACAACCGAAATAGAACTAATATTGACACCAGGGGATTTTAACTCTAAGAATGCCAACAAGCCCTCCCCTGACCGCGGAGGTTCCGAACTAGCAAACACAAATTTCTTCTCCCCAGGGATACTGAAAGTAGCCGTCTTCTCAAAATAGTCTAAAGTAACTCGATGCGTCGACAACCAATCCATACCCAGGATAATGTCAAACTCCTGTATTGGTAGTATTAACAAGTCTGCTGGATGGATGTGACAACAAATAACAATCGGGCAATCCCTTCAAATACGAGAAATAGATACCAAAGTATCGAGCAGTGTACCCACAAAAATCTCATCTTGCAATAAGGAAGACTCAAATCTAATAGAAAAAAGAAAATTGTATGATATGAATGAATGCGATGCACCGGAATCAAAAAGAACTCTAGCAGGCGAATAAGAAATGTGAATCGTACCTTCTACCATAAGTAGAGTGACGCGAGCACCTTTCCTCCCAACTGCGTACATCTTGCCTTGCCCATGGCCCTGACCCTGTCCCTGCTGCTGAATTGTATGCTGCTGTCTCTATCCTCCCGGAGGGCCAGGAACAATCTGCCTACCCTGCGGACCCAGAAACTGTCTCTGCTGAAACTGCTAAATCTTTTGTGGTCGCGGCTAGTGGCCAATAGGACCTTGAAACTGTCGCAATGGCTGAGGGCCTCTGTCTGGCCTAGGACAAAAATTCTTAGAGTTCCCTTCCTCCCCGCAGTTCCAACACGTACCAAAATCAAGTTGTCCTCCCCTGACTCTAGCTGGAGCACTATCAGTAATGCTGAACTTCTGCATCTTCGAACCCAAGTTCTCATACTGACTCTGGACTGCTTTGCCCTTATCGGGTCTTTGATCTTGTCTCACTTGGTTTCTCAAGTCCTTGAACTTGCGATCCTCAATATCGTTCTGCTTTATCGCCAAAACTTTAGACAAAACCTCCCTATACGAATTAGCCCCCGAAACAATAAAAAACTTCCTAAAGTATGGACGAAGACCCTTCAAAAAAAATTTCTTGCGTTGATCCTCACCCTAAACTATAAATGGAACATATCGAGAGAGTTCGTTGAATCACTGATCGTACTTTAAAATACTCATATCACCCTGCTCAAGCATGTAGAACTCTGTGATGCATACGTCCCTATAACTCTGCGGGAAATACTTCGTAAAGAACCGATCCTGAAAGGATGCCCAAAGTACTGGAGTCTCTATAATAGTCCTCTTGGCTGTATCCACAGTGATCTGCCTCACCCTGTAAAAGGTAAGTAGCAAGCGTCACCCACTGATAATCCGGACACTTCATCGCGTTCAGAGTCTTCTCAATGGACTTAAACCATGTCCCTGCCTCAGATAGAACCATCGTGCCAATTTTTTTAAATGTTTATACTTCTGAAGCTGCTCAAAATAACTGTACTCTCTGGCCACTGGGCTCCTGGCCTGCTGGAAATAGGCGGTAAAACTCTCCATAAACTGTTTTATCTCCGCTGAAACGACGGGAACAACTGGAATAGGTAAAATACCAGGCTACTCTGGAACTACTGGAGTTGGAGAAATATCCTGGTCAATCAGAACAGATCCCAAGCTCTCCTGACTGAGCCCTGGCTCATCAGCAGATGCACCACCACGAGTACATCCTGACTGAATAGCAATTTGTAAATGATATTTTTCTCCACAATTGTATTTTCATTCCTACACCCTTTCAATTTATTTTAAGAGATGCAATTAGCACGAAGTAACAGTAAATAAATATAGATGACACATGTAGTCTTCTAATCGTGCTTTATACAAGAACCTAGAAGAACAACAAGAATTCAATAAAATTATCCATACACTAGAACATTCAACAACTTTACAGGTTTAGAGAGGAAAATTAATAATTAATGAACCTCTGGGTTAATATTCGAACAACATAAAACTAAGAAAATAAGCAAAACAAGTCTTCTAAAGTTACATAAATAAACCCAATCAAGAGGATTTTTGAAGCTTCATCTTCAACCTTTTGCTACCAAAAGTGAAAGCTACAAAAGAAGAAAGAAATTTAGTGATTGAGCAAATTTTATATAGTCCAACATGGAGAACCTGGAGAAAAAGTAATTTGGTTTCACAAACTCAAAAAGAAAATATGCAACCCAATTATTAGAAAATATATCCTTTCTTACCCGGAATCTTTAATTTCCACGCGTATAATTACACCAAAGCTCATATTCCTGCGTCATTCCAAAATAAACTCAAAGACGCAACAAAAATAACTTATCATTGGTGCAAATTGAAAATCTATGCTACCTGCAATAATACTGATTGACTAACTAACTACCTGACTACTTTTGTCGTTAGGGAAAGCGTATATAAGAATAGAGAACTATAATTTCGAGAGCAACTAAGGAACTTGGGAGAGTTGTCCCGCCCAAAAATCCAAGGATTATAGCATATCTAAAACAATGTCATCCAGGGCGTGCTGGTCGGGGAATCCAAAGATTCGCCCCCACAAATAACCTTGTTAATAGGAAATAGATCAGTCATTCACTATAGCAATATCATCAGAGTAAAAAGAATAAAGCGGAGGCAAAAGATATATACATATCAAACTGAAATATACACAATATCTCGATAATGTACAGCGTCAAAAGCTAAGATCACACAAGAAGAACTAATACAAGAACAGATTTGCAGCAGCCAAAACTGTCTCCAACAAAGCTGAAGCCCTTAGCAAAACCGACAACTACTCTGCCTCTGAATAGGGGAAAATATGAGAGTGATCAAAACCACAACTCACTAATGCCCAACAAAGCTAAATAACTTACTAATAAAACTGGTGCAGAGAAAGAGGAAGAAATGAATAAGATATAAGATTTTAAAAGTACAGTAAATATGTAAGTGAAGAATGAAAGAATAGAGAGAAGAGAATTATGTTGATGTGATGATGATGCGATGACCTGATATGATACGGTGTGATATGATATGATATGATTCTAGAATTGTCCTAATGTGGATACTTATGATGTGATGAAGTCAAAAACTAGACCATATAAACCAATGCATTGGGTTGATCAGTTGCTAATGCATAATTACCTTAAAGAGATCTCAGTTAGATACAATGGGTACGATTGGGTTACCAACTCAAACACGCTAAAGGATTTATTACTTGATTAAAGTGTTCTGGGCTTTTCAACCCACGGAGGATAAGACAGGGACCCGAGGAAACTGTCTCATACCATCCCACACTCCCGAAGGGTAATAGATATGATAGTGTCCAGCCCAAACTTCAGCAACTTATTTTAATTCGATGTAGGAATCCTAGGTCCTATCGAGGGTCGGCCGATGTAGAACTTTGTTATGTATCCAACCCCGTTTAGTTAAATATATATATATATATATATATATATATAAAACACACTACAAACAGATTTCAATTATCAAAACACAACTGCCGCCACACGGCCAACACACACATAGGATAACCACCTACCTGAGAGAATGGTAAACAATCCTAACATAGATAAATAGTGACCACCAGTCACAACATCCAAACAACATCAGTCTCTACAAGACTGAAATACAGTATTCATGGACAAAGCCATGAGAATACCACACGAATGCGCAACTTCCTAAAGAAAAAAGAGAAACACAACTCTACATGCCTAACCATATGAAATGAGCTGAATTACCAACTACTGCAAAAGAAACAATAATGAACTATAACTAAATCACATAACACCTCAATGCCAAATGCATAACATTCTAACCAACACTAATTAAACTAGTAAGAGAATTTAGCAAGGAAGGGAGATTCGCCTGACACGAGCCTCGAATCTAATAATCACAGGACAACCCAAACTCAACACCTGCAATAAACACAACTCCGTAATTCAACAATCGCCCCAATCACAAACCCTAAAACAACCCACAATCACAAACCCTGGATTAAATCTAGCAATAAGGAAGAAGAAATAGAGGAAATCACTCACCGGATGAAGTGGCAAAGATCAACCCAACGACAAATCACAAAGGAGGAGCAATGGAAGAGAGGATTCCAATTGGAGAGCGAGTGAGAGAGAGTAAGTGAGTGCTGAATGAGAGAGAGAAAAATGAGATGAAATGGGTAATAAAGCCTAAAACCAACACCATCTCGAGAAAGGGACCAACGGCCAAGATCACGAAGAAAAGACCCAATCTGCACTACAACAAATACGGGCTTTTACGTCATTAAAAAAATGATGTAAAAGGGATTTAACGTCATTTTTACAAATGACGTCGAAGGCGATGACGTGGGAAGGTAAGGACTAACAACGTCATTAAATAAGTGACGTAGAAAGGTTTGTATTAACGTCATTTAATAAGTGACGTGTAAGGGGTTTTAAAAATGACGTTATTGATACCCAATTCCGGTGGTCAGCCGGCTAGTGTATTCTATTGACGTCACTAAATGACGTCATTAAAAAATGACGTAGTTGAAATCTTTTAACATCATTTTCAAAGTGACGTGGTAGAGTTTTCATACATCAACAATGACATTTTTAAAATGACGTCAATACCTTGAAAAATACAAAAAAAAAAAAAAAATTAAAAATCAAATATTGCAAAATATTATACAAAAAGAACCACCACCATATTATACAAAAGGTAAAATATTTGGATAAATTATATTACTTTCATTCAATACAATGTGTTCATGAATAAACCCCCATCAAAGTGTTATTGAACCCATACCATCCAAGGTATAAGCTAATCCAGCAATTTTCTTCTATGAAAGCCATTTCCAAAAGACTAAACCCCTATTCACAAAAAGAATGAACCAAAACTTCCAAAAAAAGCTTGTGTTTTTGCAGTAAGCCCCACATCAATTATCTTCGAGCAAGCTATTTCCAATCTGAAGTTTTACCAAATGAAATTCAAAGGGATTTTTTGGGTTTCTCATCTGGTAAGGGACATGGATCCGAGATTTCGGCAAAAGCTTCAAGCATGTTTATAACCTCAGCTGTGTCATCCAAATAATACTTTGCTTTACTTTTATTTTTTCCAACTGTGCAAGCAAAAACTTCAGCATTGGGGTAAAGCAATCCTCGACATTGCATTTTCAATTATTTTAAACATTTCCTCATCCAACCGATTGCCACCAATACACAAAACAAAATCAGCTTTCCTTTCATCATTGGCTATCGATGTGAACACCTTGTCAACAACTATGCCTTTACTGACACCCTGAGGTTTCACTTTAATAATAAATTGACCTCTTTTCACGGTAACAACTTCATTTGCTAGCACACTCTCTAGATGGTCTAACATTTCCTTCGCCTGGCACGACCCAATGCCTGGGTTAGCATCTTGATGGTGCCAAACCAAGCCACTTTCTTTGGTTTCAATAGAAGAGCCGTCCGTAGCCTTAATATATAACTTCATTACAGGCTCTGCCATTTGTATCCACCCAAAATCAAAATTCTGCCCACAACTTTCCCATTCTTTATCTTGCGACCATCTCATGTAGTAACCATGTTCTGTTACAATTCCAATCTCCTCGCATGGAGAAAACCACTTGCTTAAGTTGTCCCTCCCCCTTTCGCTGATAATGAAAACAATGCTTTTTGAATCGTCACAAAGTTTGTTTACAGTCCTCATCACTTGGTGTTTTGTTAATAGTGGTTTGGGGCATCACAGTACCATCATAGTCCAACAATATTGCCTTGTTCCTAGACTTCTTGTACGCTGATTCAATAGTGGATATTTCAAGCTTTTTGAAATTAGCATCTAGTGCCACAAGTCGAAAACCAAAGCCAATCCCCATCGCATAACATCTTCTCCTAAAGTGGTCCTTGCAACTTCTCTCCAAATCCTGCATGAAGCTCTGTGACCAATAGGCAACATCATGGGTGCTAACATACCTGTAGTGTTTCTCGTGTAGCAATTGTTTTTCAGATTCTGCCATTGAGATTTCCTCGTTTAATGCTTCCCCAATCGTTTCAATGTTCCATAGGTTGATGCGAATTGCCCCACTTAGCGAGGGAAAACAACCAACAAACTTCGACACAACTAACATACTCTTTTTTATGCCACTGGAATCTAATCCCGACCCTAGACCCGATACACCTTGTCTACACACAATGTACTCATATGGAGTCAAGTTCATGTCGTCTCTTACAGCAGAGACAACAACACATTCAGCAATGGAGTAGAAAGCTATTCTTTCGCTGATTGAAAGGGGCTTATCGATGTACACTATAGGTTCATACCCTGTATAACCAAACATTTTGTTGATCCTCTTGCAATTTACATTTATTTCTGTCTGCAGTTCATCGAGGTCTCTTCCACTCCCTCCAACAGGATTCACTAATGTAAAAGATAATTTTTGTTACTTGGACTCCTGTTACTTGCAAACGCTTCCACAATTTCTTCTGCATGTTGGAAATGTATTAGTTTGCAAAGCCTAGTTGAGAAGGAATTTATAGGTGAAAAGTCTCAATTATAATGCCCTATTTCGGTTTGAATGTGACAGCTTTACCTTTGGCAGAAAGCTTTGAAAGTGAGATGACATAGTTTCTATCACATTTAATGCCGAGTTAAGAGCTCCTTAAAGCTCTTCAATGTCAGCCTGTAAAAAAAAGTAGATACCCCCTCATATTATTTGGTAACACAATAGGAGATTAAACTCATGTCCGCAGCAAGCGTAGTTTATCAACTAATAAGAGGCGGTTCAAGTCATGAATTGACTAAATGCAAGAGAGACGTCTTATACTCACATTCTCATTGACTAGAAGTTGAAGTGAGGCAGCCTGCAAAGCTGTAATTGCTCCTGATAAAGAAGTTGAATAATCAACTTCCAGAGCCGACCATTCATTCAAATGTGGCATTTAAAATAGTCCAATACAAAGTATATATAGTCAAGATGATTATCTAGTCTAAAAATAACATATCATCTATTTTGCACTAACAAGGTTGTTTCCAGTAGTCTTACTTGAGATTGAATGATGGTAGATGTGGTTGTTGTTTTGTTGAAGTTTATAAGTTGAAGGCGCTTTGATTTGACAGACTCACGGAGTTGTGGCATCTTGGGCATAAGAAAGTTGAAAGAGGTCTGATAATAAATAAACCAAGTTAGAATATGCAAATGAGATAATATAAGCGAAGTGATGAGTGTGAGAAGGAACCTGAGTTGTGACGGACTGTGCGTGGATTGCAGATTTAGCTTTAGCAGAGATTCTGATAAGACACTTGTTTTTCCAACTACTGATAGAAATTATGTAAGCCATCTTGATAGTATCTGAGGTCCATTGTTCATTTGTCCATGGAACACATTTTACATACGCAAGCTGATATAAAGCATATTATGTACTCAAAAAACCCAATGGATGGAAAAAATGAATTAAGGTGAACACCTTCCAATAAAAAGTATACCTGAATGTCACCATGCAACTTCCAAGTGCAAGAAGCATTTTCCATTTAATACGGTACTTGCATTTGCAACATCAGATGCTTCCTGTTACAGGACAAATATTCATGAATACAAGGCACGCCTCTTAAGTAGTAAAATTAGTAGTAGACAATGATGATGTGGTTCTATAAAACCAACCTTCAGTAGTGAAGCTCCCCAACTAAATGCACCATTATTAACTCATTCCTTTGACAAACCCAGAAGTCTAGAAGCAAGACCAAAGTATGCAACTACATTTTCGGGTGATATCTCTAATGCATGTTGAAGATGTTCTATTCCCTAAAGGCAGAAAGAAAATTAAGCTAGTTAATAGGATTCCCAATTGTGCATGCAAAGCACACAAGCATACCAAAAGACACAGAAAAATAGTTACATATCATACACATAACATACATTCTACCAATATTGTGAAAATTAACTTTAAGCCGCGACGTGGTTACCATGTCAGTGTGAGGTGTAAGCTTCATTCTTTGATATGGCAAGAAGAAATCCCCAACAAGCGCATCTCTAGCTCATGTTGTGTCGACTGTCTTCACTGCAAATCTATTCACCCTTCCTTTGAAGTTCCAAATATTAATTAATATCATTCGTCCTTAATAATATTTCGCATAATCAAATACTAGTGTACACTAAAGAAAATTAACCTTAGTAAAGTATCTGCAACCCTTATTGCCATCAGTAACAACAAATAGCTTCAAACCATCATACCACAGGGACAAAACATTATTCTCGTCATTGGCATCTCCATGGGCTAGGAAAGCCACCTCGTCATCGCTCACCTGTGTAATTAATAATCCATTAACATAAGCAGCTAAAAATGCAGAAAGAACTAATAAATGTAATAGATCCTCAAATAAAAAACAAACCTTGATAAAATCAGCATCTTCCCAAATGCTTTTGATTCCTTCACGAGCTGCCTCGGGGGAAGGCCATAGAGGTTTGCAAATTTCCAAATTGTGGGTTTTTTTTAGGTTCCTTCTCACACACGGCTTCCGCTGCTATGTAGCTCACTCTCCTACCAGGTGCCCATGGGTTTCCTCCCGCCTATAGGTATGACCTACAACTATTCTTAGTATAGGTTTACGCAGTTATAGGTACGGAGTCCTTCTTTTGCTTCTGGATCTCATCTCGCGAGTAGGCTAGGATCCTTCTAAACCCAAATCTAACCCACTTGTAAGGTATTTTTGCAACTGGGCTTGCAAGCTACCATGGTGAACAATGGGCAAAGCACAGAAGGATTCTCAACCTAGCTTTTCATCAAAAGAAGTTTGATGAGGGTATTGAATGTTCTAATACATGAAATCCCTTTTGATCGATGAACAAATTAACAAAATTATGAAATTATTGATTGGGAAATTTACCTGATGCCAATCATTCTGTTCTTCAGAGATTAGGGTTGTAGAATGCTGAAATTGAACTAAAATCGAGACTAGCATCAATTGAAACTCTTCGATTATTACTTCCACCTCAGATTAGGGTTCCTTCTGTGCTTTAAGTTTGGTGGCTGCGATGCCTTTGCTTCCTCCTTTGATTTCAATATATGCTAAATCTTCTCCCGGTTCTCATCGATTCCAAAAATATCTCCCTTAAAAATCTCTCCCACCAAAATTTGGTTTCCCGCGATCACTCTATCGAGTCCCTCGAATAATTTTAATTAGAATAAACCACGTCATTAGTAAAAAAAATGACGTAAATACTAATAAATGCCGTTTATAGACCAATTAAGTCATTTCTCAAAGTAACGTTATTTTTATATTTTAACGTCATAGTTAAAAAATGACGTTGTATGCTAATAAAAAAATGACATTATAAGTTCAATACCTTACAATTATAAGTTGTACATTTTTAACAAAAGCTTCCCATTGATTGTAAGGTACATCTTCCAGACATTTTTCGAGAGCTTGTTCATACTCATCATTAATGTCTATTAATTTTCTCTTTTCAACTTTGAATTTGCGCCAATCCTTTCCCATAGATATTAATGACCATTATATTTTGACAAATGTCATCGAATGGTTAGAAGCACTTCACATACCTACAAGCCCAAAACTATATAAAATAGAGTTTGCTAGTGGATAACAAGCTAAATGTCTATTTTAATGTTTTTTCTCCCTTATTTCCTAAGATTGTACGAAGTGCTAGTGGAATTCACTTTTTTACTTCCTAGGGGATTTTTTGTTGTTGCAAATTTACCCTACAATTGGAATTGTACTTGAGCACTTCGTACGGAAATCAAAATGTTACCGCATAAACTTCGAGTTGCTACTGTAAAAGCATGTAGAGCATAAACCAAAACCAAAATCTAAACAAAATGTATAAAAGATCGTATGCTGTAGATGATAAAGATACAGAGTAAAGATCAGATTTCACTAGGCAAAATCTTTTGTTCAAACAACACAAGAAAAAACATTTGAATGGGAGATCCGAACAACTACAACCTAGGTACAACATTTTGAAAGTGCAAACTACTCCAATTCGAGAGATGATCGTACAAACTCAAACAAAATCATCCACAAATAACAACTAACAACATCAAACGAGTGTAAATTATGTCATACCTAAAAATAGATATTAAACCCTAATCGGTTGCTGAAATTCCTTGATTTCTTCAAAGATCAGAGTTCATCTGTCAAAAATAGCAAAAACAATGCATATTGAAATCAAAATCGGAATCAATTTCATGAAAAACATGAAATTAGGAGAGTTTGAGTAGATTACCATTGTGGGAGATAGGGATTATAGGGAGTTGAGATTGAGTGACGCGGGATTACCAGGTATACAAAAGAACAAACTTTCATCGTATTCATCAACTGAGTCTTCAAGAGCGAAGAAATCGATCCACTTGGGGGGGCTAATGTGCTCGTCGATGTCGTCTTCGATGTTTGTCGGCTCCAATTTACAAACCAAAGAGAGAGGTAAAAAGTTTTAGAGAGAGAATTGTAAACATGGATTTGGGAGAAGAGATTTCATTTTGACTGATTGAAGATTGCTGGAGAAAATTAGGGTTCTTAGAGAGGGAGAGGGAGAGGGAGAATTGAAGATTTTTTTTTTCAAGGAGCTTGAAAAACTCTAGTTTATATTCTCCATCGTGAAAACGCGAGTTATATCAACGTCAATTGAAGTAAAAACGACATAAATGCTATAACATATATTTTCACGTCACTAGCAAAAGTAACGTCAAAGGGATATAAGGCGGCAATGAAGTCATTATGTGAGGGAATGACGTTGTAGCTTACCCAAATACGGAAGAAAATAAAATATTATACTTATTATGTCAGTTTTCATATAAATAACGTTATTTAAGTGATATAAAAGCCTATTTTTGTTGTAGTGCTGGTCTTTTAAACACCCCTCTATTCGAACAGTAGATATTTCTATTCAAACAAAACAAAGCAGGTAGAAGTGTATTCGAACAAGAAAGGGGTTGTTCGAACAGAACCAATTAGAAAGAAATATATTCGAACAGGAAAGGTATTGTTCGAATAAAATGAAGCAGATAGAAATCTATTCGAACTGGAACAAGTCTGTTCGAATAAAAAAAAGCAGATAGAAACTTATTCGAACAGAAACGAGTTTGTTCGAATATAACAGGTAAAAACTCAGAAAACCAAAAAGATTCCCTCGAGCAAAAACTGGGAAAAACCCAAAGTAACATCCTCAGATCCCTCCCGGATCACACACCACACAACAACATAAAGCAACAACAATAACAACACGCCTCCACCAACCCAACCACGGGCTCCCATAGCCACAACACAACCTCCTCCGCCAAAACCACTGAAACACCGAAATGAAAACACAAAACCTAATAAATGCAATAATATGAGGATGCACGATGCTTAGTAATATTTGCAGAGGCAGAGTAGCATATGAGGATGCATAATGAATAAAATAAAATGATAAATAATTATAAATAAAAAATCCAGGACACTACAAGAGTACTGGTGAACTAGGAAACAAAAGTGAGTTGAAATGGGAAAGTTTGGAAAATTTCAATAAAGAAATTTGATTTAAGGAATAGGCGAATTTAGGGACAGGTCTGGTGGAAAACACTTTAAAATCCAGATATGTACTGCGAATCACATTAAGCCTTATAACAGCGTATACAAGTTTTCAAGTTCATTTTTTATTTAGATTTCTGGAGTGCGTTATGCACATCTTCAGTCAATTGCAATAAACAATTTTTTTAAGACATACTTGAGTATTATGTATTCCTCTCCAAGGATTTGCTACCCTGAACCAGTTGTTAATACATAATAAAGCATCTGACCTAACAGTTTTGTCTGCACAAAAAGAAAATAATTCTGTTTTAGGCACAATTACAATTATTACGAACCATAATTTGTAAAATATGCCACAACAGATGACGATCGTAAAGGAAAGTTTTTTGTAAGCTCTATGATACAACATGACCCAGTCCAGAAAGAACACTTAGTAGTGAAATCACTCAAAGGGCTAACCTTACTCTGGTATGCAACAACAATTCGTGTACCTGTAAATAAAAGCGAACCCTGTCAGTATGAAAAAATATAAATGCTTTCTCATTCCCGACGTTGAGACTATGAGATGACAAAATAGATACGTTGAGAACCTGGAGAAAAAATAATTTAGTTTCACAAACTCAAAAGGAAAATATGCAACCCAATCATTAGAAAATCTTTCATTTCTTACCTAGAATGCTTCACTTTCCATGCGTATAATTACACTGAATATCATATTCCTGCAACAGAAACACGGAAAGATCCCGTTGTCTATTAGAAATCAAAACCAATGGGTGCCTAAATAAGCAACAACTTACTCAAGTAAAACCAGATCATGCAACTCATATTCCCCATAAGATAATCAAGAACAAGATCATGTAACTCATATTAACTGCACATATTTAAATAGGGACTTTCCAGTAAGATATCCAAGAATAAAAAAGAAAATAAAGCCACACTTACTGAACAAAAAAGACTTGCCTATAAAAGCCTTCATTTGAGAGTCCAATTCAACTCCCCACCTACCATACGTGCAGTATAAGAAAGTTCAGTTGCTATTTCTATTTCACAAATCACATATATGAATCTATACATGCATTACACTTACACCAATGGTTGCCAACTAAATCAATAGATGATAAGAAAATATAACTTGATGCAGAAAATGCAAGGAATAATATACTGACCTATGACAGATGACATAACACCTTCAAGTGTCATTGGCTGCACACCAGGAGTACCAGGTAGGTAACATGCAGAACCTGGTGTAATAGGCTGAATGCCAGGAGAGGACGACACATAAGGGCTTTGTGCATTTGCTGCTCCAGAATAATAACTTTGTTATTTTGTGGACACAATTTCAAATCATAAAGAATAAAATGGAAATCCTCTTTAGTTACCATAGGCGGGCCTATTTAGCTGTGGTGTTCCAGGCTCACTATAGTTACCGCCATGAGTCTTAGACCAATCGGAACTTGGCGTAGGTGCTTCATACGGCCGAGCAGAAGGAGTTCCTGGCTGCAATAATTTTTTTCCCAGCAAGTTATGAAATGTGATGAAACTAAAAGTAATGCAAGCAAGATCAAATACCTGATTCCATGGGGTTGCAGCTCCCCATGAGGCTGGGTTTCCCTCTTCCCAATTATGCCTATAATAGTTTGTGATCATTCATTGAACTAGTCATCATCAAACTTAAAAAAGATGATGTACACAATAAGCATGCATCATATATCCTACTATCAATATAAGGTCAGAGAAAAACATGAAAGGAAAGGTACCATCTTGGGTAGGAATTCCTACATCTGTTGCCCTGCCATTTAGTGTTTTCGAGAAGGTTCTTTCAGATAATTCTAACTAGGTTATAGCCGACACAATACATTCTCTAAAGCAAAGATTAGGAGGAGAAGATTTTGGCATACTTGGTCAGATCCACAAGCCAGTTTTGCAGCTTTCGGCACCACCTCAGTTGGTACAAGAGTTGAAAAATGAGATAAAGAGTGCAAGGATGCCTTGGCCTGGTGACGAAGGAGAGCAGAGATGGGAATAAGCATGGATTGTAATAAAGAAGGTTTGGGCTTCAAAATGGAATGAGAGAGCGTATTTCAGCTCACGAAAGATGAAGTTAGATCATGACGGTCTCTGCATGGCTGTACTAGTTCAAGAAATAATAAATGCTGATTATGCCTTCGTCGTACACACTACTAATCCATCATCTGAAGATTTAACGGAGATATATGCCGAGGTGGTCAAAGGACTTGGAGAAACTTTAGTTGGAGCTTATCCCGGCCGTGGTTTGAGCTTTGTCTATAATAAAATAGACCTCGATTCCCCCAAGGTATTGGGTTACCCAAGCAAGCCTATTGAACTGTTTATAAAACGATCAATTATCTTCCGATCTGACTCTAATGGTGAAGATCTGGAAGGTTATGCAGGAGCTGGGCTATATGATAGTGTGCCAACGGATGAGGAAGAGAAGGTTGTCCTTGATTACTCCACAGATCCACTAATAGTTGATAGTAAATTCCGACACTCAATCCTCTCAAACATTACAAAAGCAGCCCATACAATTGAAGAACTTTATGGATCTCCGCAAGATATCGACGGTGTTGTGAATGATGGTCAAATCTTTGTAGTGCAAACAAGACCCCAGATGCAATCTTGATTCTCACGTCACAAACATAAAATGCAGTGTTGTCAACAGAAGAAAAGCATACAGTAGTCATGGCCGGGTTTATGCATTCGGAAACGAAAAATGAGAAAAAATTTAATAAGTAATAATCAAGGTATACCATATTGCTAAAAATAAGTAATAATCGGGGTGTACCATATTCTTAGTTGACTAGAGCTACAGCGTGCCTCTTTTGAGATCAAATAATTGTAAAACTGTTGCAAGTACTACACAAACAATAGCTTATAAAAATTATGTCTTTTAAAAAAAAGGCATGATTCTAAAAGTTGATTCGGTATCCGATTATTAATTAGACCGGTAAATCAAAATCTTCAGGAATACCGTTGATTTTCTTTGCAGTAGTAGTCTAAGTATTGTTTGAATTTTAATACAATGCTTATAAAAAAAATATGATTTAGCTGTTGTTGTTGCAAGATGGGGAAGAAACGAGAAGTTGATCATATCCATATTGGCTCACAGAAATACAGCACAGTACAACCTAATCCGTAAAACTTATGCTGAAACTTACGGAGAAGATCTTCTTAAATCACTTGAGAAGGAACTTTCAAATGATTTTGAGGTAAGTTGTTATCCCTACCATTTAGTTTTAGTTTTACAGTAATTTGACAACTATGATTTTCATTCAGCATTATTTAGTTTGGTTTACGTTTGAGTAATCATCTGCTTCAATATTTCTTACCTCTGTTTTGATTTAACCGAGGGTAATTCTACTATGGACAATGAATCCTGCTGAACGTGATGTTTTTTTGGCTAATGAGGCTACTAAGAGGTGGACTTCAAGTAATCGGGTTTTAATGGAAATAGCTTGTACAAGGTCTTCACATGAATTATTGTTGGCTAAGCAAGCATATCATTCCCGCTTTAAGAATTCCCATGAAGAAGATGTTGTTTTTCACACAACTGGGGATTTCCACAAGCTTTTGTTACTTCTTGTGAGCTCATACCATTATGATGGACCAGAAGTAAACATGAAACTTTCCACACAAAAAAAGTAAACATGACACTAGCAAAATCAAAAGCTAAGATACTCCATAAGCATATTTCAGAGAAGGAGTACAGTCATGACGATTTCATCGGAATTTTGACTGCAAGGAGCAAAGCGCAGGTTAATGCAACACTGAACCACTACAATAATGAATTTGGTACTGCTATTACCAAGGATCTGAAATACGAGTCTGAGGACGATTTCCTAGGCATAGTGAGAGCTACGATCAATTGTTTGACCTGCCCATAAAAGTATTTTGAGAAGATTATATGACTGGGGATCAACAAGCAAGGAACAGATGAATGGGCTCTTACTCGAGTTGTAACAACTCGGGCTGAAGTGGACTTGAAAAAAATAAAGGAGGATTACTACAAAAGGAACAATGTGCCACTGGATCGTGCAATTGGGAAAGACACCTCTGAAGATTATGAAGAAATGCTTTTTGCTCTCGTAGGAAGGGACTGTGTCTAAGCTCTCTTTTATTTTCAAGATAAGTTCCGTTATGTGACAAATTGTGAGAACTACGATTTTGCAATATTTGGTTTTAGGGTTGCGTGTGTTTCTATTTGACAAAACATGTTTCCATTATCCAGTTTTTATAATAAACCATCTTACAGGGAAAAATAATAATAATAAATAATAATAAAAACCATACCAATTGCACCTTCTTGGACTCTCGAAACAACCTTCACATGATCCCCAAGTACTTGCAAAGTTCTTTTTCATTCATGGCCAGAAAACTGTCATAGCATGAAGAAAATCATTGATCAAACACCACATTCATGTTGCCCATCCATTATTTCCAGATCTTCTAAAGTCATAGCATCCTCATCATAACAAAGAAAAACAGGAATTACGAGGGGAAAATGCAACATATGCAAAGTGGATTTCATAGTTGTTTAAGAACATAAGCAATATGCTTACATTCAAGTTCCTTTTGGTAGGATGAGAAGATGTCTCGAAATTCTTATCCTCGCTCAGACTTTAACCCTGCAAATTGCAATAAATAAATAATTAATTATACATTTAAAGAATATAAAAACAGATAATTACTTTACGTGAGGTAATTCCTGAGTAAAAAGCAATCATATATCATTCAAAGAAAAATATAGCCAAAAAAGGTTAAATATGCATTTTTGTATTCATGATAAAATCACATTTGACCAAAATAAATTTAATGGATAGAAAAAAAGATGCTAAATGAAAAACAGTTAAAGTAGAATATGATCATAAAGTTGTTGACATTGAAATGCACATAAACTAGACAAATATGCCCTCACAGTAACTTCTTTCATAGATAATATCTTCATCGTTGGTACTCATGTCAAGTCTTGAGACATCCATTAATATGGAAGATGTATCGGCGTCCTCATCAAACATCCCCAACTCATGAAAACCTCTTGGTAGAGCTTTCAGTACAATGCACCAACTAGATGAATCGTTTTCCCTAGAATAAAACACTTGTTCCGCTTGTGATGCTAAAATGAATGGGTCTCTTTCCAATCGATTTCCTCCTTGTGGAAAATTAACCAATGTAAACCCTTCCTCAATTTTGATACCATTTTTAATGTTTGCCCAATCACATTGAAATAGAGGAATTTGAAAGGTGTGGTAGTCAAGTAAGAGTATATCTTTGATCACCCCAAAGTATAATACATTGTCAACTTTTTGATTCTTGTCTTTTGTACTAGATCTGCACATTGTTTCCGCTTTAATGAAAACACCACTATTTTGTGTGGACTTCTCAGCATCTTTTGTATGGAACCTTTGCCCGTTAATAATATATGCAGAACAAGATAGTGCTTCTCACCTAGGACCTTCCGCAAGCCATTTTAATATCTTAGTAACTGTATTAAGCATCTCCGACTCTATCTGCTTAAGAATTGGGATGATTTTGTTAGAACTAGCATAAGGTATAAATTAAGTTGATACCATAATTAAGTAAAATATAACCTTAGCTTTTAACCATGCGGAAAAATTATTTGCATGTACTTTCCAGAGTAGGCTTTTATTTCTTGACAGGTTCCTATTAGATTGCATCAACTCCTCCAAAGGCATCCTATTTGAAAGATGAAATAATTAATTAGTTGTATAACAGTAACTACTAATAATTAATGGAAGGAAATCTATTATACTTACTCTAAATATGGCTCTACTTCAGTTGTATTAAATAATACATAACGATGAGCACTCTGTAGAACTTCATCATCCAATGTAGTTGGCTTTTTCTTTAAGATTGGACGACCCTCGAGAATTACATCATTATCAAAATCTAGATTTCGACTTCATATACCATCTAGTTCGGCAACCTGACTAATATAATCACTACAAAACTTCATACACTCATCCGCAACGTAACATTTCGCTATACAACCTTCAGGTCGTGCACGATTCCCAACGTATCCTTTCAACGTCTTCATATATCTAAAACCAATATATAATTCAAAAACAACATTTTAGCCTATATAATTTTTAATCAATAAAGCCATTTACTCAAACTAGATAAAAATAGTTTAGTGGGCACCTCTCAAAGGGATACATTCAACGATAATGAATTGGTCCACATAGTCGAGCTTCTCGCCCATGGTGAATACACAAGTAAACCATAATATCAAAGAATGAAGGAGGAAAGTACCTCTCAAACAAGCATAAAGTCTCAGTAACTTCTTCTTCAAGGGCCTCTAGTTCTCTTCTATCAATAACTCTTTGACATAATGCATTAAAAAAAGCACACAACCGAAAGATCGCATTCCTTGATCCTTTCGGAAGAAGTCCTTTTAATGCCACACATAAAAGTTGTTGCATTAGCACATGACAATTGTGAGACTTAAGCCCCAAAATCTTACAATCTTCCATTGATATGCAATTCCATATATCTGAACAGTAACCATCAGATAGCTTCATCATTAATAGCCTCTTATAAAAGATTTTTTTTTCTGACTTTGAGAGTGTATGCGGCGTTGGTGGAAGATATGTTTTCATCCCTACTTCCTTTGGATGCAAGTCATTCCTGATTCCCATAACTTCCAAATCTTTACGATAATTCAAGCCATCCTTTGACTTTCCATCCAGATTGAGTAATGTATCAATAATGTTATCACACTCATTTTTCTCAATGTGCATTACGTCTATATTATGGCGCAAAAGAAGACGCTGCATAATAAAACAAGTACTTTGATCTATTTATTATATTTACCGAAAAAAATTGAAAATGAAAGTGTAATGGCTATTACCTCTCAATATGGTAATGTGAAGAAAATTGACTTTTTCTTCCACATTGGAGTAGGTTGTTTCTTTTGTTTATCATCCTTCTCGCCTCCTTGTCAATCATCATTTTCTAAATTATGTATCTCCTCGCCTCCTTGTCCCTTGTCATTTTCTAAATCTTGTACCTTCCGTTTGTTATTCTTCTTCTTTTGCAAGGGTTTGTTATTCTTTTTACCTCCTTTTCCCTAATCATTTTCCAAATCCTTAATTTTATTAAAAACTTGTGAACCAGACATAATTTGAGGCCTTTCGCCATATTCGAAGTTTCAATCAAACCAACTTCTTTTTGATCGAAATGCATGATTCGAAGGAAGAAACCGTCTATGACCCATAAATATCATTTTCTTACTGTATTTTAGCCATTTTGAACATGTCCCCTTAGCACATACAGGGCATGCTCGTTTCCCCTTTGTTGTACATCCGGCTAAGTTTCTATATGCGGGAAAATCGTTTATCGTCCACATTAACACAACACTCAAATTGAAAGAGGTCTTGCTAAAGGCATCATATGCCTCCATTCCGTCATTCCACAGCTTCTACAAATCATCAATAAGGGGTCGTAAGTATATGTCGATGTCATTCCCTGGTTGCTTAGGCCTAGGGATTAGCAAAGTTAGCATCAAGTTTTCTTCATTCATGCATAGCCATAGGGGGAGTTGTATGTAGCCAACATCACCAACCAACAACTGTACCTAGAGCTCATATCCCGAAAAGGGTTAATCCCGTCAGAAGATAAAGCAAGTCTAAGATTTTGTGACTCTCCCGAGAAAGAAGACCACTTCTTATCAATGGTCTCCCATGCTAAGGAATCAACTTGATGCCTCATTTTCCCATCCTAAATTTTATTACTGTAGTGCCATCGCAATTGTTCTGCCATTTTCGTAGACCTAAATATTCTTCGAAACTTTGGTATTATAGGAAAGTATCTTAAAACCTTCTCTACAACTCCCTTATTTACCTTTTTAGTACGACGGTCTACCTTCCACCGAGAAGAACCACATTTTGGACATATTTCTACTTTCTCAAGATCATTCCTAAACAAACAACAGTCATTAACACACGCATGAATCAAATCGTATTTAAGGTCAAATGCCTTGAGTAACTTCTCCGTTGCGTATGTAGAATCAGGTAGTGTGTTATCGTGTGGTAACATATCATGGAATATTCTCATAAGCTCGCTGTAACCCCCATTCGATATACCACTTATAAATTTTTGCTTATACAAGATAATTGTTGTTGATAACTTTGTGTACTTTGTACATCCTGGATATAACTGTGTTTCAGTATCTTCTAAGAATTTCATGAAGTATTCCTCACTTATCTTTTCAACATGTCCACCAATGTCTTCATCTTGGCCATGCACGGCTCTACGTAACTTATATGTCTCTGATGTCTCCACCCCAAGATTTTTAGTACTTGGCAATTCTCCATGCAAGAGCCAAGTTGTATAAGTCAAATCAATTCCATTTATAACTAAGTGCTCATAAATAGAAAAAGAACTTTCACAGTTAACATTCTGACATTTTCTTCAAGGGCATCAAATCAAGTTCGGGTTCTTTGTATTCAACTTAGCAAATTCAACAAACTTCCTCACTCCATCTTGATACTCTTGTGAAACTCTACAACGAGAAAACATGAATCATCAACCATTTAAATACACCAAAAACTATGCTATATTAACTTCACTTAAGTTTTTTATTTTGAAACCTGTTAAGATATACCCAAGCTTTATCCATCATGATTACACCACTTGCTAAATTCAAACCTGAATAATACTAAGGTGATATACACAATTTAAGTTTAAAACTAGCATAATCGGTCATAATTTGAGAGTGATACATTAATCGAGTTAGAACATATAAGGACATCAGAGATCATTCAATAAGAAAAAAAAATTAAAAGGAAAGCATAAGATTTAATAGAAGAATTGAGCAATAACAAGATAATTACCTCAATTCATAACCCCAATCATTAGCTTTTCAAACCAAAACCACTATGACCAGCCCTAAAGAGAAAAAGACCTAACCAGCATGAGGATTACCTCATTTTTATCAAATAGAAGCTCAAATTTACAAAATCCCAACATTCATATGAAGAATATGATATTTACAGCTGCAATTGAGAAGCTTTGATCGATAATCAATAATTACCTCTAAGCTCTAACTGAATTAACACCTTCTCAAGTCCTATAGAGAGAGAAAGAGAAAGTGAGATAAAGTTTTATCAGTATGAGGATTGTAATTATGGAAGAAGAAGTGGAGGTAGATGAAATGGAGGAGCGGGTTACTTCCATCGAGCGAGAGATCAGTTAGGAGCTAAATGTATTTTTGCAGGTTTTGTCAGTTATAGGATATTTTGGTGTAGTCTAATTGATTTTCTATAACAATAATAAACTTCTACTCTGGTATAAATGAAGGGGAAGCGACCAGAGTTCAAGGTTGGCAAAAATTTATATGATACCATGAACTTCTAAAATTTCCACGAAACTACACCCAAAGTCATAAAACTAGATGAAAACCCAAAAATTAGCATAGAAGAGAAAAAAAACTAAAATTCAAATTAAAATTCTAAGATAATAGGAGAGTGCTTACAATTTTAAATCAATGATTGACGGGGGAAATTGAACTAGGGAGTGGGAAGGAAGGAGAAAGGAAAAGAAGGCTAGCAAATTACATAATCAACATGCTCAAAATAATTATATTTGCTCTATTTGTGAGTACCTCACCGATGACATTATGCATGATGTTTTCAAGTGTACTGTTGCCGATAAGATTTGGTTTGCTTCCATGTTCAATTTTAGAACGCTTTTTTGGCATTTACAGTGATTGTTTTAAATCAAGGGTTTTTTAATCGAGGTCTAGGTATTAATCCTCCATTTTCAAAAAAGATTAATCGGTAAAGATCGTATATTATTGGTTTATTTTTTCTTCACTTTTGCTTGAATTAAACGTAGGATTAATCTTATTTAATCGAGTTTAATCGCATAATTAATCATATTTAATCGTAATTAATTATTAAATAATTGTAGGTTAATACAATAAATAATATTTTGCTAATATTTTTATTTTTTAGAAGAAAAATTCATTTATTTAGATCTTTATTAGAAAATAATAGAATTGATAGACTTAACATTCATTTTTGAAAATTAATTTTTGTCATATTTAAGACCTTTTGATTATGTAAGTAATAATTTTGAGAAGAAAATACATGATAGACACGTAATATTTACGTGTACAACTCCTAAATTTATATCTACCTAGCCATTTATTAAATAAATGTGACACTAATAGTATTTTTGTTTGTATTTACAGAAATCGGTCACATGATAAATAAGTCGTATAATTTTCCGATTTTTAATGAAGAACAAGGGTGATGCACTCCAACAATGATTCTCATTTGAAGTTGTCAACCAAAGGCCTATGCGTGGAAGCCATTGAAGAGAATTAAATATATATATTATTCTCATGAGTTGTAATACTTGATTTTAGGCATTGTTTAGCAGATTTTATATTGATGGTGATTTTTAGTAACCCTTCCTATACTCTATAAATAGGAGGAGAATCCTACCCATAAGGGATCATCTTGGAGAGTGTAAATCAAAGTTCATAGCAATAAAGTTTATTCTTTCTCTTGTTCTTGTCTTTTAATTTTATCATAGTAATAGTAGTATGGAAATGATCAAAGGGATGAGTAGTTTATCTTCTTAGCCAAAGCTAGAGGAAGCTCCACCCAATGTAGCTTTAGTGTAGATTGTGTAGCTTAGTTAGAGTAATTACCTTCTTTTTATCCCGAAATTTTGCATATTTGTATTTCGTCGTCCTATGCTTGACCATAGGTAGGATTAGGAGGAATAATAAATCTATGTAACCATCTTATTGGACCATAACAAGATATGTTAGGAACATGAAGAAGATAACATAATCCATACTTATCAACTGAACCATGGTTGAGTAAGTTGGTTTATGGGTAGTTCCCGATTACTAAATTTCTTACATTTTTTGATGTATTGCATATGCCTGACCAAGGATATGTGATACGGGAACTCGAAATTTACTTTAATTATTTATGCTATCTAAGGGTTTTAAAGGGTAGAGTGAAATCGATGCCTTGGTTTCCACTCTAATTTATTTTGCAATTTGTTTCGTTCTTCTTTTTATTTCAAAACCTACTCAAACTCGTTGTTATTGGATAAAACTAGTAGCTCGAAGTATAATTCGCACAACAAGTCTTTTGGGATATGACCCCGCTTACCCTTGTACTTGACGTACACCGTGCGCTTGCGGGTCTTTTATGACGTCGGTTTATAATCGATCAATACAAGTATACAACTACTACATTTTATTTTATTAGATAAGACCAAGATTTATAATATGTATTTTAAAAAATTATTTTTGTTTTAATTAAGACCCATTGATCCATAATAAAGCCAAGTATATATACATGAAAATATAGTTTCGAGGATAATAAAAATATACTTCAAGAGATTTAATCTCGATTAATCAGGATTTGTATAATATTTAGATGAAATTTAGCTCATAAATTTATTACAGATTAATCTTGAGACTAAGTCAATATTAGATGGGATTAATCTTTAATTGTTCGGTGATTTTTTCAGATAATATGGGTTTTTAAAATTTAAAGTTCAGAAGAATTATGCCCGAATGAATCTGGTCGGTATATATATATATATATATATATATATATATATATATATATATATATGCGTGATTAATTAGGATTAATCTAGATTAAAATACCATTGTTTTAAATGTAGTGATTGTCATCAAATCGCATGCCTCTTATCCAAATCATTTTATTTTATTTTTAACGCGTTCTATTATTTTATGTTTTCTTGCAATATATTGCAGTTTTGAAACAAAAAGATTTTTTGAAGAGAAAACTACTGACATTGATATAATCTTTTCTATGATTGCCCAACAATGCTCTATTTCTTTGATTACTCTTAACAATTGCAAACCCTTAAAGCCTCATGTGTTTCCCATGGTGATGGTGGTAGCTTCTTGTCAATTACAGGAAAGACTTTTATGACTGATGCAGTTAGAGATCCTTTGACTAGAAATTTGGGCTTGGTTATGTTCTTAATCCCAAATTCAACATTGAATTTGTAGGCTACAAGCATTGCTTTACTTGATGTACAATGGAGGCAAAAGCTTGTGAAATTTGGTGAGAGCTCAGCCTGAGTGGAGAGTTCAAAGATCAAAGTGTGGTGATTTTTTGTGATGTTGCTGCAATGATTTAAGCTCTCCAAAATAAATCTAGAGATATATCTTCGTATGCAAATTCTTTTGGTCATACTATTCTATTCTACATCACTAGGAGATTTCAGATAGCTTATTTTTGTTAAGATCGACAAAAAATTTAATGGGCATGCTCGAGATCTGGCCCAACTAGTTTCTTACTTGAACATTACCTTTAATCAAGAATAGTAGTTCATAAATGTTATGGTTGCTCCACAATTGTGTTTCTCTAACCACACACTTTTAATATATTTTAATAATGCAATTCACATGAAAATAATATTAACAATCATAAATAGATCAGACATCTAGTCAATCAAACCATACTTAATTCAAAAACTTAACAATAATCTAACAAAATAACGACAACTTTATGCATAAAAGAATCCTTACTTAAAAGCATTGATTAGCATTACATGTTTGGAGAGGAAAACCAATAAAACATCTATGGTTTCATATTTGACAATAGAAAATTTAGTAAAATAACAATAAGAATTAGTCTTCTAAATTTACACAAAGGAACCCGATCAAGAGGATGTTTGGAGCTTCATCTTCAACCACTTGTGACAATAAATAAAGGTTGTAAAAATAAAAAGAGCTTCAGTGGGTCACATTTGAATAAAATACATATAGTTTAATGAGGCACAATTTAATATATGGAGGCACTTTATAAATCAATTAGGCAATACCTAAGTTTTGTCAATTGTGACAATACGGTCGGTCGGCCATGCAACTGAGCTATCCAGAGCTTCTCCTATTGTATCCGCATCCATTGATGCTCTCCATAGTGGAGCCAAAGGTTCTTTGGTAAGAGTTACCCAAACCATTGATGCATTTGGCCCAAGAGGTTTAAAAAGAATGATTTTGTTAGGATCATTCGTCACCCAATGCCCATGAGCAACAACATCATTCCGCCCCATAATACTTAACAACTTGCAATTAAACTCACGAATAGTACTTCCATGTTAGGACTATTATAAGAGAAAATGAAACAAGTTATTTCAAATTAGGAAAGTACTTTTATTGAAAATGAATAATCATACTGAAAGATATTACTTGGGAAGAATTAGATGCAGGTGGATCTAGGACTTTCTGATTTGCCACGCTTTGTCCCTGAATAAATATTAATTGAAAAATGAGAGTAAGTAAAATTACATTAAAGTCATTGAGTCATACGAAAGTTTTTGAAAAATAATCATCATTATGCTTTTACAATTGAATTTTCTCGAGGAATATGAGTAGGTGGTTGTAAATTGGGTTCAACTCTCATACTCTTACCCTGCAAAAGAAAGAAGCTATATATTGGATTCAGCACTATACAAGTATAAATCTAGTTATTTTGGTTATCCAAGTCAAAAAAAATAAAATAAAATAAATTCAGATCTTCCTGAATGAATATGATTGTTGTCATAACACCAACATCATAACCAAGAAGAACAAAGTTAAGAGAGGCAAATGCAATATAGGCAAAGTGGATTTCAAGACCTTCTTAAGACTCTATAACTAGATTTTAGATTTCAAAGCAGTTTAAGAACAAATAAATTTAAATTTAAGGGAACATAGGTGGAGGCAATTTATGGAAATAAGGGTCCCAATGAAACTCTTTCTAAACAATAACAAATAATTTTAAGGAGTTGAGTCATTAGAGCTATAAATAAAGATCAAAATCAGTATACTTATGCTAGAATTCAATTCGGTACGATGAGAAGTTGTCTCTAAGTTTTGATCATCGTTCAAATTTTAACCCTGCAAATTGCAAAAAACAAATAAATATATTATATATATGATACAATATTATCTTCTATTTACATGAGGTACTTGCCAAGATGCAGAAGTCACAATTGAAGAGTATAATTGTGTAAAAGAGCTATTTTTTAAGAAGTAGTTTAGGAGTTAAATATGAAAGAAAAGCAGAAGGAATTTTCTTTAATCCTTAGAGTTTCTTAGGCACCTCTATTCCCCGACATGACTGACTGGTAACAAGCTTTCTTGCTCTTTATCATAGTTGTAGTCATAGTCTAAAAAAATAGCAACTAGGTTTTATTTTGTGGTTGAAGTAGCCTTTCCCTAAATGCTAAAGGTTCACTACGCACCATGTCATTCCCCAAATTCCAATAATTAGAGCATATCTAAAATAATGTCATCCAGGGCGTGCAGGTCAGGGAATCTAAAGATTTATTCCCACAAATAACCATGCTAATAGGAAATAGCTAAGTCATTCACTATAATAATATCATCAGAGTAAAAAGAATAAATCGGAAGCAAAAGATATATATATATATATATCAACTGAAAATATACATACAATATCTCGAATAATATACAACGTCAAAAGCTGAGATCGCACAAGAACAGAATCTGCAGCTGCAAAAACTATAACCAACACAGCTGAAGCTTTCAGCCAAAACCAGTAACTACCCTGCCTCTAAAAGGGGGAAAATACGAGAGTGAGCAAAACCATGGCTCACTAAATAACCCAACAATGCTAAATAACTTACTAATAAAACTGGTGCAGAGAAAGAGGAAGAGGTGAATGAGATAGGGAAAGTTAAGGTACAGTAATATAAGTAAAGAATAGAGTAATAATGGATAAGAGAAGAGGAACAAAGATGATATTAAAGTGATGCGATAATGCGATGATATGATTTGATATGCGATGATATGATTTGATATGGTGTGATATGATTCTAGAATTGCCCTAATGTGGATGCTTATGATTGATGAACCAATTGACTAGACCCTATAAATCAATGTATTGGGCTGATCAGCCGCTAATGCATAATAACCTTAAAGAGATCTCAATTGGATATAATGGGTACGATTAGTAGCAAGCTCAACCACGTTTAGGATTTATCACTTGATCAAAGTGTTATGGGCTTTTCAACCTACGAAGCCAACGTTCGAACTTTATTTCACTTATTCTAAGGGATTTCAACCTCACGGAGGATAAGACGGGGACCTGAGGAAACTGTCTCATACCATCCCACACTCCTGGATGGGTAATAGATATAATAGTGTCCAGCCCGAACTTCACCTACTATTTTAACCCAATGTAGGAATCCTAGGTCCTATCGAGGGTCAGCCGATGTAGATCTTTGTTATGTATCCGACCTCTTTAAGTTAAAAAATTACAAAGACTCACACAACAAACAGATCCCAAGGATTAAAATACCATTGCCGCCACACGGCCAACACACATAGGATAACCACCTTCCTGAGAGAATGGTAAACAATCCTAGCACAACAGCCCCAACATGGCTAGCACACACATAGGATAACCACCTGCCTCAGAGGATGGCAAACAATCCAAACACAGATGAACAGTGACCACAACATCCAAACAACATCAGTCTCCAAAAGACTGAAACACAACATTCAAGGACAAAGCCATGAGAATACCACACGAATGCACAACTTCCTAAAAGACACAGAGAAACACAGCTCAACATGCGAAACAGTATTTAACAAGTAGTCGACAAACCCCAAGAACAGAGCGGCAACCTAACTCCCTAACTACTATGTACTTAAGTCTCTATAACAGATGGACAGGAAACCCACTAGGTCCCAACATCACTGGTGATAGTACAAACGTAGCGGAACCCCCTGACACTCAAGGATAAAGCTACGAGAATGCCACACTGATGCACCACTTCCTAGATGACAGAAGGGAACACAGCCCTAAAATAAACCATCAGATGCTCAACGCCCACAATCTTCTACTATGGGTAAACTGAGCAAAAACAATCACTAGAATAAGTTAGAGGTAATTACGCTGTAATGTTCAAGGACAAAACCGCGAGAACTAGCGTAACAGCTTTTAACAAATCCTCGAAATCCAAGACGACCAAAAGACTAAGTTACAGAAATAGCTAAAAAGAACTTAACAAACTACACAAAAGGAAAATGAACCTGGACCATAACTAAATCACATAGCACCTCAAAGCCAAATGCATAACACTCTAACTAATACTGATTAAACTAGTAGAGGAAATTATAAAGGAAGGGATACTCGCCAGATAAAGGATAAACCGTAATCCAAAATCAACAGAACAAACCAACCTCAACACCACGGCCAACAACAATCAAACCACCACCTGCAACAAACACAACTCCACAAGCACAAAACCTTAAAATCAACCCAACAATCACAAACCCTAAAATACAAAGGATTACCACCGAAACTGAAATCAAATCAACAAGGAAGATGGAATAGGGAATTACTCACCGAAGGGGTAGCGAAGATCAATCCCAACAATTGAATCACAACTCGCAAAGGAGCGAGAGAGGAGAGGATTCTAATTTGGAGAGTCAGTGAGAGAGAGAGAGAGAGAGAGAGAGAGAGAGAGAGAGAGAGAGAGAGAGAGAGAGAAAAAAAATGAAATGAAATGGGTAATTAAAACCTTAAAACCAACACCCATCTAGAGGAAGGGATCAACGGCCAAGAATCGCGTGAAAAGACCCAACCAGGTCGTTAAAACACGCCTCTGTTCGAACATGATAGATTCTTGTTCGAACAAAACAATGCAGGAAGATTCTTGATCGAGCAAAACAAAGCAGGAAGATTCATATTCAAATAGAAAAAGGCCTGTTCGAATAAAATAAAACAGGTAGAAATTTATTCGAACATAAAAGATGTTGTTCGAATAAAATGAAGCAGATAGAAATATATTCAAACAGAAACAAGTTTGTTTGAATAAAATAAGGCAGATAGAAACTTATTCGAACAGAAACAAGTCTGTTCCAATACAACAGGCAAAAACAGGTAAAAAAATTAGAAAGCCAAAAAGATTCCCTCGAGCGAAAATTGGGAAAAACACAAAGGAAAATCTTAAGATCCCCCGGATCACACACCACACAACAACACACAAACAACATACATTCCTCCACCAAGCCAACCGCAGGCTCCCAAAGCCACAACTCAACCACCTTTGCCAAAACCATAACAACCATCGAAACTACCGAAGCACAGAAATGAAAACACAAAACCTGATAAATGCAATAATATGAGGATGCATGATGAATGGCAATGCATGCTGATGCATAATGATCAATAATAAATAATAATAAATAAATAAATCCGGGACACTACACTCCAGGTCTGTGCTTTTGATCGATTCCATCAAAAAGAACTTTGTGCTTTCATATTCGCCAGAAGAATAGCCTACTATTAACCAAAAGCAGAGGTGGTAGTTGTGTGCAAGTTTAAAGGGAAGGTGGCATTTTCTTTAAGATAGGTTTTTTTTAGATGGAGTGGTGCTGAAGGTTTGCAAAAAGTAGTTAGGGTAGTGTCGTAAATAGTTGGAGCACTTTTGGCTCATCGTAGTGGTCATCATTGGCTCCAGGTCGGGAGCTACAAAGCCGCGACTTTTAAAAAATATGAATCAGAAATACCTAAGAGCTAGAAATCCACTTTTAAAGACTACGAAAGACTTTAGATTGTTATTTCATTAGGCTTTAGTAGCTAGAAGACTAGTTGCGATAGCTAGCAGCCTATCTCACTAAGGCATAGGTCTAGTGCAAAAGACATTATCTTTCTTAGCACATAATACATAACACATAAAGTAACTTCTTTAAAAGAGCTTTGTGCCTGGCTCTAACCCACTAATTATACCGTAACAGTCAGTTTGAAATAAGTGAGCGAGAAGCAGAAATCATTGCTTTAAAACAACAATTAGAAGATGGCTACAGAAGAAAGGCAGAGAAGTCAGATATAGTGGAGCTCGAAGCATAATTACCATCAAAGAACGAGGAGATTAAGATTCTAAAGCATTCTCAAATGGAACTCAGAGCTCGGGTTTATAGTCTTCAAAAACAAAAAAGATCAAGTGGACGAAAAGTTCGATATTGTGTCGAGGGAAAGTGCTATAACGTCTAAATGATTGGATGATGTAAGAAATGATTTACTAGTTCTTACATGCAGTCTAGATACCCATATTTCTGCTAATAAGATGCTTGAGAGAGTCATTCGAACTTGAAAGTGGCAAACATGAATTAGAGCTTCACCTATCTGAGATGGAGGAAGAGAACATACAATTATCATAATGAATTTCTACGTTGGAAACACAATTGAGGTATTTGACTGTTTAGAAAGAGTCATGTTGATTAGAGTTAGACAATTCAAACTCCACGACATTGAATCTTAGAAACAAGATTGAGAGATTGGAGAATGATATGGAAACTCAAAGGGTTGAATTAAAACAGAAGCTCCAAGAAATGCAAGATCGGTGGTCTGAAACTCAAGAAGAGTGTGGGTATTTAAAAGGAGCAAATCCACAGTTACAAGCTACAGCTGAATGTCTCATAGAAGAGTGCAGTTCACTTCAAAAATTAAATGGAGAGTTAAGGAAGCAAAAACTTTAGTTGCATGAGCGCTGTACACGATTGGAAGCCAAACTTAGGGAATCTCGAGAAAGTTTCTCTAATATTTGCAAAAGTGCTGAAATATTTGAAGCAAAATTATCTACAATTGAGAAAGATATCGCTTTAAAGGAAAAATTCTTAACTTCGAAAGTACACTCTCTTCTTCTAGAAAGTGAAAATCATAAAGAGAAACTTGTCCTGGGAGAGAGTTTGTTAAATCAAATATACTTGGAAAAGTCGCTAGAAGATGTGAAACTTCAAAGAGAAGTGGCACATCTCTCCGAAAAAATATCAGCAACTCATGTTGAAAGGGTGATAAAAGCTTCAAATGCAGTACTTGAAGTTTCCAGTTTACATGCGGATAAAGTTAAACTAGAGAGATTATCCAAAGAATGTGAAGAATTAAGGGCAGAGAAGATGTCATTTGTTGAGAAAATATCGAATACGAACAAGTCAGTGGCTGAACTGGATTGCAAACATATTAGATTTTCTCTTGAATAAAAACTTCTTCGGTTGGAGGGAGATTTAACTGCGAAAGAAGAGTTACATGCCCAAGATGTTGAGGTAAAAAATGAGCTGAATAAGATTAAAAGAGAAAATAGCCAATTTCAAAGAAAAATACAATACCTTGAGGAAGAGAAAGACGAGTATTTGAAAAGAGTGGAAGCCTTGAACAAGAACGGAAGAATGAAGAAAAACGAATTGGTAGAATAAAACTGGTCACGGTATATAATATTCACGAATTGGTATCAAATGTTGATAAACATCAGATAATCGTATGTATATGCATCAATAATATGAATCCAGTTTAAAATAAAAAAAAATAAAAAAATGAGGTACTTGCCTGGTTAGTTATGACGAAACTTATTAACAATTTAACTTTTCCTTTACAGCAGTTAGTTCCTCTTCAAGCTCAGCTACCTTTCCTTTGTTTTGTCATAGAATTTCAAGGCTAGATGGAGTAATCCCAAATCCAAGTCCTCTTACACGACCACCTTGTTCAGGTCCAAACAACTTCGATAGTATGTCAACCTTAAAGGAGGGGGGGGGTGTGGAGTTTCGTCCTGAGGATTCTTTAAGCTCTTCAATCTTTTCCTGCATTTACGATAAAATATGATTATAACTAAATGTGATTAACAATATTTAAAATCAAAATCGAAGTTAGTTGGTGAATACCAAATGCTTAGCAACTTCTTGGCTCGATGGTTGTCCACTTTTCTTTGTATGCGCTTTGGCCCAAACATCTACTCTGGATATAGAGGAGGGCTTTCGACTCTTTTTTTTCTAACAACAAACAAAACATAAAATATATTAAAATTATTACTGAAATTATTTATTAAATTTTCTTGTAAAACTAGTATGATTACAATATCATTTTCCAAACGAGCATAGCCTTTACGGCTTGATGTGTAAGGGAGAACTTGTGTTTTCCTCATTTCCTTGAACCGTTTGCTTTTCTCTTGCAATCCAATGTGGTTATAATTTTCAAATTACCAACATACAAATATTTCATCAGTGAGTTGGATAAAGTAGACCCATGCAATACAAGTTCAAGATTATTATGGCACTCTAGGATAAAACATATCATGTTATATCTATCTTCGTCTTTTTTGGTTAGACAAGAGAAAATGTCTAAGATATTCTTAGTTGCAACAAGGCACTCAAAGGTATACGATACCTACTATTTCTAAATTTTCCCCTATTAACTTCAACAATTAAACAAGATCATCAGTAATATGAACATCAGTTTGAACAGTATTTTAGTAATAATTAATAAGATTAAAAGAATTCCCATATTCATAGTGTATGAGATGGTTCACACGTACAAAAATTGGTTATCTTAAAGGGATAGTAAAACTAGTATTAATCCGCTAGATAGATTCAAAAAAAAATCCCCCTTAAGACCCTTGTAATATCATTATCTTTTCCTTTAGAAGGGCGTGTCATATTGCCAGTCTCAGTTGTATATATAGAGCGAAATGACTTTAAGAGTAGAGCGACTATTAGTTGTGAAGGGAAACTAGGGTCAGAGTGGACACATTATACTTGTAATATAGGTATGTAAGACAACTTACTATTTCTAAGAAAGTCAAATACTTACAATGAAGTTTATGCAAGATTTCATTTTTGCAAATGTTTTCCAGTGCGTAGAATCAATGTGTTTAGGCTTTCCTGCTTCTAACTCCTCTTGGGATTTGCATGTATCCATTTTTGCCCTCAACCTTGATTTATATGATCTCCATAATTTTCCCAAAGATTGGAGACAATACTTCTTGTTGTGTTCATCTAGGACAAACTTTTGTTGCAAACATAAAATCCTCAAAGATAGTGATTATTATTATTAAGATAAATCCTATGATTATACTTTTCATGTATTTAGGTAATACCTTGATAATTTCCCATATACGGTCTAGTATTTTTTTTATCAAAGCCCCTCCAATCATCGACTATTATTGGCACCATCTCGCACCCCAAAGAGCCCAAGAACGTTGACAAATCAACTGATCCTTCCTCAATAGCTTGGTCCCTTTCATTAAATCCAACTTGGATTTTTCCCACTATCTGTAGCCATAGTCTTGCATTTAGTAGGACCCCTTGTTCTTTTGTACTTATTTTCTTCTTCTTTGGAGGTACTCTGCATATCCTCGGATGATGAATCAGGTTGACTTTGTGTAATGTTTTCACAACCTGTGGGTGGACTTCATGTGAGATTGTTAGAACCTCCAATACGCACCACAACATTAGGATTATTTCGCAGAGGGGCTTCACATCATACAAACCTTAATTTCTAATAAACAGTTTTCATCTCCTATTTTAGAATTTAAAGGTCATATTTAGTAACTGTAATTCACTTTGGGAATACAAGATGCAACTTAATGGGCAAAGGAAGGGAAAAGGCTAAACTTAAAGCATAGAAAATGAACTGCTACCCACGAATTGTATATTCTTATGAATAATTTGGAGTTAAACTCAAAGTGCATGATAAAACAATGAAATAAGTTAAATTGGTCAAGTTAGATGTTATAAACAGAATAATGTCGTAATGCAAAGTTATGTAAAATTTACATCAAGGGCTACTGATGAATCATAACTCCTTTATGTGATTTTTAACTATGTAGGAATTTTCTTGTTATTATAGTTAGCCTACATATTAGGAAACATGAACTATAGTAGCTCTTATTCTACCTTGCTTCTGTTGTGGAGGATATCAAACGTTTTAGCTTTAGCAAATATTCAGGAACAAAAAAGAAGGTATGATAATATAGACATGGACTATTTGCGTTTAGTGATCTAGTTGAATACAAGTGTGATTCATACTATTGTAGGCTTAGCATAGACCATTTTCTTGGTGTTAGGAGTTCTGGTACCTGGTAGTCGTGGTGTAAAAGGAAATTCTTGAATTCCACATCCAGTCATTTTTCCGCAAAAAAATTGTTGAGAATTAAAAGACAGACACCTTTTAGAATTGAAATAATGTACTTTCTCTAAGTAGCTTCTAATTTATAAAATACACGATAAAATTCTTATTCCTTTAAAAGGGAACTTGTGTTTAGTCTATTTGAAGCATTTGAAAGCTTTCAAGGGATTTCTGATTAAGTCTAGCTTGATAATTTTTGAATAAAGGATCACAAAGTGAAAAAATTGTTGGGTGCGATTAGCACTGCGGACAGGAAGAAAAACCTCTTGGTAGTGTAGTAACAAAATACGCTGAAGCAAGAAAATGATACTAATTTGTGATCTCTCAGTCTAAGAGATTATATTAATGCGGTAGTTTCATGTTATAATTGGCTTAAGGAAGGAGAAACAAGATCTGAATTCTTCATCAGATGATGTACTAGTGTAAGGAAAGTAAATAAATGCATATTTTATCTTGAGGTTTCCCTCATGGAGGATATATATATATATATATATATATAATAATAATAAAAAAAATCAAAAGACATGTGAATTATGAACCCTCATTACAAGAAAAATAAATGATTGCCTCTCCCTGATTCGTCATTTGGTCCAAATGTTGATAATTCAAACAACACTTGCACAAATTCTAATGGTCAGGAAATGTAAACTCCTACACAAACTTGAATGGTCAATAAAGTATAAACGTAAGCAACAAAGATTATCCCCATTACTAATTTGGAAACAAAAAAGAAGGAGATGATTCCTGAGAAAACAATGGATAGGCTAGTTAAGAAGATTTAGGAAGTATCATATCATGGGAAGATTTAGTCAAAAAGAAGTTTTATGTTACAGTCTATGGTTGAGGGAAAAATCCAAGCTCCCTAAACAGACTAGGACCAAGTACAATGATCTACGCTTCATTAAATAAATTCCTTAAAAATATCTTCACAATAATAGCATTGTAATGGTTAATGGGAAAAACAAATTGCTACTGTAGCTGATTTTAAGAGTTGGAAAGGTTAGCACATGCAGCGATTCTATAAGGGCATCAATGTTTCATGTGAAAAATCTAAATTCAAACTTAGACATTATAATCAGTGATCATATAAAAAGCCAAATACCATAAAACAAAACAAAACATTATAGAAGTTAAACAAAACAAAAATACATAAACTCAAATCATATATTTATGCCAGAGACTTGAATGAAATTCATAATTGAGAAAATAAATCATAAATATAAGTAGTATATTCAAATAATAAGAACATTATATAAGTAAATCTCATATAATTGGGATGCCAGAGATATCTAATTAAGATCAAACTATAGTTTATAAATCAGTAAGGAAAAAATCCAAAAGAAAAACATGAAAATTACAATATTAATAGAAAGTTTGAGAGACATTCACAACAGTTAACTACCACAAATCACAATCCCATCAACAACTTTCAAACAAAAACTACCATGCCGAGCCCCTATAGAGAGAGAAAGAGAGATAATCATCTGGAGGATTATCTGGAGGATTATCTAATTTTTATCAAATTGAAAGTGAAGATCAAATTAGTAAACACCCAATACACATAAGATCAATTAAGAAGCTTTGAAAAACAATACAAATATTAGCTCTAACTAAATATAAAATTGAGGAGTAAGGATAGCGTAGTGGAGGAGTGGGTTACTTCCATTGAGCGGGAGAGTTTGGAGAGAAATGGTTCCTGCGGTTTATCTGTTAAAATTCCAATCGTAGAGGAGATATGATATGGGTACTTGGTGATGATATAATGCACTCAAGCCTATTATAATACTTGCTTAATGCAATTAAAAGATTCCCAATTATGAGAAACTCTGCGTAGACATACAATAGCAAAAAGCAATAACATTTTTGAATAATGTTATTCTAAATTACATTTAATAACAATACTCTAAAAATGTTATTATTTAAGTGCTATTAAATGGTGTTTTTCTTGTAGTGTCTCTATTAATTTTGGTTTGATATGAGCCAACCGAGCTGAAGTTGTCAAACCCAGTCTATTCCAGTTTCATCTAGTCTAGTATGGTGTTTTGTGCCCACCACCCCATCTTATTCAACACCGTACAAACCATCTCAATGAGTCAACCATTGCCCACCTCGTTTGAAATGGAGACCCCTACATTCTTATGTGTATCCACTTGCATTTTCTCATAACTATTTATTTACTTGAGTTTATTTATTGTTAGTTTTTTGCCTTTGTTACAGACTTTTAGGCTCCGCTTGGTATATCAGAAATGATTTCCATAACAAACGTTTCCTGGTGATTTAAACAACTGTTGATCTTTGAATTAACTAAGTTGCTTACTCATACATTAAGCTAACACTTAGCGGAAATGCTTACAATGGGAAACATTTTTGCTCTACCAACTGTACCAAGCAAAGCCTCAATGTGTCAGCCGCTTTCTTCTGATTTATAGCATGCTATCACCGGTTTCATAAGAATGGATGTGAAATTAGTATCATTTGTCTAAAGGGGAATATTAAGATTTATTTAGGAGTAAATTTGACTAAACCCCCCATACGTTTACTCCATATTGACATTGACCCCCATATTTGCCAAAACTAGCCTTTACCCCCTGTTCTCGCCTGAGCAGTCAGTCCACCCTTGTTGCCTAGCATTGACTCTAATTGACTCAATGAAAATATATTTATACCCTTATACTAAAAACACGTTTGAGAAGAGTTGACACGTTTGAGAAGAGTTGGCACGTTTGGTGAGAGTTTTCCCTCTTTAACTCACCTAACTTACTGCCTTCAGACAACATTATCACCTCTTTAACTCACTTTTTAGACAACATTTTCTCTCTCTAATATTTTCTCTCATTCAATAAAGAAGAGTTGAAGAAGATTGAAGAAGAGTTCTGGAAGAGTTGAATAAGAGTTATGGCTGCAATGGTGAATGCATCATAGACCAGGTTCGAATCTCTCTCTGATACTTTCTCTCTCTCTCTAATTTAATGCTTCTCTTTCTCTTTCTCTTTCTATTTCTTTCTTACTCGTGAATCAGGGTTTATCTGTAAATTAGGGTTCAATTAAGCATTTCATATTTAGAGTTTATCTATAATTTGATACATTCTGTAAATCTTTGATAAATGTTTTTCATTTTGTTTATCTCTAATTTTTATGTTTATCTAGTGGAGAGATGCCTGTTAAAGATGTAACTATACATTTTAATGGGCATTGGTGTACGGAATTGGTTCAGAAGTATTCAACTTTTGATTATATAAGGGGGGAAGGGCACACTTAAAAGTATTGATGGGGAATATTTATGCCACCTAGACCTATTAGATTATGTGTCTAATACTATTAATCAAAACATTGGTAGAAAATTGTGTCCTGCTGGGTCTGTGATTGATTTAAAATGCCTTAGGAATGGTAAACATATTTATATCAGCTCAGATAAAGACTTGTTAGATTTGTGGGTTAAGAGTGATGAAGACCCTAAAGGTACAATACACATATTTATGAGTACTTTAGTGGCAGTTGGATCAACACAATGCTTAGAAGGTACATCTAAGGTTAATGTGAATGTGGACAAGAAGACTATAAGGAAAATAAGGGCTAAGAAGACAGTATCAAAGGTGACTGTGAATGTAGCACAAACTATAGGGAATGTGACACAAACCATGGGGAATATCAATGTGTCACAAGAGGTAAAAAAGTGACACAATGTGAGGGTAATGTGAATGTATCCCAAAATATGGAGAATGTCACTCAAACAACTAAGAATAAATCTAGGAAAGTAACTAGGAAATCACCCTCTAAGCAGACTAAAAGCAAGAACCAGCAGATGCCTATTAAGCCAAAAAGAAAAGGGCGAGGCCATGTGAACTTCTTGAGGATAAACTAGATAACTTGCATGTCATCTATATTAGTGATGATGATGATGAAGTTCAAAAAGTAGAGGGGCATACTGAGGTTCCTCTATGGGAAGAAGGGCTACAAGAGTGCTCAGATTTATTGGGTAATTATGAGGTATGTCTTAGTGAGGATGACATGGATGGTAATGCTGGGGATGGTGATGTAAGTAATGATGCTGGGGATGGGGAACCTATAATTGGTGATGTAAGCAATATGGAGATTGATGAAGAAAATGATAATGAAAACATTATGCAGATGGTTGAGGATTGGATTCAATTTGCTTAATTAAATGTGGACAGTTTAGATGTTAATTCAGGGTATTATAGCATTCATAGCTCACATGATGGGGATGACATACCCAGTGTAGAAGACTTTAGGAGATATGGTGAGTTTGAAGAATTGATCAGAGAATCTGAAAACATATTTCAAGTAGAGGAAGAAGAAACTTGTAAGAAACAACCCCAAAGTAGTTATGCCAAGTTAGTATTGGGGATGGAGTGGCCCAAAATAGATGAAGTTAGAAAGTATCTGAGGAAGTTTACAATTATCAACAAATTCTGCTTTCTCTCTGTTAAAAATGAGTCTTACAGATTAAGGTGTAAGTGTGAAGAAGAAAAATGCAGTTGATATGTATATGTTAGGAGGACTAATGATGGGCCTACTATGATTCTAAGAGGAGTAAATTTTGATCACAGTTTTTCAGGTAAGCTTGATTATAAAAATAGATTGGCTAATGCTCAATGGGTAGCCAATGGCTGTGAGGAGATGGTGAGGGATGTGAAGATAGTTACACTAGCTGACATTATAACTAGAATAAGGAGGGCATATGGGGTTAACATCAGTTATTACACTACATGGAATGCTAAAACAATTTATATGGAGAGGATAATTGGTTATTTTGATGAAGGATATAGTATCATGCAAGAACAGTATATACAAGTACTCTTATCAAATCCAGGAAATATAGCAAAATGTGGTTGTGACCCCCACACCAAAATGTGGAGTGGTACTTGTATAACATTTAAGGCATCCCATGATGGATTTGTGCAAGGGTGCAGACCTATAGTAGGTCTTGATGGATGTTTTCTGAAAGGTAAATATGGTGGACAATGCGTAGCAATTGTGAGTCTGGATGGAAACAATGGATTGTTTTCAGTGGCTTTTTACTTGTGTAGATCTGAATGTACTGAGACATGGACTATCCTTTTGGAGATGTTAGCTCCATTTCTAACTATGCATCCAAGCAAGCTAACTTTCATCTTAGATAGACAGGAGGGATTAGTGGAATCATTTTCTGAGGTTTGTACTTGTATCATTATTCAAAGTTTGAATTATATTTATTTTTTATGTTAGGGTTTACTATCTAATTATTTTACTTTTTTATTTTTTGTTGTCAACAGATTTTCCCTCAACAAAACCATAGGTTTTGTTTCAGGCACATGTGGAAGAATTTTAAGAAGGAATCTAGGGGTTTACATCTTGAAAGGTTATGTTGGGGTGCAGCAAAGGCTTTTTTAAAAACTGATAAAAAAATCTTTTTAGATCAACTTGAAAGAGATCAGCCTGATATTAAGGCATGGTTAGATAGGGAACCTGTAGAATATTGGCGTAGGTTACATTTTGACTCAACTACAAAATATGAACATATCACCAATAACTTCTCTAAGTCTTATAACAACTGGATCATCAAGTTGAAGGATAAACCACTTCACAAGTTTATAGAAGGTATGAACCTGATGATGATGAAGTTAGCCTATGATAGAAGGAAAAAGGCAGAAAATTGGAATGTGAATTCTATGGTACCAAGAGCTAAAATATACATTGAGGAGAGGAAGAAGTGCTGCAATCAATATACACCCCAAGGTGCTGATGCAAACAGGTGGGTGACAATTTTAAAAGATGGTAAGAAATGGAGAGTTGATCTTGTAGGGAAAACTTGTGATTGTTATGAATGGCAGATTTTAGGTTTACCATGTGTGCATGCCTTGTGTGTCATAATGGAGATGAGAATGGAATGGGTGGGGTAAGTGTATTATTCTTGGGATTGTTATGTTTTTCCCCCATTGATGCAACTTAATTTTCTTTTATTCCTAAACTTGTAGGTTTTGTAGTAAATATCATATGGTGACTGCATATAGAAGATCTTATAAAGGGAGCGTGCTACCTATAAGTGATCCATCATTGTGGGAAAAGGTAAGTTAGTAAATATCATAACTAGTTGCATTCTTGTTTTGAAAGTTTTATAGATACCTTACATATACTTGTGTGTTTTGTAGCCCAACAGTGATATGCTACCCCCACTACTGGAAAGAAGAACTGGTAGACCTAGAAAGGTTAGAAGGAAGAGTGCAAATGAAAATACAACTCAACAACAACAAAAATGTGGGAAATGTGGGTTTTTTTGCCATAACAAGGAGACATGCAAGGGGCCACTAGCTGCACCAAGACCTAGAAATTCATAACCAACTACTAGAACTGATAAAAGAGGAGGTAGACCTAGAGGGTCCAGACCAAGAAACAACCCTCCAACTAGATTTGGAGTTGGCATTAGAGTAGGAGTTGATATGAGAGGTAGAGGAACAAGAGGTGGTATTGCAAGAGGTGGAGCTGCAAGAGGTAGTGTTACAGGTGGTGGAGCTGCAAGAGCTAGACAGCAAAGTACAAACAATTTCAGAGGAGGGGTCAATAATGCTAGAGGTGGATTAAAAGGGGGTAGAGCTGCAAGAGTTCATACTCAAGCTAGTTAATAAATTACAAATAATGCTAGAGGTGGATTAACAGAGGGTGGAGTTGCAAGAGTTCATACTCAAGCTAGTCAACAAAGTACAAATAATGCTAGAGGTGGATTAATAAGGGGTGGAGCTGCAAGAGGAGCCAACAATCCAAGGCTTAGTCAACCAAATCAAGGTTCAGGAATCACTCATGCTTCAAAGAATGTGAACCCTTACAAGAAGGTGTTCAGACCTGCAAAGGATAAATGGCTAATATAAGCTAGTAGACTCCACAGTCATTTTTGAGAATTCTGTGAGTATGTGTAGATTCAATGTAGGATCTTAGAATTATGTTGATTGTGTAGAGCTATAGTTTTAACTTTTTGAGAATTCTAAGAGAATTCTGGCATATATATGTCCACAAATGTAACTTTTGATAATGTTATCCTATGTAATGATGGATGTTGAGAATTCTGGCATATATATGCCTTTTTTTGAGAATATATACTATGATATATTGGTGAATCTCTATATTTATGATTTATGTATGTTGAATATGGTATGGTATAGAAGTGTATATGCACTCTGGTAATGTGAATGTATTGCTTATTTTTCAGGATGATAATGGTCACTCTGGTAAAGGCCCCTTCCCCTACTATTTATTTTTCAGGATAATAATGGTTGCTCTGGTAATGTCCCCTTCCCCTACAATTTATTTTTCAGGATGATAATGGTCACTCTGGTAATGTGAATGCAGGTATGGACTATAGTAAAAATATGTATTCTGATGTATGGAATCAAAGCAGGTATTCAACCCCCAACCACCTTATATTGACTTTTTTTTGGGGAAGATTTAGGAATTAATGTTTTTTTACCCCCCAAGTAGCTAGCTTTTATCTATAACTTCCCCCATTACAACCCTAAACATATTCACCTCTACATTCTCAAGATCAAAAGAAAAATGTAATGAACTCATATGAGGAAAAGATGTATGGTGAAGGATGCAACTCCCCAAAAGCCAGTGGGTATATAACTAGTGATGAAGAAGAGGAAGATGATGATGTGTCTGGAGATGTTGATGATGATTTTGATGAGTCTAAAAGTGACACTGAGTGGGAGGAGGAAGAGGATGATCCTGAAATGGATGGGGAAAAGAAAGATGGCTCTTATGAGGATGAAGGAAGTGATGATGGTGATGGTGATGGCTGGGAAGCAGAAGATGAAGATGAAGGAAGTGATGATGATGATGATGATGATGATGGGGGTGATATGGTTGGATGGTGTGCCTGAGTAGTTTTCTCAGTTTTCCCAAGGTTACATTTTTTCTTTTCCTTTAGTGAATGTGATGTTAATGGTGTATCCAATATTCTTAGTTTTCTCCAAAATATTTTTTGTTCTTCTGCTTGTTCTGTCTTTGTGTGCTTATATGCATGGCTGTGTAGTTTATTGTGCAGTTACAAAAAATGTGAGTTTGTTGTTTATGGTGTAGTCTAGTATTTACCCTAATTATCCAGTTTAACTTAGACATTATCGAGTTAAATGGTGCAATGTAGTACAATGCTTATAGTACTCAAGTAACATTTTGTTATCTTTATTGTGCGGGGTTTATCATTAGAGACCATTCAAATATAGAGCACCTTGAGGATTAAAGAGGTAAATAAAGCAAATATTTTGCATTACTAGAAAATAACAAGCTACACAAGTCTACAAGATATACAATCTTTTTGTTAAAGTGATACACAAGCCAATAATACCCTATAGGGTAGTCTTTCCCTTAAAATCCCTAATGAAATCATCTATGTTCATCTCAACTATAATTTTCACATTTTGTACCACCTTCTTCCTTTACCTTCTCGTCAGCATCAATAGCACCCTTCAACCACATAAACTTCCCACATTGGACATTCTGGCATTTTAAGAACTTCAAACCATATGAACTTTCTTTAGTGGATGTAAATAAATTTATCACATCATTGCACCTTAACCTTTTACAATTTGATAGTGTCCATTGGCACTCTCTCACCCAGTGGTTCAACCCCCCACATCCATAGCATCCTGCAAGGCTAGATGAACTAGTTGGATTTTCAAACTCATTAATAGTATCAGATAGCCACATAAGTGAATTAGGGTGTGTGAATTGACATGAGAGAAATTTTCAATTTGGGTTACTCTAGGTTCTAGATGTAAGCAGCCTCCTAATGCCATTTTAATTGTTTACTTTACACTTTGAATAAATCCATGGGCAAGAACTAACATTATGGCCAACTTGATTACACATTGGGCATAGTTGTTAAAAAAATAGCCCAAAATACTTATTAGATTAAACCCCCACATTTACATCTGCATTTCGTTTCCTAAACCCACTATGAACATTTGCCAAAAAAACTTATTGCAATAATCAAATTGAAGCATTTTTCTTTAATTAACTGAGTTTATAGGAGTATTACCTCCACATTGGTGGGAAATTTATGTTTTCCACCTCCCATTTCTCCGTTCTTCGTTAGATGCTTTGGAACCCTAACTTTAAACTAAAACTAGAGGGAAGAATAAGATAATCGACGCGAGCAGATAGAAGAAGAGAAACAGAGAGAAGAGACGCATTTATTCGTTCAACGACTATATTTCATTTAATGATAAAAGGGTATTACTGGGTTTTTCAAAAAATGACTTTAGCCATTCGGAGTCAATGCCAGTCAACAAGGGTGGACTAACTGCTCAGGCGAGAATAAGGGGTAAAGGCTAGTTTTGGCGAATATGGGGGTCAATGTCAATATTGTGTACACGTATGGGGGGTTTACGCAAATTTATTCTTTATTTAGTGAGGGGGAGTGATTATTGTAATAGGGTTAATTCGATTTATTCCCCAAAGTTTTTTGGGATATTTGACTTACCGCCTACGGTTTGCCTAATATTTTACTTACCCCCAATATTTGTAGCTTTGACCCAGTCAACTGCAATTGACTGTGGTTGATTCATTTAAAAATTGTGGAAGGATGTTTAAAAACTATAATCCTTATAAAAGAAACATGTAAGTTATAACTTAAAAATTTAGGGCAAATTCAAATTAGTTTTGTTTTATTTGAGTTAACTCTGGGTCAATTGCAGTTGACTAGGCCAAAGCCGCAAATGTGGGGGGTACGCCAAATATCCCAGAAAACTTCAGGGGTTAAATCGATTTAAACCTATTGTAATCATTAGTGAGGGGGAGTCTATTTCTTTTTATCTCAAATGTTTTTACTGTAGTCAAAGTTGACACGTAAAATACCTTTACGCATCAATAGATGGAAGCGTATGATCTGATGGTTTTGAGCTTCAGTATTACTTGTGAGTGTCTAGATTAGGCTGATTTTGCATACCATTTCAGTTATCTTTTTAGGAATCTATCTCAGTGACCTAATAAATAGAATTGTTGTCCTTTATCTCCTTTCTCATACTCAAAAATTATTGCTTAATGGCGATTGAACTATTCAATCTCGTACTTATAGTATTTCATTTGTACATTAAGTGGGTTTCCTACATAATCGTATGTGTGAGAATACACTAAATGGACTGGGAAAAGATGCTTCTGTCTACTGCATACACGGTACTACGTAAAAACGTGTAAATACCAGCACTTTTGGATAGTAATTTACGACTTGGCGCATGTGTCATACTTTAAATGAAAATACGACTTCCATTAGAAGTCACAATTTTAGAACCCCCATCGTTTTATTTATTTTTCCTTCTTATTTATGTCTTAAAGCATACGACTGTTTAAGGAGTTGCAAAACTATTCTAATTTAGACGCTTGATCAAGTCGTTTTATTTGATTAGCAATATACAACTTTAATCCTTCTCCCCATAAACAAACTCTATAAATTCCCTGCTCAAATTAAATGAAGAGAGAACCAATATACCCGCGCAAATCCAAAATCAGGATCCAATCAAGTTGGGATTCTTTAAATCTTTAAGGTAAAGTTGAAATCTAACTTCCCAATCCATGTATCTCTCTACGAATTTTTCTCTCACAAGAAATTTTATAATTCCCTCTCAAATCAAACACCTAAATAACACTAACCCCAAGCAAATCAATCAATCTCCAACAATTCTACCACAATCTGATCATTTAAGGGTTTTTCCAAAAAAAAAAGTAATCTCAATTTTATCTTAATAACCCCACTCTTTATCTCTCTATGCATCTCACGCCTCTTCCCTCTCTATTTTCTTATAGAGAAAGGGAGAATAACTTCCAATTTTGAAGGTTTTGATTGCAAAAAGGTATCAACTTCACAGAGTATATAACTTCTTCTCCTAATTTTTTCTCACATGAGTTGCATTGGGGTAAAATTTTGTAGGTTTTCTTATTGAATTGGTAAGAATGAGAATTGCAAAGAATTATTGAAACTTGGAAAGAGGTATGTATTATTATGCTTAAGGTTTTCCTTTTTTGTTTGTTAATTTCCTCTTAATTTAACATCTTGTAGTATACTAGATTAAGAGCATCTGATCAGATTTATTTTGTAATTAGATGTTTATTGGATTTCTCTAATGACATTGATCTTGTGTAAATTATAATAACAATTTAAGATATACTACCAAAAAAAGGACCTTTGGTAACACACATGCTCAGCTTTTGGCAACAGACTATGTCTGCTATAAGTTTGTAACACTACTAGCCAACTAGCCAACTATGTTGCGTTAGAGTTTACTAAAAAAATTAGATCCCCGACACTTTTTTCTCTACCTAAATTCCCCGTGGAAACTTCCCTCTCTTTCTCAAGGTTCCCCCTAAAAAAATTACTTCTCTCCCATAATTTTGGAACGAATTTGTAATGAATAACTTCCAAATGCCCATGTTTCTATCCAATATTCCCCAATTCCCACTCTGTAATTTGTAGCATCTCTTTCTACGATTATAGTTTCGCTGGTGGTTCTTGCTATCTTCCTGCTATCAAAGGTACCTCTCTCTACTTTCCTTGTTCTTCTCCAATCCATAATCAATTTCAGTTGATAATTGTTTTATGGTGGCTTTTAAATTTGGTAAAGTGCATAGTTAGGGTTCTAATTGAACTTATTTTATGAAATTGGGGGTTTTGAGTAACCCACTTCTAGTTTTCAAATTATAGGGTTTACTTTTATTGATTTTTGTGTAAGGGTTTTCTTCCATAGATTTCAGTTTAAGATGTCAGTCAATTATCAAAAATGCGGCCTTATTCCATGATTTTGAAGTCTCAAATATAGAAAAAAAAATGTTATTGTTGATTAGATATAGTGTGGGATTACTCATTACTGCCCTACTTTGTCGTTCTTGTTGGCGATGTTGCATAATTTCACACTTAACGAGGGTCTCTCATAGAAGATATGGAATTATATTCCTTGCTAAGATGGCTAGAAACGTGGCATCGTGCTATTTCAGGGATGGCGTTGAACCATTTCCTCTTCAATATTACATTTTCCAACAAGTTGTTTATCAAGTATTTCTTCAACTCCATCTGGACTCATGGATGCGAGATTCACGTACTCCATTAGATTTGATGCGAATGAATAGCAGCTATGAGTTCAAAGATAATAATTCCAAAACTATAAATGTCACTCTTCGTAGTGAACTTCATTGTGCTTATGTAGTCGGGATCTATGATACCGTATGTACCCTTTAAGCTCGTCCTTCTATCGTCAAATATTTCTTCCTTGGACAACCCAAAAAGTATGAAACCTTAGTTCTCATTGATTTATCTAAAAATATATTAGCATATTTTAGATCCCGATGCATAATGGGTGGGACAGACCATTCATGAAGATAACCAGTTCCATGTGCAATATCAAGAAAAACTTGGAGCCTTTCTTCATCATATAAGAGATTTTCCAAACTCCTGCCATTACTCATATATTCATAGATCAACATGTGCTGGCCTTTATCCACCACAATATTCTAACAGATTCGCGAGAATACGATAATGGAGTTGCTTTAAAACTAGCACTTTAAGCAATTTAGAAGACGGGGTGGGTTTAAAAACAAGACAGAGGCTATAAAAAGAGGCAAGATAAGGGCTTTAGTAGCCAAACTTGCGAATGTTAAAAAAGAGTTAAGAGATAAGACAAGCAGATTGAGCTAAGATTGAGCTATTTTTTAATAAACTTGTTTAGAAGGCATGGGCTAAAACATAGGATAGGAGTCGTGCCCTAGGTGGAGCCTGGCTTTACACTGGACGAAGGCATGCCATTATGAGTGAATAGAAAATGAGTATCCTTTTTTGTGGGCTCTCAGTCCCTATTTTGGTCTTTTGAAATTTGTCTAAGTGTGTAAGAATTTCATTTTTGCCATAGGCTAGCTCCTGTGATGAAAGCATGTAGGACTCCTGTGACAGAGTCATACGCCTGAATAAGAATTTAGGGACGTAAGAGAAGAAAGTGCTAGAGTTAGGGAAAGCTTATTCTATGTCGTAGTGGTCATGTGGATTCTATGGTTTTGTAGCCTTAATGTCTACTATACTATAAAAGAATAGACCTTTTAACTACTTTTTTGGTGATTATAGAGTAGAAGAACTGGCTAACCTTTAGAAAGCACAAATCGTGTGAAGAGATCAGCAGTAGACCAAGACGTCTGACTATTGAGTAGTGGTACGGACTAAGACAAATTCTTAGAGAGTGGCCACCCTTTTAAGCCTTTAATCTTCTTATGAGAATAGCGCGGTAGTACATCAGCAAGTCATTGGCAAGCGACTCATATGCTACTAGGCTTCTTGAGGATAAGAAAGATTAAAGGTTAGGCCAAAGTGGGTGTCCAGAGTTTCTTTGACCCCGACGTCGCTCTCTATCCTCTCATCAAGAATCTATTTTTTAAAGTAAACGTGTTTTTCCTCTATAACTAAGGGTAGGGCAGAGCTGCGCGAAAAAGACAAGACGCATGACTAAGAACGCAGAAGCCATAGGCTAAAAAATAACCGGACTTGCATATGGAAAAAGAGGAAGCCTAAGAACGCAGCGGAGCAAACTTTTTGTAGGAGGTGGGAGTTATGTTAGAGCTAGCGCTGGTGTGATGAAATTTCAAAGGCAAAGGAGAAAGATTGAGAATGCTAGCACGATGCCTGTTGGTCCGTTAGCGAAGAGTAGCTTACGCATCCTTGCTCATAACCCCCAGTAACAAAATCGAGATCTATAGCACCTCGGGTTGGTCCAGCGTCTAGAGGATTTCTTGCTGCTCTTAGCGCGAATTTCGCTTTAGCAACATAGCTCTTATCTATCAAGTGAAAGAATCCCGCTATAGACCTCGGCTGTTCCAAGAAAAAAATAGGTCCCATAAAAGAAAAGAAGTCCTAGTATCACTAGAGTAGTTTAGAAGGCAGATCCCTCTTTATAGATGGCACTATAATATGAGCTTTAGAACAAACTTCAGTTTTGTTTTGAGCATAGTTGCAGTTTTCTGAACATAACCCCGTGAGTACCAAAGACAAATGATCTAAGTTTAAATGTATGTACAGATGGAATCATGGGATGTCTGTCATCTTTTACAGTTTTCTTCATGGTAGATTACCTTACGAGAACCTGATGCCAAGCCTTCAATGCAAATGTTGCTGTTGTACAAATATTGTTACTCATTAACGTGATTGATGTTTTTATTATTTAGGTACAATGTCCTGCTAATTTGTTTCCTTTCTATACCATGCTTTATAACTATAATGGGAATATTTGCTCATCTGCTTCTTGTTTTGTCAACATCTTTAATTGAGTATTGGTTTAAGTTTAGGTTTTGCTCCTATTGTTCTATCAATTTCAGTGGGAGTATTTGTTTGGTTTATTTCACTGCCACCTCTCAACATTAGATCACACAACTTATACAAACCAAGAAAATAATAAGCTAGACAATACATTAATTTCAGTGGGAGTAAGTTAATAGTCATTGCCGAACTCAAGACTCAGACTGCTCCAAAGATATCCTACAAAGAAAAGTCCTGCTTTATTAAAATGATCTTTGGGTGTTGGCTACTGCTCATAATAAGAAGACATCAATTGATGTTGTTGTTTTATTCTTCATTATTTGCTTTTTGTTTTGCCACTTCATCAAATGTCTTTCTGAATCTTTTCTTCTTCTTTATATACAATTTTAGATCAAAAGGCGATTTTCGTTGAGTTGTTTCTTACTTTTTCGTGATTCAAGCAGGAAATCCCGTTGTGCTTATTAAATGAGAGACAGATTGGAAAACAAGGCATGAAGAATTATTTGGCTTATAAAGAAAATATCTTTGAAGCACTTCGAAGATGATTTCTTAGGCTCAGGTATGCCAAAGAACCCTGCCATTAATTTTTTTCTTATTTCGTCGTTTGCAACTTCTTCATTTTGTGTGTTGAAAAGCATAGCTACACTTTTCCTAATACTAGTATATACCGGGTGCCAGTGCGACCGAATGCGCAATTTCTTGTATTAACGACTTTCCAATATATGACCCAGTACTTAAGATAGATGTGAAAAGTAGAAACATGAACTATAAAGACTATAAAATGCATTGCTCAGTAAAATATATGACGCATTTTCTTAAAGTATGCATAAAATTTGTAGATAGCACATAATCAACTTTTACTATCCATAGAAGTTACCACAAAGTATTAGCGTCATAAAAAAAATTAACTTAGAGAGAGTCATGTAGTTAAAGTAGTTTCCTTCTTTTTAGGCTTTTATCAACTAGTTTAGAAGTAGTTGTTGGTAAAAAAAAATAGTTAGAGGGGCAAATTTGGAAAACTAAATGGCTTCAGTACATACCAAATCCAAAATTTCACACTACCGAAGGCACAAATTATATTGTTCAAATTTATCCAAAAAATATATTAATATTGAAACTACTTTGTAGGGGGTGTCGCATGTGCATACTCAATAACCTAGTTCAGTTACCATCTAGAATTCCTTACCCAAGCATCTTTATTTTTGAATGGCGAGTCTTGAATAACAGCACAACGGGTAAATTATACGCACGATAATATATTAAAAAGCTCAAAGATGATTGCGTGCATCTCACGGTGGGTACTGCTCTCCATGCTCTTTTTTTGAATTTGTAATACTGCAATTTGGTCCCTATTGGTCCCCATAAAGCATTCAAATCCCATCGGTAGTTAGGGGAAGCATTAGTGTTTTGAAACAAGTATATTCCTAGGGCTACTTTCGAGTTGCAATGTTTCCCTTGAACTCAGATGTGAGACTCTTTCTTTTAGTTGTCTTCCAGAGTTTTCATAGTATAACTAAATGTTATGTTCAGTTCCTCTAGAATAACCCTATTTAATTTACCCATGTAATTTCAACTTGTAATTGCATCGGGATCTACAACGAGAGTTTGTTTTGTGCGATATCAGATGACTCTGGAAAAGTCGAGCAAACTCAAGCTCTTGAGTTTTGCCTACAAAAAACTATTTTGAGATAGGCCAAGTTTTTCTAGCTTGGAAAAATGCTTAGAGATTGGAAGGATTTGTACTCCATCCATTTCTACAAAAGCGTCCGCTTTTATATATTTTAAATAGATTATGCCCATCCCAGAACTTATGGTTGAGTTTGCTGCATTTAAAATAAATGGACTCTTTCATCTGTGAGTCATGCCCTTACCAGCTTCTGCACTCTACTCTCTCTCCTAAATTGTCTTGTCTCTCCATAATTACCTGGCCTTTCAATCTACACATGTAAATATTAACCGTAAAAACCATCTTAAAAATTATAGCTCTACATATTTCTACTATATTTTAGTTTACTACCATACAATATTCTTAGAGAAACCCAGGCTATTAATCACTTTGGACCAAATTTCTTGGTGAAGGACATCTATAAATGGTATATGCTTTCTTTATTGGCATCACAGGAGGAGCAGTATGCATTATCACATTTCTCATATTCACCTGAATTTCTTTAGTTATTCTCAGGTTATAAGAGAATGTTTTGGAACTGTCTTTATCTCTTGGGATGCTTAGTTTTCTCCCCATTACCAATAATGATGTACAAAATTCCAGTGTTCTCTCTTTTCCTTACTATATATCTCAATCCCCAACGCTACAATAAATCACTTCTACCGTGGATCAATCAAAGATACATGAATTTCAGAGAGGGAGAGGGAGACCCCAATGCACAATGAATAAAAAAAACTTCTAACTAATTAAGATTGGGTAAACTTGAAGTAAATGGAAGAAACCCCAATGCATAATGGTGGAAACTGGGAGGAGGGGGAGATGTTAACTTTGGAGAATAAATCGGATAATGAGGAAGAGATTGGGGAGATAAAAGAAGAGGGAAGGAATTTGTGGGGTTAGGGTTAAAAGTTAATCAACTGCTTCTAAACTATTTTTGTTTCAGAGGTATTAGTGTGATAGTGGGTGATTTATTTGTTCGTGTTTCGCAGAAGACCTTGTAATTTTGCCGTAAAACTCAATTTATCCTCCTTCATCTACTTTTTATTTACATTTTACTTATAGTTTTATCATTTAATGTTAACTTCGTACTATTTCAATTTACTTGTAGGGAAGACGATGTTCACCACCACCTCCCGAGTCATCGAGCGGCAATTCATGCATATTGAAAGATAGGTTTGGCACTAATATTGCTTACGGAACTGTGCAGTTTAATACAACTGCACATGAAAGGTTTTACAGTGTTATAATTGATGAAGTTATTCGCTTAGAAGTGTGTTTGTATGTTAAGAGTCGTACCCTTGGTGATGTCTCACCAGGTGAAGCCGTAACTTAGCTCGTGATTTTTATCATTATCTAGTGAATAATCTTTTTGTATTTTTTTTTTAGAATTTAAAGCCAACCCTGATAAGTTGTTTGACATTTCTATTTTTATTTTGGATATTAGTAAGCTGTTTGACATGATATCTTAATTGGTATTTCACTATCTTCTTTTTATTGAAAATTGTTTGTTATTATTGCCTTATATGTTAGTTGATTGTGTTGTTTGATTATTTAAAATTCATGAGGGCCTGCCTAAGGCGCAAAAAACAGCGGAAAAATTAGTAAATTGCAAAAAATAAAGCAGTACTTACAACGTATATCGAAGTCATTTTTTCATGTGACACATAATACGACGTACTTATGTGTTATAAAGTTTTTTTTATCAAAAACGACGATTGTAACAACCTTTATTTATGTCGTGTTTTGTATGACGCTTAATACTGTTAAGGATAATAGCTGAGTCAGCCTATCCATGTCAACAAAGCTGAGTCAGCATATCTGTTATAACAATTGTTTGTTGTAACAACTGTTTATCTAACTGTAATTAGTTATAGATCAGTTACAACTAATTCTGTATTAGTCTATAAATAAGACTTGTAATAATTCTTTCAAATCAGTGAAGAATAATCTTTCTCTTATGTTCTCCTTTATGGTATCAAAAACCTGTTAGCCTTACGGTTCTCAGATCCAATTAGGGTTTTATACAACCCAAATCCCCAATTTTCTTGAATACTTTCAGCTAAAATCAGCTCTGATTTGGTGTGTTTAAAGCTGAATCCAGTTTCGCGTATGCAGTGATTCATCGATTTTAAGGCAAAATCGATCTCAATTTGGTGATTGAAGGCTCTTCTCCTTCAAGGTAACTGTAACAATCTCTCATGACGGATCTTCCCCAATTCACTCAAGCTTCATCAATGGTGGTTCAAAACATCTCAAACTTGATCCCAATCAAACTTACAAAGGACAACTATGTGGTCTGGCGATCACTGTTCTTGCCAATTCTCCGTCAGTACTCACTTCTTGGCTATGTTGATGGATCATATCAATGTCCGCCAGAGAAGATCTCAATCATTAATACACTCGGTCAGACTACGATCTCACAAAATCCAGAGTTTAATCATTGGATTGAGAATGATCAAACTCTTCTTATTTGGATCAATGCATCACTCTCCGACTCTCTCTTGCCGTACATGGTAAACTCAACTAGATCTTATGCACTATGGTAAACACTAGAACGAAGGTTCTCATCAATCTCTCACTCTCACATTATGCAACTGAAATCCAAACTTTAAACTATCAAGAAAGGTTCTCTAACGATTTCAGATTATTTGTAATCCATCAAACACATCTCAGACAACTTAGCTGCAGATGGTTCTCCTATCTCAGATGATGATTTAACTTTCCATGTCTTGAATGGCCTCCCACCTGATTTCAACTCATTCGCCACATCAATTCGAATCTGAGTAGAGGAAGTCACATTGGATAATCTTCACAGTCTTTTGTTAAGTGAAGAACTAGCAGTAGAAGAAAGAACTAAGTCTCTCAACTCAATGCCACAGGTGTTTGCTACAACAAAAACTTCTTCTTTTTCACAAAACAGACCTACCTATAGAGGATCAAACTACAATAACTACAGTAGAAGAGGCTGCAATTCTCGTTCACAAGGAAATAGGATGTTTCAACAGAGCAATCCAGGAAGAGGTAACATGTACAGTCAAGGAAGCTCATACAACAATCATGGCAAAGGACTTTATCATAGCAATGTATCTGATTTTCAACCAAAGCTCAAATAGACCAAGATGCCAAATTTTCTCCTATGTTGGTCATACTGCTATAAACTGCCACAATCGCATGAATTTTGCTTATCAAGGGAAGATTCCAACACCAAAACTCACTGCAATGGCAGCAACTAGAAATGGGAATCAAACATCATCCTCAACTGAATCACATTGGTATGCAGACACAGGAACAACTTACCATGTCACATCAGACCTCAATAACCTTTCACTACAGGAGGAATACCAGGGAGCAGACAAGGTCACAGTTGGTAATGGACAAGGACTACACATCCAAAACAAAGGTTTTTCCAAAGTCTTCACTGATTTCTCTCCCTTTTCCAAATTTCAATTAAAAGATATTCTACATGTCCCTGACATATCTCACAACTTATTATCTGTAAACAAATTTGTGACAGATAATAATTGCTCTCTAATTTTTGATACCCATTCCTTTTATGTCAAGGACAAACCCTCGGGGAGGATGCTTTTTCAAGGACCTCATGAGAATGGTTTATATCCTTTCAAGTTCAACCACTCCCCTTCTTTACCCTCTGGACAACACACTACATTTCTTGGTGAAAGAACATCAACAACTATATGGCACCAAAGGTTGGGCCATCCATCTACTCCTATACTCCAAAGAGTCATCCAGCAACATCATCTGCCTATTGAAGGAAAATTTTCTCATATGTCTTTCTGCTCTCAGTGCCAACTAGGGAGGAGTAAGAAACTTCCTTTCTCTATTTCTATTACTAGTACTACTCAGCCTTTACAACTTTTACGTTGCGATTTGTGGGGGCCTTCTCCTGTAACATCACTTTCTGGTTTTAAGTACTATGTCAGCTTTGTAGATGATTTCACCAAGTATTGTTGGATTTTCTACTTTGTAATAAATATGATTTCTCCAAAGTCTTCATTTCTTTCAAATCTAATATTGAGAACAAATTAGATTTAAAAATAAAAACTATTAGAACTGATGGTGGAGGTGAATTCATTAGTCACACTTTTGAAAATTATCTTACTCTCTTTGGCATTTCACATCAGTTTTCATGTGTCCACACTCCTGAACAGAATGAAATCGTTGAAAGAAAACACAGACACATAGTTGAGATGAGTAGAACTTTGTTTGCTCAAAGTAGCCTTTCAACCCACTATTGGATTGATGTTTTTCAAACATCAGTTTTTCTTATCAACAGACTCCCCTCAAAACAACTCAATTTCATATCACCTTGGGAGAAACTCTTTCATGAATCTCCAAACTATAAATTTTAAAATCATATGGGTGTGCTTGTTATCCTTGACTCAAACCCTATACTAAGAATAAACTCCAAAGCAGAAGCAAAATGTGTGTTCTTATAGGTTATAATCTCAAACATAGAGGCTATAGATGTTTAGACCCTCTCAGTGGTCAAATCCTAGTCTCTAGACATGTGATATTCAATGAAGACTCCTTTCCATTTTGTTCATCCTCTAACACACAGCCAACCAACTCATGCCATACATGTTCTAAACCAGCAGTCAATGTCCCTCTATTTTCTATGCCTATAACATTCATAACAACACCTCTCCAATCAAATCAATCTCATCCCCCAACCAGCACTCCTACACCCACAAATTTATCAACACAACAATTATCACCACATACACTATTGCCTCCATCTCCATTACTACCTTCACATTCCCCACCAAATGCATTTCTACATGGAACTTTCAAAGAAGAAGTCTATATGGTACAACCCCCAGGATTTGTTGATTCAATTCATCCTAGCTATGTATGCAGATTACAAAAATCCATTTATGGTTTGAAACAAGCTCCTAGAGCTTGGTATGAGTCTCTAGTGTAAGGGCTTTCAAGAATGTGGTTTCCATACTTCCAAAGTAGACACCTCCTTATTTGTTCAGAAAACCTCATCATCTTTAACATTCATCCTCATATATGTGGAAGATATTCTAATTACTGGTAGTTCTCCTCAACTATGTCAATCACTGATTCAACAATTAAGTTCAAAATTTGTAATGAAAGATTTGGGACCACTTCACTACTTCTTTGGGTTAGAAGCCACAAGAACATCAAAAGGAATCTTTCTTCACCAGTCAAAATATGTTATAGATCTTCTTCAAAAGTCACACATGGATGGTGCAAAATCATGTTCTTCTCCCTGCTCCACTGCAACAAAATTACAGCCATCTGATGGGAACAAGTTACAAGACATCTATACTTATAGATCCTTAGTTGGTGCATTGCAGTATCTCACATGGACCAGGCCAGACCTTGCATTTGTTGTCAACCAAGTCTGTTAGTTTATGCATTGCCCCTCTACAATACATCTATCAGCAGTAAAGAGGATACTTAGATATGTTAAAGGAACTATTGATCATGGTATATTTTTTTCCAAAGGCAGTGGACTGCTTACAACATTCTCAGATGCAGATTGGGCTGGTGATCCATATGATAGAAGATCAACCAATGGTTATTGTGTGATGTTTGGTAATTCTCCAATCTCCTGGAGTGCCAAGAAACAAGCAACAGTGGCTAGATCTTCCACTGAAAGTGAAAATAAATCTTTAGCCTTAACTGCAGCTGAATTGTCATGGATATCCATTCTTTTTATAGACCTTCACATCTACATACATCAATCCCCTTTCATTTGGTGTGATAATATTAGTGTTATTTCAGTAGTATCTAATCTAGTTTTTTATGCTAAAACCAAGCATATCGAGATAGACTATCACTACATCAGAGAATTAGTTACTCAAAAATAAGTTCAAGTTCATTATCTGTGTACAAGAGATCAGGTGGCAGACATTTTACAAAGGGTCTTTCATCTCAAAGATTCACATATCTTAAAGGCAAGCTTTCAGTTCAGCCTCCTCCCTTCAACTTGAGGGGGTATGTTAAAGATAATAGCTGAGTCAGCCTATCCATGTCAGCAAAGCTGAGTCAGCATATCTGTTATAACAACTGTTTATCTAACTGTAATTAGTTATAGATCAGTTACAACTAATTATGTATTAGTCTATAAATAAGACTTGTAATAATTCTTTCAAATCAATAAAGAATATATTTTTCTTATGTTCTCCTTTAAATACAACCCTCATGTACGTATTTGGCGACTTATAACAGAGTTGTTATAATTCGACCAATAAAACAACAACTATATCAGTTGCAAATTGCGGTAAATACGACGAATATTACAACTCATTTAATTGTGACGCATAAAACGACGTTCTAATGTGTCATCAAAATTGTAAAAAACGACTATTTTTACAACTTAACTTTCAATCGTAATATTACGACTCAAGTAAAAGTTGAGAACAAAAAACTACCGCAAAAAAGCGACTCTTATTTCGATAAAAAAAAAAAACAAGTCGCTTTAGGCAAAGAACGACTTTTTATGCATGTGGATCACTAAGCTATTTATGCGCGTTTAAGTGTTCAATCCTTTTAGAAATTTGATAGTAAATGGAAGTTTTCCACTTAAACTGTCCATGCTTGAGTTTTGGGCGGTCACAATCCTTGTTCTATATCATTACTTCCTACCACCTATAGTTATCACTAAGAGAACCTAAATAAGAGAAAGTAGTACGCATTATGTATATGCTAGAGAATGCTTATGTACAACTAGCACTGTGTTTTCCCACAGTTTGTGTTGAATAATGACAACCACTTCTGTCAAGGTTAGGGTTTAAGACTAAACCAAATCCTAATGCATGACGATGGAAACCGTAGAAGTATAAGATTGTTAAACTAGTAACCTGTACGTGTGAGAAACGATTAGAACTGATCAAATAAGAGAGGCCTTTCCAATGTTGAACGTGAAGAATAAATTTTGACCTAGAGTTGTTTGTACTCCAAATAGGAAAGTCTTTATTAGGCTTACAGTTTTTCTAATTTAACTACTCATGACATAGGTGCTCCCCGACGTCCCCGTGATCGGATAGGCCTAAGATCAGTTTAAGATTGAAGAGTTGGTCTGATGCAAGGCCAACCCTTAGTGTTTAGGGGCCCGGAAAAAAACTCCGAAATTGGCCCCTAATATGTACAAGTATATACAGTATTGAGGCATTGGGGGGCCAAGTATTTTGATCCAACGGTGTGTAATAGTGTTCAAAATTCAAATATTTGTCCAAAGATTATCACTGGTTGGTCCTAACCTAAATTGGGCCCAACCCAATTCCCTTTGGGTAAGCCCAATGCTCTTACTTCCATGATCTAATCCAGACCTCTGAGTGTGTATGGTGTTTTGGAGATGGTAATGTTTCTGAAGAACAGATATTGGGTATTGAGACATGGTAAAAGCATTCCCAATGAGAGAGGTCTTATAGTTTCATCAAAGGTTCGTTCTTTTGTGTGTTCTTAAGGTTTGTTTTCAGTTAACGAAATCTAAGTTTCAAATGCACCGATACCCTTAATGTTTATGTTAACTTCTTACTAACAGATAAATGGATTATTGGGTAAGCATGAATACTTTTCAGTAGGTATGGCTATTTATCTCACGTTTTTCAATTCACAACTATGTTATCCTAGGTAGGGAATTACTCATATTGTTTTGGATGATTTTTGTGTGATTTTCTTTTGGAGACATAAGGTGCTCTTTAGTTGTTTGAAGAAAGTTTTTATTGAGTCAACATTACAGTTTGATATAACGTCACTTATACACATGTCTCTCTATCATTTTTATGGATGTTTTCGCTTGACTTCATTTATGTCTTTATTATGATACCATTACCCCCCAAATAATCATGGAGAACTTTCAGTGTCGTATCCATACAATTGGGCAATTACTGAGATCTAATTGAGGAGCGAGGTAAATAATGTCAACAAGGAATAATATAGTAGAAAGAATAGAAAAAAAGTAACTTTGAGTCTTTGGTTAATAGCTGTACCGCACCATCTCAGATGGGGGAAAGTCCCGTGGAAAATGAATAAAATGGGGATGGATTGATAATGATTTGAGTGAAAAAAATTTGGAGCCATCACGTTTATCCTTCAAAACATTACTATCTTTCTTTTAACTCTCTTGAACATGCCTTGAAAGATGAAGAAAAAGTTGGTCCTCACGATATCCACCCTATCAATATCCTTAGAGTCTCAGCAAAGGCGTGTTGTGTTCACGTTTGAGATATATGTCACACATCTTTACTCACATTAAACGTATATCGCCAAATATTTGAAATTTTTTGGTTTCATTGCACAAAATCGGTTATAGTTCAAATGTCAGTGAAAAGCAAAATTATAACCAAAAATATGAGGAGAAAAATTGAAATACGCATCAAAAAAGCCCACCGATCTGATTCATCTCTTCATTATAAATCAAGGATACCAAATACTCTTCTACTAAGGTTCTTTACAACATTCGAGGTTTTTATATAGTAATTTGAGATCTCTAACGTGTCTTTTACTTTTCTTTTTGTTAACAGATTGCGAGTAATGCAAAACAGGAAGTGGATAGAGTCGCGGAGACTTAAATCAAATTACATGATGCTTGGGTGATCCAGGAGCATCTAGGCAAGTCCGATTGTAACTAGAAACTTGTAACCGTTATAAAAGGGGTGAGGCTAGGCAAGTCCTATTGGGACTAGGAACTTGTAACCAAGTCCTATTGTAACTAGGAACTTGTAACCCTTATAAAAGAGGCAAAGCGTAAAAAGGGGCAAGGCTAGGCAAGATTAAAGGGGGAGGGGAGATCCATGAAAAGTTCTGAGAGAGAGACTTAAGGCTTGAGAGTAATTTAATTGTAATTAACTTCGATTAAGCAATTGAAGCTCTTAAAGAGATTTTCCCAACCAATTGGTGTGTTCTTCGTACAATTATTTGTTTTAGGGTTTCTCTATTCGTATTGTGGATTATTGGGATAGTTGAATCTGGAACCGCAAAAACCTGGTCAAACTTTGATTGTCTACGTAAAGATACCACTTTCTATCCTATATTTGATCTTTAGCTTAAACGGGAGAGCGCTTGAGATGTGACTTTTTTATCGAATATTTCAAGAGGTGGTGGTTCAAAACCACCAAGATCCTGAAGTTTCAAAACGAATGAAATCTATTATTTTTTTCCCCCTCAAATCCATTTTTTGGCTTACTCGGTTTTCTCCTTCCTATTGGGGTGTATTTAAAGATAAGTTAGAAGCTCTGATGGGATCACCGTAAGATCCAATCCTATTACGGTGTATTTAAAGATAAGTTTAGGAAGTTAAACCATTGGCATTATCATCTTTGTGGGTATGTTTCGTTCAGTCTTTTCTCTGATATTTTTTTTTTTTTCTTAATTTTGTAGGTCCATTTAAAATGTTAATCGAACATAAGTTGGAGTTTCTGATGTGTTTTGATATTTCATTTAAAACTGCTACACTGAAAACCATCTCACTTGTGTACCTATTTCTACAAAACCTGTTATATTTTAGTAACGTACGCTCTTTGTTTTTTTATATCTTGTATTATGTTGCTGTTGTTTTTTTTATTATCAATTTTAGTTTTGTTTCTTTTATGGCAAATGACTATAAATGACACGAGACAAGATCAATTCAGAGACTAATGTACAACATGGGAATGACCCGGCGTTTGTCTTGCGGAACCAGTGGGGATTTTGCAAATAAGGTACAAAAGGTCAAATAATCTAGAATAATATGCTCCTATTTTCTTTTATTTATTAAATCTAGGGTTTATTTTGGAAATTCTCAATTTAGTGTTTGGTGGTATTGGTATGGGACTTGGTTTGTTTATAGTCCGTACTTAGCTAATTTTCTTCATTGAATTGTTTATAGTCCGTACTTGGCGAAAATATAATGTGTATCTGGAGAGAATCATACCTGGTGATACCAGGTTCAAAGAATTAGTGCATCATCTAAGGAAATTCAACAACATTCCTTCAATAAAAAGAAATTGTGAAAAATCTTTTGAAGGGGATATGATGGATATTTTGTTCCACCACAGTGACTTATTTGAGTCTTGCAACCCCTATTTCATGTTACATCATAACAATTAAGACTACAAAAAAGAGGAAAACAATATATTTCATATATAAGTGCATTTAACAATATTTGAGTCTTATCCAATCCTTAAAACCATGAGTTACCTACCCGTAAACCTTTGCTCTAATTACAAAGATACTCCAATTTGGGCTAAAGTACAGTGTATTTCATTCATAAGGGCATTTATCTACATTTTAGCCTTACGCAATCGGCAATCCTTAAATTCACGGATTATGTTTATTCATAATCCGTGTGTTACATAAATTTGCATTTGTAGGAAGCATTACCTTCTACTTTAACCTTGGTTTCTTCCTTTCTTAAGATTATTTCCAATGATCTAAACTTTGTTCTTGATTATCCATGTTGCACATGCAAGTTTGGTTCATTTCCTACACTGCTACACATCATAATTGTGATGAATCATGCATTTTCAAAAATGGTAAGTGTAACAAACTTTCTAGATATTAATTGTATCATATAAAAATCAAATTATAATTTTCACATTGTGGTTTAGCCCGTTCGAGATTACTACATTTATTAAAAAATAAATTGTTTTGCTTATTTGAGCTGTTTGATTTATTTTGAGTCATTAGATTATAATACTGTGAACTAGAGAAACCCCATCATGCATTTCACGTTTTCGAGTAAATTCCTTATCTGGGTTATCAAAATACATGTTTTTAGAGGTAGTGTTCATGTTATATTGAATTGTAGAGAATTCTGATGTGGGAATCGCAGGATGTCGACTTAAACGTGGCGCATGGAGATGTAAATTTATGGTCTGTTGGTATTGTATGGGAATTATGTTGACATGTTTTTTCAGTAGATGTTGATACTGAACTGAACTTTACTTTACTCTGATGTTGGTGATTTTTCTATTGTTAATTAGTGCTTTGATATGCTAACAGGAGAATGGCACCCTTACAGAGTTTCAATTGGCTTTGGAAGGTATTAAGCAAGCAACATTGGCAGGGTAATTGTTCATAAAGGTACCTTTCGACTTAATACCATTTAAATGGTTTAAGTTTCCATGTCTTTCTATACAAAGTTTGTTAATGCAAAGATCTCATGTAGAATCGGATTAGTTATCTAAACCTTATGTTATACCAACTCCGCTAGGCACCCACTGCTTTTGAAAACCTTTATGGGATTCAAATCTGAGTGATTGAACTCTTATCCGACTTTGTGCTCCAATATCTTATAACACACCTCACAATGATCACATCAAAACACTTGAATTGCATATACACCAAAGAAGGATTAGGAGATGTCTCAAAAGGTACCCACGATGTTCAAGATAATCAACTTAACCATACTCATTCTATTTGAAGAATACGGACTTCCACTGCATTCAAATCAGCCACCCAGTCGTGAAAAAGTGAGACCACACCACAATGCTTGCGAATTGCATTGTTAAATGTTAGAATCCACAAAACCACATATGCACACCCGCAAATTACCATTCAACAGGAAATGATTCGAGGTTAGTTTGTGGTTAGGTCATGTAGAAGCAAATGATCAGTCACGACCCAGCTCGGTACCATAAATATCTTATATGCATGCTTCACTAGAAATACTATTATTTGTGCACTTCAAAAGAGTTCTATTATGCTCCCTAAGTTCATTATTGACTTGAAGTCATTTGTTGCAAGTATCAATGGCATGACAATGCTGTAAAAAGGAACATCTTCCTATCATGAAATGAAGTGTGCTTATCCCACTCTTAAGAAGACCTTGGTTTCAGAAGGTTTTAATGGTGGAACAAACCAGCAAGGTTGCCCTTATGAAGCATATATGGAGAATTGGCTTCCACTAGAAGTGTACTTGGGCTATGTGGATTGAAAACAAACCTTTGTGAAATGGGCTAGTCTGGTATGGTTTAAGGGAAATATTCCTAACCAAAGCTTTATTACTTGGTTGGCTTTGAAAGGAGTATTAAAAACCCAAGATAAGCATCTTAAGTGGGGAGTGGTGCAGAGATATTTGTGTGTTCTTTGCTGGGGAGCAAGTGAGAAAGAGCATCACCTTTTCTTCTCCTGCCCTTACTTTAGGAATGTGTGGGAATAGCTGCTTCATAAAATGGGCATCAATAGATCAGTGGGTAGCTGCAAGGAGGAACTTGATTGGGGTCTAAGCTATTGCAAAAGGAGCTCTTCCAAAGCAATAATTTACAAGCTGATCTTCAACTGCTTTGTTGAAAAGATTTGGAAGGGGAGAAATTCGAGAGTTTTTGAAGAAAAGGCTAATGCACATAACAACATCACTCGGAAAATTCTCTTGGATGTAAAGCTAAAGCTGAGCCACAACAATCTCAAAATGACTGATAACTAAGATAATAGAAATCTGGCTGAGCGTTGGGGTCTGAAGGTGGACTGGATTCACAGTATTCTTAGTCCTTGCCAGTGAATGTGTCCTCCTGAGGGGGTTGTCAGTATTTGCACCTATGCCTCTACTTCTAATATGGGAAGGTATGGTTCTGTTTCTAGGAATTCTGAGAAACGGACACCAAGTGTGCTGGTAGAAGCAGACCTCTCAACATTACTATGAATGAGTTACAAGCTATTGAGCAAGGGCTGAGAGTTAGCCTTGACCTTGGACACAAGAGATTTAAGGTTTCTGTAGTATCTATGACAGTAGTTAATTTAATTAACAGTGGTAAAGATCCTCACTGGTGTGCTAGACAGATCATGAGGAGCATTTTGAGAATGAAATCTCAGTGTGAGGTTTTGACTGTAGAGCACCAAGTCATAGAGAGTAATCCTACAGCTGAACACATGGCTAATATGCTCACTGAAGTAGGGGAGGTTTAGCCGCATCCAGTGGTTTTTTCTGATGATCTAACCAGAATCAATAATGAAGCTGCTGGCACTGTATACTTCAGAAGGGTAATGGCTTAGGCTGTTCCGATTTTCTTTCTTTCTTTCTTTAGTTTTTGTTCCTCTTTTCTTTCCTTGGAGTCAGGTTCTCCTTCAGCTCTTGTGCTCTTGAGCTGAGGAGTTGTCCCCTCCTTCCCTGTATTGTTTATTCTTTTTTCAATTCAAGCTCAATTTTCAAAAAGAAAAAATATATTTGGATTGTTAAACCTCCATATGGATGCTCATGGGTAATCCACAATCGTAGTAGAGACTAATCTTGAAGAAGAATTAACAAAGAACAAACAATTTGGTGGGATAATTTCCTAATATGAACTTCTATTGCTCAATTTGATTGATTACAATAAATTACTCCTTAAAACCCTAAGTTCTAGATTACAACTTGGATCCCATTTCATATTGCCTAGCCTTGCCCTTTTTAGAATGTTACAAGTTTCCTCGTTACAATATAGGACGAAATTGCCTGTAAAACAACTTAATTTAGAAGTAGTCGCGATAATCGTTCGAACGACTTCCCCAATTAAGCCTGAAAATTGAGGCAGAACCATTGGTTTTCTGGGACCAGAGTCGTTCGAACGACTTCAAATCTCGTTTGAACGACTAACCAAAATAAGCCTAGAACATGATGCAGAAGAATTGCTCATTCTTGTCTTTGACTCGTTCGAACGGTTTCAAGACTCGTTCGAACGATTTGGCATCTTTTAAGAGGTTTAATGTCCAGATCCTCCTAGATCATGGTTTCCCCCTTTAGGAGCCTTGAGCTCCAGCTCAAGCTAAAACTGAAGATGAAGGAAAGCGGTCGTACCCATTTCTCTGTTGTACCACTTCGACTTGCTGGGTAGTTGACATTTCTTCCAACTCTGAACAACTCGATACTTCCCCGTCTTGTAGCAGTAGCATTCCTCTCTATAATACTATCCTCCAACCAGGGGCGGAGGCAGGATTTCATGTTTGGGGGGCAAAGGTAGTATGATGAATTATATTAGGGTATGGGGGGGGGATCCTGCCCCCAAATTTATTTATTTTTGCCATTTAACGGTATTTTAAGCTTAAAAATCAATCAAATATAACATTATATTTGACTAGCAAATTATATGGATTCACTTCTCCTCTCGTCAAAAAAATTAAAGTTTTTTATGGCAATGGCATGATCAGCTTAAGGTAAAAAATTATCAAAATAAAGTTCTTATTTGATGACATTAAGAATTGAACCTTAGACTCTTGGATTAAGAGCTCCTCACTTTATCAGTTAAACTAACTTTCCTTGATGTCATTAGGACAAAGAAAAATGTACATATTTTTTTTAAAATAATTTATATACCTATATATGTATTTTTTAACAAAATTTTTGCCCCCCCCCCTCTAAATCCACCCCTGTCTCTAACGGATCTTCTCTTTCTATCCATAAGTCATCAACTGACGGTAGGCGAATGTCGATTGTAGTCTTTATCTAGGAGAGACGGCTTAAAGAGTTTCAAATGTTCGGCATTAATCACCGAATACATCTTCATAAATGGTGGCAAATTCGATTGGAATGCGTTGTCACCAATCTTCTTGAGTATAGTAAACGGACCATAACAGATAGGCTTGAGCATCTTACCTTCTCCCTTTAGTCATTCTTTACTCAAATGCAACCGATCACCCTCTTGAAAAGTATATTCAACTCTATGTTTATCGTGTCGAGCCTTACACTTTGCTTAAGTCTTCTTCAATTTTTATTCAACCGCCTAATGAACCTTACTTATCTTCTCAATGAAACGCTGAGTTTTAACTTGTTCATCTTCCTCCTTCCCTGACACCGTCTTATCACCAAGACTAAAAGCTATATTAAAGAAGCTTTGAGGCAAGTACCCAAGACAAACTTCAAACGGAGACTTCAAAGTGAAACCATGAATCGCCCGGTTAAAAGCAAACTGAAGATACGGTGAACTTTCATCCCACGTCTTAGAATGCTTAAAATGGAATCCCCATAATAAATTCACCAAAGTGCAATTGACTACATCTGTTTGCCCGTCAGTCTCCGAATAAAGCACTGTACTTCTCTTCAACTTAATGTCCATCATTCCCCATAATGATCTCTAGAAATGCCTCAAAAAACGGCTATCGCTATCAAAAAATAATAGCAGAAGGGAACCCAAAATACCTACAAACGTCTTTGAATAATAATCGCGCTGCTCCTTCCCCGGTAATCGTCTTCTAGCATGGAATAAAAACTATCATTTTGCTGAATCGATCTACTACCACAAATAGATAATCATTCTTACACTTGGTTATGGGCAAACCGCCCATAAAATCCATCGATATGCTATCTCAAGGTTGGGTAGGTACTGGTAATGTTACGTACAGTCCCAACTTACAATTGGAAGGCTTCGATGTGTTGTATAGAACGCAACCGCGAACCACACGAGCAACATCCACTTGCATCTTCGGCCAATAAACATAACGCCACAAATTTAAAAGAGTTTTCTCAACCCTGAAATGACCTGCAACCCGGAAATAATGAGCCTCTCTAATCCAATGCAAACGGCTTCCACCCTCAAGAATACATAGTAGAGTTCCTCTGTAAATTAAAACATTCTTCAATTCATACTCACATGTCTTGCCTTACAGTAATTTATGGTGAATCACACTGAGCTCTTTGTCATTATCATATCCTGCAACATACTCAGATGAAATAATAGGCTGTATCTACAGAGCTGCCAACAAAGTGGAAATAGTTGGTAATGGGTGTCGAGTTAACATGTCAGACATTTTTTTGTCCACTCTCTTCTTGTACTTGTTAATCAAGGTGAATTATTGTAGATACGACATCCACTTCATATGGCGAGCTTGTTGTAACTTGAACTGTGTAGATAAAAACTATAACGGTTTGTGATCGGAATGTACCACAACCTCCTTTCCCAATAAGTAACTCCGCCAATGCTTCATTGATTGATGTATTGCGAAGAACTCCTCATCATAGGTGGGATAGTTGCGTACTACTCCTGTAAACATCTTAGAATGGTAGGCAACTGGTTTCCCATCCTGTAGCAAAACTGCCCTTAATGCATAGTCTAACGCATCTACTTCTACCTTAAAAGGACGTTATAAATTTAGCAAAGCTAACACTGGTGCTTCTAAAATCTTTTGCTTCAATAACTAAAAGATTTTCTCATGGTGATCTTCCCACACAAACTTCAAACCGGCATTTGCCAAAGAATGCAAAGGTGTTGAAATATGTGAAAAATGTAGAATAAACTTTTGTAAATATTTACAAGAACCTATAAAACTTTGCACTTCGTTCACTGAACGGGGTTTAGGCTAATTAGTAATGACCGAGACCTTCTCTGGATCTACCGTCAGAAGTGGGTAAACCTTCTGACTATATATCAAGATATCATCTAAATAAACAATTATGAAATCATCTATAAAAAGTACAAAGTACTTCATTCATCAACAGCATAAATGTCGTTGGAGCGTTGCATAACCCAAAATGCATCACTAACCATTCGAAGAGTCCCTGTTTGGTCTTGAAAGCTCTCTTCCATGTATCTTCTTCCAGGATTTGAACTTAATGGTAATTCGAATTAAAACCCATCTTGGTGAAATACCGAGCCTTCTGTAGCTCATCCAAAAAATCGTCAATCCGTAGAAGCGGATAACGATTCTTCATAGTAATCTTGTTCAGCTGATAATCCAGACACATTCTTCAAGTCTCATCCTTCTTCAGCACTAATAACACCGGTGAACCACAAGGTGAGCAACTCGGATTAATAACTTATTGCTCTAGAAGCTCTTGTACCTATTTCTTGATCTCTTCATACTCGGTCACAGAAGTCCTATACAACCTAATATTAGGTAGTGGCTCACTACTCACCAAGGTGATATCATGCTCTACATACCTCTTGAGCGACATCCTTTCTATTCAAAGAAACATGTCTCTATACTTCTCTTGCAACTTCCCCATTTTGGTTTGTGGCTTAGGAGACATTGTCATAGTAGACAGCACTTTCGATCGCACCAACAATAACTCAAAGTTGCCATTCGCCACTCGCTTTAACATACCTCTTCACCTGAGTCACCGTTACTAAATAATTCGTGGTGACGTGCTCCTTACAAGCATTGATATGAAACTCATTTCCATTCTTCGCAAGATAATACTTGCGAGCTCTACGGCAATGAATCGCATCTCGGTCCCAAAGATAAGGGCTACCCAAGATGACCTGACACACATCTAAATAAACTACCTCACACGTCACCTCGTCAATAAACAATTTAGTAATCGCAAACTTAAACGTACACTGCTTCGCGATCTTCAACTCTGCGTTTTTCTAAATCCACCCCAACCCATACGGCTTAGGATGAGCCGTAGTATGCAAACCCATCTTCTTTACCAATGCCTTATAAATTAAGTTCTTCTAACAACCTGGATCAATGATGGCCTCTACTAAGCTCTGCTTAACCTAAATACTGACATGAAATAGTTATTTCTAACTCACCTCCTTGGTAGCCATAGTCTGTTTATGTTAAGGTATGAACTCGAATTATGTTTGAGGTCGTTTTAGTTCGAGTTGTTTCAGTTCAAGGATTGAAGACGGATTGAAAATGAGATTTTTAATATTCAGATTCGAGCTGGTTAAGATCGACAAAAGTTCGAGCTGGCCAAGTATCCTGAAGATTAGAACTGGTTAACTTACCTGGAGTTCAAACTGGTTATGTTGCCTGAAGACTCGAGCTGGTTCTGTACGAGTTACTGAAGAAGAGTTCAAAATAGGCCAAAGTCGCTCGAACGAGATTGGAGCTCGTTTGAACGAGATTGTAAGATTTTACATTTTCTTTCAAAGATCGAAGAACTCGATCAAACGAGATTAGACTTCGTTCGAACAAGATTTGCCTGGTTGCCATATTGAGTCTTCTTCTAAAACGTTAAGTTCTGCCTCGAGATCCGTTCTACTTGTATTTAATCTTCTAATATATAATGAGGACTTAGGTTAATTTGTTAGCTAATATTTTCCCTGTGAGTTTAATTCTAGACCTAGAATTTGAGAGACTCCATTAAAGCTTGAAAAACTTGGAGAGATCGTTGTAACCCGTTTGATCATCTTAGTGGATTGTTCGGGTAGTGGTTTTTTATCCGTAATGGTTTCCTACTTCTCTCATCTGAAAATTCTTACATTCTTTATTATTCTGTGTTTTTTAGTCTGGTTGATTGGCATATTCCGCATATCGTTCTTATAGTAGAAGAGAGATTAGCTACCTCTATTTTTAACAGCTGGTGTTAGAGTGAGTGTTAGGGCTTGTATGGTGAAGAGCGATGGACGATCAGGAGAAGTTGAAGATCACGAAGTTCAATGGATTAAACTTTAGAGTGTGGAAGATGCAGATAGAAAATTACCTCTATCAAAAGGATCTTGATTTATCGCTGGGTGGAGTTGAGATGATGCCAGCAGAATACGATGCTGCTAAGTAGGCGCGATTGGATCGCAAGGCGCTTGGAACCATTAGGTTAGCACTATCATCTCAGATTTTACACATGATCTACAAAGTTATGACAACGAAGGGTTTGATGGAGACGTTGTCCGCTATGTACTCGTAACCGTTCGGGGCAAACAAGGTACATCTTTTACGGTGCTTGTTTACTTTGAAGATGAAGGACAATGGTAGTGTGCAAGCTCACATCAGTGAGTTCAATACCATACATGCTCAACTGGAATCCGTTAAAATTACTTTTACAGAGGAAGTAAGAACGTGGGCTCTTTTAGGGCAAATGCCTGAGAGCTGGGAAGGGTTTATTAAAGCTGGGAGCAACTCACCGGGGAAGGAAGACATCAAATTTGACACTATAATCTCGTTGATTATGAGTGAAGATAATAGGCATAAAACATCTGAACCCTCTTCGAGTTTAAAGGGTAGTATGTTGAAGGTCGAAGAAAGAGGGAGGTCTTACAGAAAATGGCCAAAATTTGGAAGGGGTCGATCACAGTCAAAAGGAAAGTCTAAGCTGCCCGATGCGTGTTGGACTTGTGGATATAAGGGTCACTTTAGGCAAGATTGTAACTCCTTCTAAGAAGATTAATGATGAAGAAAAAGGTACAATGAACCTTACTGAAGAGGTTAGTTCTGACGAGGCTCTACTACTATCGTGTGACGATGTTAATGAATCTTGAATTGTTGATTCAGACGCTTCTTTCCATGCTACGACGAATGTAGGTTTTCTAACTAATATTGTGAAATGCGACTTTGGTACGGCCTTTCTTGCGGATAAGAGTGTCTGCAATATTACTGGAAAGGGAAACGCTAGGTTGTTGTTGCCTTCAGGGGGAATATTGATTTTATAGAATGTGCGACTTGTACCTAAATTAGGGCGTAAGCTTATATCGGTTAGCAAATTGGTGGATGATGGTGGATATGTGAGTACCTTTAGTACCACCTTCTAGAAGGTTACAAAGGGAGTTATGCTAATAGCTCGAGGCTTGCGATAAGGAACGTTGTATACAACGCATAACACAATTTCTATTATTTGTACAGCCACTCTAGGATTGATACAAGTACGTTGTACAAGCGGCCCGGTCACATGAGTGAAAAGGGGATGAAGATAATGGTAACAAAAGGAAAGCTAGAGGGTCTTGTTGAGCTTGATCTCAAGTTTTGTGAAGAGTGTGTTCTTGCGAAACAGAAGAAGGTCAGTTTTAAATTATATGGATGATCAAGGAAACTCATAAAGTTGGATCTTGTATATATACAGATGTTTGGGGGCCAACCAAGGTGTATTCTCATCGTGGTTCTCATTATTACGTTACTTTTATCGATAATGCTACTCGTAAACTATGGGTCTACTTCGTGAAGAACAAGTCAGATGTGTTAGATAAATTCAAGAGGTAGAAGGCTCTAGTTGAAAATGAAATCGGTTTGAAACTGAAGTGTCTTAGGTCGGATAATGGGGGCGAATATTGTAGTGACGAATTTGAAGACTTTTGTGCATCAAACGGGATTAAGAGACAGAAAACTATTCTTGGAACACCGCAACAAAATAGTGTTGCAGAACGCATGAACCGAACAATAAACGAAAGAGCGAGGTGTATGAGACTCAACGCTGGATTGCCAAAGTATTTTTGGGCGGATGCGGTAAGTACGGCGGCATACTTGATTAACAGAGGGCCTTCAACGACTTTGGACTTTGGAATTCCTGAAGAAGCATGGATCAGTAAAGAGGTAAACCTTAATCACTTGCATATTTTCGGTTGTACCTCAAATGTGTTTGATAATTCAGATACAAGGACCAAGTTAGATGCAAAGTCGACGAAGTGCATTTTCATTGGATACGGTGGTGATGAGTTTGGATACCGGTTTTGGGATGCGAAGAATCAAAAAGTTATTCGGAGCCATAATGTTACATTCAATGAGGAAGTCTTATATAAAGACTTCAAAGTACCTGTGGAAAGGATTCGAGGTGAAGTAGCGGTAAGTGTCGGCATTGAAGATGATGAACCCTCTCGAGAGGATGATGTAGAAGTTATTGTTGAGTCTGATGCACCGGATCAAAAGGAGGAACCTAATGATTTAGACATTCCAATAGCACTTCGAAAGGAGCCGAAAGTTGCAAGAATTCTGGCAAGGTACGTTAACTCCTTAAACTACTTGTTACCTACAGATGGTGGTGAACTTGAAAGTTACAAGGAGGCTTCAGATGTGGAAGCCAATAGCAAGTGGGAGCTTGCTATGGATGATGAGATGCAATCATTATCAGTAAATCGAACTTGGGATTTAGTTCGATTACCGAAAGGGAAGAAAACATTACACAACACGTGGGTATACAGACTAAAGCGCGAATCTGACGGTTCAAGGAGATTCAAGGCTAGACTTGTGGTGAAGGGATTTCGGCAGAAAGAAGGCATTGATTTTGGCGAGATCTTTGCTCCTGTTGTAAAGATGTCTACAATTCGGGTTGTGATGAATATAGTTGCAGTTGAATATTTGTATCTTGAACAACTAGATGTCAAGACCGCATTTCTTCACGGCAACCTCGATGAAGAGATCTATATGAAGTAGCCATTAAGGGTACTCTGTAAAAGGGAAAGAAAATCTTGTGTGTAGACTCACAAAGAGCTTATATGGTTTGAAATAAGCGTTGAGATAGTGGTATTTGAAGTTCGAACAATTCATGTCCAGAAATGGCTATTCGAAGAGCAATGCCGACCACTGTTGGCTTATCTATATGAAGCAGCCATAAGGGTACTCTGTGAAAGGAAAAGAAAATCTTGTGTGTAGACTCACAAAGAGCTTATATGGTTTGAAATAAGCGCTAAGACAGTGGTATTTGAAGTTCGAACAGTTCATGTCCAGAAATGGCTATTCGAAGAGCAATGTCGACCACTGTTGTTTTATCAAGAATACGAGGAACTCATATATCATTCTACTACAGTATGTAGATGTTATGCTGGTAGCAAGTGCCGACATGGGATAAATTGTTAAGTTGAATGAACAATTATTTTGGGAGTTTTATATGAAGAACTTAGGTGTGGTAAAATAAGTTCTTGGTATGCGTGTTACAAGGGATAGAAAGCGGCGAGAATTGAAGCTATCTCAAGCTGAGTACATCGGCAAAGTACTTAAGCATTTTAATATGGATGGTTATAAAGTTCTTAGTACACCATTGGGAGGTTACTTCAAATTATTAAAGGATTGTTGTCCGAAGATGCAGAAGGATCGCGATGAGATGCGAAAAGTTCCTTATCAATCCGCGGTTGGTAGCCTAATATACGCTATGATATGTACGAGATCGGACATTGCCCAAGCAGTGGCAGTTGTTAGTATGTATATGAGTAATCCAGGCAAGGAGCATTGGAGAGTTGTGAAATATATACTGAGGTATCTAAAGGGGACTCAAGATATGGCATTATGTTATAGGGGTTCTCAAATATGCTTACAAGGTTTTGTTGATTCTGATATGGCGGGTGACATGGATAGGCGGAAGAACACTAGTGGTTTCATTTTTATATTGGGAAGCAGAGCAGTTACATGGGTTTTTAGGCTACAAAAGATTATAGCTTTGTCGACGACGGAGGCAAAATATATTACAGCTACAGAAGATTGCAAAGATATGGTTTGGCTTAAAGGGTTGATGAAGGGACTCGGTAGAAAGCAACGTTCTCCTAAGCTGTATAGTGTTAATCAAAGCGTTATACACTTAGTGAAGAATTTGGCTTTTCACTCTAGAACCAAGCACATTGATATTCGATATCATTATATTTGCTCGCTCCTCGAGGACGGTGTGTTAAAGCTCATAAAAATTCATACTGATGTGAATCCGACCGATATGTTTACGAAGGTGGTGACTTTTAAGAAGTTGATAACATGTACAACTTTTGTGGGTCTTCAAGATTGAAGGTGTAGGTAGTTCGAGCAATATATTTGGAGATCTGAAGATGGATTATAATGGATTCAATTTTAAGTGGGTGATTGCTAAGGTATGAACTCGAATTACGTTTGAGGTCGTTTTAGTTTGAGTTGTTTCAGTTCAAGGATTGAAGACGGATTGAAAATGAGATTTTCAATGTTCAGATTCGAACTGGTTAAAATCGACAGAAGTTTAAGTTGGTCAAGTATCCTGAAGATTCGAACTGGTTAAGTTACCTGAAGTTTGAATTGGTTATGTTGCCTAAAGACTCGAGCTGGTTTTGTATGAGTTGCTGAAAAAGAGTTCGAAATAGGTCGAAGTCGTTCGAACGAGATTTGAGCTCATTCGAAAGAGATTGTAAGATTTTACGTTTTCTTTCAAGACCGAAGAACTCGTTTGAATGAGATTAGACTTCGTTCAAACGAGATTTGCTTGGTTACCGTATCGAGTCTTCTTCTAAGACGTTGAGTTCTACCTCGAGATTCGTTCAACTTGTATTTATTCTTCTAGTATATAAAGAAGACTTAGGTTATTTTGTTAGCTAATCTTTTCCCTGTGAGTTTAATTCTAGACCTAGAATTTGAAAGCCTCTATTATAGCTTAAGAAGCCTGGAGAGATCGTTGTAACCCGTTTGATCATCTTAGTAGATTGTTCAGGGAGTACTTTTTTATCCGCAAGGGTTTTTCACTTCCGTCCTCTGGGAATTCTTGCGTTCTTTATTGTTCTGTATTACAACATTTTTTATACCTCATCTAAATAAACAATTATGAAATCATCTATAAAAGTACAAAGTACTTCATTCATCAACCGTATAAATGTCGTTGGAGCGTTGCATAACCCAAAAGGCATCACAACCCATTCGAAGAGTCCCTGTTTGGTCTTGAAAGCCGTCTTCCATGTATCTTCTTCCCGGATTTGAACTTGATAGTAACCCGACTTAAGATCCAGCTTGGTGAAATACCAAGCCTTCTGTAGCTCATCCAAAAGATCGTCAATCCGTAGAAGCGGATAACAATTCTTCATAGTAATCATGTTCAGCCGATAATCCACACACATTCTTCAAGTCTCGTCCGTCTTCAGCACTAATAACACCGGTGAACCACAAGGTGAGCAACTCGAATTAATAACTTATTGCTCTAGAAGATCTTGTACCTGTTTCTTAATATCCTCAGACTCGGTCACAGAAGTCCTATACAGCCTAATATTGGGTAGTGGCCCACTACTCACCAAGGTGATATCATGTTATACATCCCTCTTACGCGACATCCTTTCTATTCCAAGAAACATATCCTTAAACTCCTCTTGCAATTTCCCCATTCGATTTGTTGCTTAGGAGACATTATCATAGTAAACAACACTTTCGATCGCACCAACAATAACTCAAACTTGCCACTCGCCACTCGCCACTCGCATTAACATACCTCTTCACATGAGTCACCGTTACTAAATTATTCGTGGTGACGTGCTCCCTACAAGAATTGATCTGAAACTCATTTCCCTCCTTTGCAAGATAATACTTGCGAGCTCTACGGCAATGAATCGCATCTCGGTCCCAAAGATAGGGGCTACCTAAGATGACCTGACACACATCTAAAGGAACCACCTCACACGTCACCTCGTCAATAAATAATTCAGTAATCGCAAACTTAAACGTACATTGTTTCGTGATCTTCAACTCTGCGTTTTTCTAAATCCACCCTAACCTATACGGCTTAAGATGAGCCGTAGTATGTAAACCCATCTTCTTCACCAACGCCTTAGAAATCAAGTTCTTCTGACAACCCAGATTAATAATGGCCTCTACTAAGCTCTGCTTAACTTGAATACTGACATGAAAAAGTTATTTCTGACTCGCCTCCTTGGTAGCCATAGTCTATTTTTGTTAAGGTATGCACTCAAATTATGCTTAAGGTCGTTTTAGCTCGAGTTATTTAAGTTCAAGGATTGAAGACGGATTGAAAATGAGATTTTCAATGTTCAGATTCGAACTGGTTAAGATCGACAAAAGTTTGAGCTGGCCAAGTATTCTGAAGATTCGAACTGCCTAAGTTACCAGGAGTTCAAATTGGTTATGTTGCCTGAAGACTTGAGCTAGTTCTGTACGAGTTACTAAAGAAGAGTTCAAAATAGGCCGAAGTCGTTCGAACGAGATTGGAGCTCGTTTGAGCGAGATTGTAAGATTTTACATTTTCTTTCAAAGACCGAAGAACTCGTTCGAGCGAGATTAGACTTCGTTCGAACAAAATTTGCCTTGTTGCCATATTGAGTTTTCTTCTAAGACGTTGAGTTCTGCCTCGAGATCCGCTCTACTTGTATTTAGTCTTCTAGTATATAAAGAGGACTTAGGTTTTTTGTTAGCTAATTTTTTCCCTGTGAGTTTAATTCAAGACCTAGAATTTGAGAGACTCCATTAAAGCTTGAAAAGCTTGGAGTGATCGTTGTAACCCGTTTGATCTTCTTAGTGGATTGTTCGGGTAGTAGTTTTTTATCTGCAAGGGTTTTCCACTTCACTCTTCTGGGAATTCTTGTATTCTTTATTGCTTTGTATTTCTTAGTCTGGTTGATTGGCATATTCCGCGTATCGTTCTTATAGTAGAAGAGAGAATAGCTACCTATATTCTCAACAGTTTAAACATAAGAGTAAGCTTTGTGCACGTTTATCTAAATCCGAGCCAACAACTATTGCAGCTAGTACACGTTTCTCTCTCTTGCTCATCTCCTCTTTGGCCTGAGATCCGGGTGAAGTTTCCAACATTTATCTGAAATATGCCCACTCGCCTTACAATGACTGTAATAATTCCCTTTGGATGAAGACCCCTCTCCTTTGGACTCCCCCTTGTACTCATTCTTCTAACCAGACTTGAAGCCCGACTTGTTCTTGTCGTTTTTCTTGTCACTCTTCAAATACTTGCCTTCAATGGCAATCGCCTTCACGGTAGCGTCTTCAATATTCGACACATTAAAAAGTTTAAACTTCCTTCTCATAGATTCTGGCAAACCCCCCGTGTACTTCTTAGACACCTCATACTTCTCCGCATCGATGTCTAAAACCAAAACTTGATTATAAATTTTGCAGTATTCTCTTGGATTGCTTATGCATTTGGCGCAAATGATGACATTCAAACTGAAATTCCTAGACGTTTGAGACTAACCGATTCTGATTGTTTTAGGGCCAAAAATCGATAGGTCCTAATTCCTCTTAATTAATGGTCTATGCTTAACCTAAATCAAGTTGGTCAAATTATCTAGTGTCAACAAGCAATAGGAAATTAAATACAAGGCCAAGCAATTTTAACCCTGTGGAAAACCTTTCTCAGGAGAAAAACTCACAGGTCGCTGTCGAATCACTCAATAGTTAAACAATTTATTATTGAAATCAAATTACAAGTATTCAATTACTTATAGATTCGATAAGCACATCCCGTGGTTACCTCTCTTCTAATTGAACTCCTCGCAGTCGATTCTGCGTTCTCGCAACTTCTTGCTTCAATCTCTCATCGAAGCTTTCTTTCTTGAATCCCTCGAGTTCTTTAATCCATAATTTGGGTTTCTTGATCAATGATGATTGATTCAAGATTTGAGTGTGTCATTTTTTTCTTGAATCTCTCAAGAGTAATCTCTCCTCACTCTAAAAAAATAAGCCCTAGAAAAATAGATTTTTCAAGAAATGAGTTTTGAAAAATAACAAAAATTATCTTTTATTAGAAAACAGAAATCACGGTCTCTGTTCGAATAAATTTAAAATCTATTCGAATAAAATCAGACTGAGTGATTTTTATTCGAATAGATTTTATTATATTCGAATAATAAATTGCCTGAGGCATTTCTATTCGAACAGAAATGTTGTTCCCAGTTCTATTCGAATAGAAAATAAAATCTAGTCAAATAGAAGTTCTGTTGTCTTAAAAAATATATTTATTACCTTTTCAGAACTCTATAAAAATACCTAGGGTTTGATATTATAGAACAAGGAGTTAGAAACCCACTTACCTATTTAGTGCCAGTTCAGCTATAGTCGCTCAAGGTGCAATCTCTGACGACGAGTAACCAGGAGATAATGCTGACATCTAAATTAGATACGGAATGAGACATACTCCAACTAGGGATGTTTCAATCTCCCCCTTTGGTTCTTTTCGTGTCAAAACCAGAACTAACTATAATCAATAATAAATGCAACTCTATGGACTGACTCAATCACTGGGCATCCATACTCAAAGCTCCACTTTCATCTTATATTGCATATACTATGGAATCTCTGCACACTAAACAAGATACATCACATAACCGTTCATTTAAAATAAGGGATCCAAAAAAAAGAATATAACTTACCTGACTTGCCTGTCAGGATCATCTCTCCCCCGTTTTGGCACAGATAAACAAAGAGTAAATAGCCCATAAGAGGAGAAGCAAACCATGAGTTGAACACAGAATAAATAAAAAATATATACTTATAATTGGCAGAGCAAATATTCTGAACAGATAGACTATTTGGAATACTAAAAAAGTCAAAACCAATACCCCAAAATAATATGCATCTCCCCCTCAAAATAACGATAACCCCCTTAAAATGAAATAAAAGGAAAACACATACGGAGAGTGTCTCTGAAATAAGTAAGCAAAAGAAAACAACACTCCCCCTAAACACAAGGCATGATAGAAAGTCAATGAATCTAAAATATTCTATAAAGACCAAGACATTGCTAATGTGTTATAAAACAATCACTTAATGAATTACTTGGTGTGTGTGTGTGTGCATAGTCAAAGAGTTACCCAGTTTTCAACGTATTATTCAGCCGTAGTTAGAATACTATATTAGAAAGTTATTTTAACTTAGGCCTCTCATGGTGGTCACTCAAAATCACTGAGAATTGACTAGCAAACCCTCTGTGTGAAATATGAATATGAATATAAAGTAACAGAAAAATCATATTTCATCATAAATGGCGCACTGTGAGCTGGAAGATCTCATGGGAAAGAACCCCAATAATCATATATGGTGTCAAGTTAAAACTAATAAAGACTCCATATATCTACTCTACTAATAGTGACTGCGCCGAACTCAAGATCAAACAGGTCTTTGAATAGGTTATAATGTAGGCATGGGTAGGCTTATGACGGAGTAGGTGTTTTGCTAGCATTCTGAGACTACAGTTACACTAACTCCTCTTCTCACTTGAAACCAAATTCAACTTCTGTCATTCTTTTTCTTATTGAGTACACATAAAATAAAATACCACATCTCCTCCCCTTTTGTTTTCTCTTTCTTTTCAATTTTTTTTTCATGACACTAATTTGAGATAATGAAAACGACATTTGGGGACACATTGTATTCTTCTATTCATATTTCCCCAAAAATCACACTTTTCCTTCTTTTTATTTCTTTTTTTATTTTATTTATTATTTTTACTGAAAAGCCTCTGAACAAATGGGTAAAATAATAAAATATTTTAGGTAGAAAAATGAATGGCATATTTTAAGGCACAAGGGGCTGCAAGTGGGTAAAAATTTGGGTAACCATAGACAAAGGCCAAAAAGATGTAGTAATAAAAAATTGCCTATTATCATATCTTCGGTTGGGCACTGTCACCTATTTTGCCTCGAGTAAAAGTGGAAAAATATCACTAGTATAACTTGTCTTTGATGTTACCATTTGACAATTGAGTAAGGAAACGAAATGAGATCAAAAACAACGAGATCAAAAATGAAGAGTAAATGTAATAACACTTGAAGCTCTGAAATAAGGTCATATCCTCACATAACATTAGGTACGAAGTCTCTACAGTTATCCTCACGTAGTTCTAGTCATGATGAGCTTTTAATTTAAACAAGAGACGCAATAACTATTATAGAATGTAGTTTTGCCAAATAATTATCTCATAAATGAATATAACACACAAGCAAAATCCAAGTCTAGCAAGAATATTCTATATACAAAAGCTCTTAAAGTGCAAAGTATAGATAAAAAGCCAGAACAATATCCTACTATCCAAAAACAATAAAAACAAAAACAAAAACAAGCTGAGACAGGGTAAGAAATGTACCTAATCAATGAGCATACTTATAACCCTTCTCTGTTTTGATTCATTACCTTATTTATGGCGACAAGTCATCCTTTCGCATCCAAACTGTACGAATCACCTTTTAAGGTGATGTTTATGGAGCAAACCACCTACTCAAATTCTCACTTTTCATATTATAAATATTCACATATAACTTATATCTATATCTATTGAAAGGGCGAGCATATGGTTGATAGGGTCCAAAAAATCTACAATAAGATGCAATATGACCTTTTCGACCACATATACTACAATAATAAATATGAGAGTAAGATACCCGTTTGAAATGATTATGAGTAGTGTATATCATATTATGTTTTGGTACTGAAGTAGATTCAGTTGCTTTCACAAACTTTGTGATTTGAGGAGTCTTGGATTTTGGATGAGGTTCCTCATATCCTAGACCCATTTTATCACTATCCGTCTTTCTCATACATAATATTTTATCAATGTTCTTGGCCCCATGACAGAACTTCTCAAGTTTATGCTCAGATTGAACTACATCAAGTTTGGCAAACGAAGTTCGTCCAAAGTTGATTTTAATTTCTCCTTTGCATCATTAACTTCTTTTTCTAAAAGCACAAATTTGTCATGAAGGCTTAATTTCTCATTCTCAAGAATATCTATCTCGTGACTTGTATTCTCAGTTTTGTCTTGAAGTTCGCACTTAAGTGTATTAACTTGGTCTTTCAAGACTTTGTTAAGTTTACCGAGTTTCATAGACTTGGCGAGAATCTGAGCATACAAGTCATCAAGATTCATATATTTGGCAAGAGTATGAGCATACAAGTCCTCAATATTCAGGTCTTCAAAATCATTTTGTTCTTGATCACTCTGATTTTCAACAGAATTTTCAAGTTCAAAAGCGTCATAGTTATTTGTACCACAATTGAGAATAACAGGATATGCACAATAATTTTTGTTATCAACTACTTAGGGATGACTCTAATATTTATTATTCTCATCATCACTGTCATCCCAAGTAACGCTGATATTCATAACTTTGTGGTTGGTCCCTGGTTTCTTATTGGGACAGCTGTAAGCATAATGACCAAGCTTATGACACTTATAACATTCAATTTAACTTAGGTTAGTGTCAAGGTTGGTGTAGGGAGCAGATTTTATAAAACTCGAACTAGCTTGAAATTGATCCTTACACCAAGAACTACTATGCTAAGAATTAAATAAGAGATAACACTTGACACAGGAGATTTAGCGTGGAAAACCTGTAAATAGGTAAAAACCACGACCTCGAGTGGAGAACTTTGTGAAAGTAGTATTATTGCTGGAGAGAGTGAGAGAATCTGATTACAAAAGTTAATCTAAGAAGAAAATAGCTAGAGATCAGATAATTGTATGTATAGAATTGTCTCTCGACCACCCCTTTTCCTTAGGAGCTTTGCCCTTTTATAGACCCTGCTCTCAGCTTGACATCGTGCTTGAACACGTTCTTCTGAAAGTGAGAGTTATGGGCAGTTGAGTGTGTAACTGCTAGCTCGTGAGAGACAGTTGTATGTTAACTTGTTATGTTTACATCTGTTGTGGACAATCCACGTTCTGCTTGAGTTCGTGGTCGATTTGTAACTGTTAACGTGTATGTAACGTGTTAGCCTAGTACCGAATAAGATCGAGTACTCCAGAAATCGAGTGATAAGTAAGTTCGAGTGTCCCATAGCTCGAGGAATAAGTCCCTACAATCGCCCCTCGCAACTGAAGTCATGAGTGACTTTAGCTGAGAAATCCCTAAGAATCTGGAACACCCAACTAATGGTTGTGCTGCATTTAATGTCTTTGACGAGTGATTGATGCACGTGTTGACTGATGTGAATAATGGCTGCGTTGGGAATAACCTATATTGAGTGCTTTCCTGTGTATAAATAGGAGGGAGACCAATCACCGTTCATCGTTGTTGTGGTACTCCATTGTTGATTGTTGAATGAAAGTTTGTACTACAGTAATGTGTTCTCCAGTTTTACCCTTCGAATTAGAATAAGCCCGCAGGTGCAGAAGTAAGTTTTATCGGTGCTTCAACCGTTAGACTTAGGGGGGCTTAGCGGTAGCGAGCTAGTATTATCTTTGCTCGTACTTTAGGCGGTCACCACAGGCTAAGAGGTTTTTTATGGCCTCCGCCTCGGATCTGTGTTTCCTCAGGGGTTCGGCTAGCATTATCTATGCCTTGATACCATATTGGAGAGCTGGGCTTATCGGCAGCGAGCAAGTTTTCTTACTCGTGTTTTAGGCTGTCACCGAAGGCTAAGAGGTTTGTTATGGCCTCTGCCTCGGATCTGTGTTTCCTCAGAGGTTCGACTAGTATTATCTATGCCTTGATACCATTTTGGAGAGCTGGGCTTATCGGCAGCGAGCAAGTTTCTTTACTCGTGCTTTAGGCTGTCACCGCAGGCTAAAAGGTTCTTTATGGCCTCCACCTCGGATTTGTGTTTCCTCAGGGGTTCGGCTAGTATTATCTATGCCTTGATACTATATTGGAAAGCTGGGCTTATCGGCAGTGAGCAAGTTTCCTTACTCATGCTTTAGGCTATCACCGCAGGCTAAGAGGTTCTTTATGGCCTCAGCCTCGGATCTGTATTTCCTCAGGGGTTTGGCTAGTATTATCTATGCCTTGATACCATATTGGATACTGATCCTGCAGACTGAGGCTCTTTATGGCCCCAGTCCCGGAGACTTCTGAGTCCTCAGGGGTTCGGCTAGTATTATCTATGCCTTGATACTATATTGGATACTGATAGACTGAGGCTCTTTATGGCCCCAATCCCGTAAGTATATGGATCCTCAGGGGTTTGGCTAGTATTATCAATGCCTTGATACCATATTGGACAGTAGAACTAAAGAAATCGAGCTAAGATGCTCGAGCTGAAGTTGAAAGTAAGCTAAAGCAGAAAGAGAGTTATAGCTGAAAGCGAGCTAAAGTTAAAAATGAGCTAAAGCTGAAAATGTTAGCTGTTCAAGCTGAAGTTGCTCGAGCTGAAGAAATCGAGCTAAAATGCTTAAGCTAAAGTTGAAAGTGAGTTGAAGCTAAAAGAGAGCTATAGCTGAAAGCGAGCTAAAGCTGAAAGAGGGCTAAACCTGAAAACGAGCTAAAGCTGAAAACGAGCTAAAGCTGAAAATGAGCTATAGCTGAAGGCGAGCTAAAGCTGAAAGAGAACTATAGCTAAAAACGAACTAAAGTTGAAAGAGAGCTAAAGCTGAAAACGAGCTAAAGCTGAAAGAGAGCTATAGCTGAAAGCGAGCTAAAGCTAAAAATGTTAGTTGCTCAAGCTGAAGAAATTGAGCTAAGATGCTCGAGCTGAAGTTGAAAGTGAGCTAAAGCTGAAAGAGAGCTATAGTTGAAAGCGAGCTAAAGCTGAAAGAGAGCTAAAGCTTAAAACGAGCTAAAGCTAAAAGAGAGCTATAGCTGAAAGCGAGCTATAGCTGAAGTGAGCTAAAGCTAAAAGAGAGCTATAGCTAAAAGTGAGTTAAAGCTGAAAAAGAGCTAAACCTGAAAAAGAGCTAAACCTGAAAAATGAGCTAAAGCTGAAAACGAGCTAAAGCTGAAAGCGAGCTAAAGCTGAAAGAGAGCTAAAGCTAAAAAGGAGCTAAAGCTGAAAGAGAGCTAAAGCTAAAAATGAGCTAAAGCTAAAAATGTTCGAGCTGAAGTTGCTCGAGCTGAAGAAATTGAACTAAGATGCTCGAGCTGAAGTTGAAAGTGAGCTAAAGCTGAAAGAGAGTTAAAGCTGAAAACGAGCTTAAACTAAAAATGAGCTAAAGCTAAAAATGTTCGAGCTGAAGTTGAAAAGGAACTAAAGCTGAAAGAGAGCTAAAGTTGAAAACAAGCTAAACCTAAAAACGAGATAAAGCTGAAAGAGAGCTAAAGCTAAAAATGAGCTAAAGCTAAAAATGTTCGAGCTGGAGTTGCTCGAGCTGAAGAAATTAAACTAAGATGCTTACTCCAATCATCTTCCTCTTCTTTATCGCCTCAGTGTTGATTACACACATCGAAGTATGATCGATGATGGGGGTTGATATTACTCTGAGTCTCAGTCTTGAAATTGAGGTTCGCTCATAATTCTGCTAACAGATCAGGCTCTAGGGAGCTGTCATGCTGAACTCCTGATGCTTGTTGTCTGGAATACACCATGGTAGAATATCTGATTACTGAATATCAGTGTGGCTTTGGAGAATATGCAAAAACTGTGTGATTCCCACAGATGGCACCAAATGTAGGGACCAGATTTCGTAAAGCTCAAACTAGCTTGAAATCGATCCTTACACCAAGAACTACTATGCCAAGAATTAAATAAGAGATAACACTTGACATAGGGGATTTAGCGTAGAAAACCTGTAAATAGGTAAAAACCACGACCTCGAGTGGAGGATTTTGTGAAAGTAGTATTATTGCTGGAGAGAGTGAGAAAATCTGATTACAAGAGTTAATCTAAGAAGAAAATAGTTAGAGATCAGATAATTGTATGTATAGAATTGTCTCTCGACCACCCATTTTCCTTAGGAGCTCTACCCTTTTATAGACCCTGCTCTCAGCTTGACATCGTGCTTGAACACGTTCTTCTGAAAGTAGGAGTCATGGGCAGTTGAGTGTATAACTACTAGCTCGTGGGAGACAGGTGTATGTTGACTTGTTCTGTTTACATCTGTTGTGGGCGATCTACGTTCTGCTTGAGTTCGTGGTCGATTTGTAACTGTTGACATGTATGTAACGTGTTAGCCTGGTACCGAATGAGATCGAGTGATAAGTAAGTTCGAGTATCTCATAGCTCGAGGAATAAGTCCCTACAGTTGGTCTGTTGGTTATTCACTCTATGTTAATTATGAGTACGCGACTTATGATTCACCGATTGCCCTTGTTTTTGAAATTGTCGTGGTTTTACAAGGTTTTTAAGCTGGTGAATTATAGAGGCAATCTCTGAATCCAGATCGGACCCATCATCATTATCAGAATCAGATGAGTTGTCAGCTTCTATGGGACCCTTAGAAGAAGAGGAGTAAGATGAAGACTTGAAAGCAACACTCTTGTTTTTCTCGGGGTTTTCCATTTTCATCTCGAGTTTAAACGTTCGCAATTTACCAGCTAATGTATCTGGTTTCATTTTCTTAAGATCTTGAGTTTCCTCTAAAGCATCACGTCTGGACCTAAAGCTCTTAGGAAGGGATCTTAGAACTTTGTGAACTATTTGAACATCGAAGTACTCTGCTCCTAATGCGGCACTAGTGTTTACAATATCACTTAGTCTCGCATAAAACTTGTCAAAAGGTTCATTTTCACTCATTCTGATATTTTCAAATTGTGAAGTAAGCATTTGAAGCTTACTTTCTTTGACTATATCATCGCCTTCATTAGTTCGAACTAGGATGTCCCAAGCTTCTTTAGAAGTAGTACATGCAGAGATATGTCGAAACTCACTTCGGCTCACAACCATAAAGATCGCATTGAAGCCTTTAGAATTATAACCAACAGTATCCTTTTCTTCTTTTGACCATTGGTTCCTAGGTTTAAGGACCACTTTAGCACTCCCTCGTGGACCTTGTATCACAGTAGGGGGTGTCCATCCATACTCAATAGCAATCCATATATCTTCTCCGATTGATTGAAAATATGCAATCATTCGGACTTTCTAGTATGAGTATTCTTTGTCATCAAAGAGTGGAGGGCGATCTATAGGACCTCCAAACTTCTCGGAACTCATTATTTTCAAGCGAACTATCTGAGATCCACGCTTAGGTTATTAAACCTTGAGGCGTGACCGCTCTGATACTAATTGAAATTCCTAGACGCTTGAGACTAACCAATTCTGATTGTTTTAGGTCTAAAATTGATAGGTCCTAATTCCTCTTAATTAATGATCTATGCTTAACCAAAATTAAGTTGGTCAAATTATTTAGTGTCAACAAGCAATAGGAAATTAAACACAAGGCCAAACTATTTTAACTCTGTAGGAAACCTTTCACGGGAGAAAAATGCACAGGTCGCTGTCGAATCATTCGACAACTAAACAATCCACTATTGAAATTAAATTACAAGTATTCAATTACTTACAGACTCGATAAGCACATCCCGTGGTTTCCTCTCTTCTAATTGAACTCCACGCAGTCGATTCTGCGTTCTCGCAACTTCTCGCCCCAATTTCTCGTCGAAGCTTTCTTTCTTGAATTCCTCGAGTTCTTTAATACATAATTAGGATTTCTTGATCAATGATGATTGATTCAAAATTTGATTATGTTAATTTTCTCTTTAATCTCTCAAGAATAATCTCTCCTCACTCTAAAAATACAAGCCCTGGAAAAATCGGTTTTTCTAGAAGTGAGTTTTGAAAAAAAAACCAAAATTGTTTTTTATAAGAAAATAGAAATCACGGTCTCTGTTTGAATTGATTTAAAATCTATTCGAATAAAATCAGACTGTGTCATTTTTATTCGAATAGATTTTATTCTATTTGAATAAAAAACTGCCTGAGACATTTTTATTTGAACATAATAAATTATATTCGAATTGAAATGTAATAAAAAATTACCTGAGCCATTTCTATTCGAACAGAATAAATTCTATTCGAACAGAAATGTTGTTCCCAGTTCTATTCGAATAGAAAATAAAATCTATTCGAATAGAAGTTTTGTTGTCTTAAAAAACATACTTATTACCTTTTTAGAACTTTGTAAAAATACCTAGGGCTTGATATTATAGAGCAAGAAGTTAGAAACCCACTTACCTATTTAGTGCCAGTTCAGCTGTAGTCGCTCAAGGTGTAATCTCTGACGACGAGTAACCATGAGATAATGCTGACATCTAAGCTAAACACGGAATGAAACAAACTCCAACTATGGATGTTTCAATCTCCCCCTTTGGTTCATTTTGTGTCATAACCAGAACTAACTATAAGAAATAAAAAAATAACTCTTTGGACTGACTCAATCACTGAACGAGCCATACTCAAAGCTCCACCCGTCATAGGATAAGCATATACTCTGAAATCCCTACACACTAAAATGAACATCAAGTAACCCTGCATTTAAAATAAAGGACCAAAAACAAAAAACATAACTTACCTGACTATAGTCATGATAGCGCCCCCTTTTTGCACGCATGAACAACGGGTAAATTGCCCCTAAGAGGCGAAGCAAACAATGAGTGAAACAAAATAATAAAAAATATTATACTTAACTGGCAGATGCAAATGTTCTGAACAGAATAGAGATTTGGAATACTAAAAAGTCAAAAACCATACCCAAATAATATTGCATTTCACCCTCAAAATAATATGACTCTCCCCACCTCAAATAACGATAAAACCGCTTAAATGAAATAAAAGGAGAAACACATAAGTGGTCTAAAAACCCTAGAAAGTTAACTACTCGTTCGAACAAAAATTTATATGGGCAAATTCCATAGACATGACAAAGTCGCCGCAACAAAATTGGGAGTCGCGCGAACGCATTTTGCTTAAAATTCAAAAGTCCTAGCTTTCCTGGATCAGGCTCGACCTGCGGAGCCTGAGCTCCTACTCAATCGAGAAACTGACAGAGCGTGGAAAGACGGAGCTAACACTTAACCCTGATGTACTACTTCGACTACTAGTAGTGACCTTATCCCAATCGGACATGATCAATACCACACACCTGCTTGTAGGCAGAAAATTTTGGCGGAAACATACTATGCCCCTTGGGATCCATCAGATCCTGAATCCATATCATGACGTAACAAAGACTGGGAGATGCATAGAAACCACAATAGCGGAGGTCTAGGTGGTAATGGGGGCGAGGATAACCTACAGCCATTGTTGTTCAATCCTTCGATAATGTATAATCAAGGAGAATTAATGGAGATACGACAGCCCTTAACTGGAGAGCTTGTGTAGCTGGGAATGTATAGCTCAACTAGTAAAGGTTTGTGATTAGTATGTACTACAACCTCCTCTTGCAACTTCCCCATATCGGTTTATTGCTTATAAGACGTTGTCATTGTAGACAATACTCTAGCTGGTGTACCCTCCAAAACTGATCGAACCAATAACACAAACTTGCCACTTACATTAACCAACCGCTTTACCTGAGTCGCCATTACTAGATTAGACGTAGTGACATTTCTTATAAGCATTGATATGGAACTCATTTCCCTCCTTCACAAGATGATACTTACGAGCTTTACGGTAATGAATCACATTTCGGTACCAAAGATAAGGGCTACCCAAGATGACCTGACACACATCTAAAGGAACCACCTCACACGTCACCTCGTCAATAAATCTTTCAGTGATCACAAACTTGAAAGTACACTACTTCGTGATCATCAAATCCGCATCTTTCTGAATCCACCACAAATCATACGGCTTAGAATTAGTTGTAGTCGCCAAACCCATCTTCTTCATCAACCTCTCAGAAATCAAAATTTTCTGACTACCCAGATCCACAATGGCCTCAACTAAACTCTGCTTCACCTGAATACTGACATGAAAATGTTCTTCCCGATTCTCCTCCTCGGTAGCCAAATTTTGCTGAAACATAAGTGTAAGCTTAGGATTCGGTTTATCTAAATCCAGGAGGTCAACAACCTCTGCGATTAGTGCATATCTCTATTTTTTCTCTTCTCCTCATTCCGCCTAAGCTTACAGTATCTCACCGAGATCCTCCAGTTTGATTTTCACCCCTTTTGAGACAGCCCCTCACCCTCTCTCACACCCCACACTTTCTCTACCTTACCTCAACCTCATGCAAACCATAAACCCTAAACATAATGTCCAAACCCACTTGCTTTAACCAACCCTAACTGTTAATGCTTTGTGCTCTCTGTTTCTTTTCTCTATTGGTTTTTTTACTCCTTTTTGGCAAATATGAATGAAGAAAAAATACCCAATCTTCATACAAGGACAGAAGAGGAGAATGAGATTACTCTGCTCATGAAAGGAATTACCACACATGACCCCGTTCCAGTTATCCACCTCGACGACTCAACATGGAATAATCTCACAACAAAGTAGAAAAATGCAATAGCGTTCAAGTCGATCTCACCGGGTATTAAAATACAAGCCATCATGGACGGAGTGTCCCGAGCATGGGCAAAGCTTATTCCAAGTATTCCTCCTTTCTCATTTGAAAGGGATTCCAAAGTTTTTATAGCCAACTTCGAGAACCCGTGAGACCTGCAAACCATCCTTAATTCACAATCGGTGAATGTGTCAGGGTTCTCTATCCTCCAAAAAAGTTTCAACCCAATGTTACACCAATCGGAAATTAGCTTCCCAAAGTTCCTCTGCTGGGTCCAGATTTCAGGTCTCCCATGCTGTATGTTGAGAAAAGAAATGCTTTGAATGATAAGGAATAAAATTGGTAAATTCGTTAGAGACGACAGGGTAGAGAAGGCTACTGAAAACCGACGCGGCAGCTTTGTTCGCATCCAAGTAAACCTCTTTACTACGAAACCGTTGGTTTTATCAATACCGATATCGCGACCGGCTTAATTCGGAGATGCACGTATCACTGTCCATTACAAGCGGCTTGAGGGATTTTTCCCTTATTGTGGTGCGATTACCTACCCTCTCTCCACATGCCAACGGTTTGAACAAGTAATGCATGAAAGAAACCGGCTTAATATAACCGATAAGTTCGAATTCCACTACGGGTCGCACATTCAGATAAACCGCCAAAAAATACTACCTCGTCCCCTTTCAAACATTTCTACACCGGTCACCAATCCCCTCCAAAACAACACCACTACTCTTACCAGCAAACCCAGGACAATCACAATGATCAAGGAAACAAACTGCCACAAAGGACAAATCAGAGCGGCAGAGAAATTTCCCTGACCGGAACGGAGTTGGGACCGTTTCTCACAGAACCATCGTACAACCCACATCAGCACGACCTCAAAAACAATTTCAAGGAATAAATCTTTTTCTCGGCTTGGCAGCAACAAATATCAACAAAGAACAGAAAATCTTCCTTACCAACAAATGAATAGCTTCAGTAGCACTTTTTTTGATCTCGACGTGGGTAAAGACCAACCGGTATGCAGGTCATCCAGCTCAGATTTCGGTGGGGACGACACAGCAAGGACTATTGATTTTAATGCGTACCCAGAGGCCCATTATTTCAAACACAAAGGAAAGGAGATTATGGGACTCATGAAACCTTTTCACAACACTTGGCGGCTTGATGAGGCCACATCAACATATCATCAACTTGCTTGTGACAAGGCTGCATGGAAGCCACAACGGCTGCTAAGTAATAAGTACCTGGCAACGGGGTCCACTACATCTTTTCACAACACATCTCACCCTGACATTTCGTCTCACAAGTCTCTCAAAACGGCTTTGATTGCTGACTTGGGGTCCCACATGGACACATCACCCAACGGTCCGAACACAAAAAAGTTTTTGATACAACGTTTTAGTCCAATGGCCTTTTCTCGGGTAGACCCACCCACATTTTGTTCCAGACAACCTTTTTGATTGCTGGACACAACATCCAGACCTTGTTATTGGAAGCCCAACAATCAGTTCGCCAAAGCCCAACATCGATAAAAAGACCTTTGAGGAGATAATCATACCACCCGATCCGAGCTCAATGATGGGCTTGGGCCCTAAACACGTGGACTGTACCAGCATCACTTCCCCGCTCCATAAGACGCCTTTCTTCAGGCCCCTCAAAAAAAGACCCTTCGGACCCAAACTTAACCAAAGACCTGCCCCAACACATTACCTCTTCCCACTAAGCCCATCTAAAAAGATCTCCCCAAAAACTACAGTATCCAACACACAGTTTTGCTACAACACCTGTTTGTTCGTCTTATGACCCAACCACCCCAATTGAAATTGGATATTCATCATCGGATCACACGGGTTGGATAACACCAACTCAAAGAGACATTTTTGGCGATTGGTCAGCCAACACAGTTGGAAGCAGCATGGGGCACCAGGACAAACGAAAAAGGATTCACACGACTTCTCCAGCACTAGTGAAAGGTACGGGCGACTCCCATCCTGCCAAGGTACGCATTCTTCCATTTATCTCTGTCTTTGATTCCTACTTCCATAACCATTGAATGAAACTTGTAATCCCTGTTAGCTCGGTTTTTCCCTTTCTTTTTACTGTGCCTAGTAATTCCCATTATGACCGGGGAAGACCCCCAGGTTATAGACAAGTCAAACTTAGAATGTTTAAAAGAAAATTTAGTCTTGTTAATAGGCATAAGAACCCTAGGATGGGAAGTACCCAGCCTGTGGGGATGGATCTTTGGATCTCTGGCTCGGAAGGCAAGGGAAGTTACCCTGGTATAAAATCACGTACAAACCTTCATTACTGGATAAAATCTGTTTAGAACGGCCTGAAAGCTAAAGGGAGGAAAGAGAGCCAGTCCTCTAATTTGGTAAATGGGGTTGGGAAAGGCTTTGAAGAAATTTGAAGATCTTTCTACACTTCAGCCCGGAACCTCATATCCTCACCGCACTCCACCGCCTTTTTTCGCTTTAAAACTACCTACAACACTGGTAGAAAAATGACAAAGGACATCTTTAAGAACACCAGGCCTTACATAAAACATCCCCCCCCCGATCCACCAGCATTGCCAAACCGTTTATAGTTCCTATTCTTTCAGAAGTGGGCCCGACACCAACCCTCGGTGAGAAATAATTATTTTATCATGGAACTTTAGGGGGAGCGAAAAACTCGCCACCCTTAGGAACTCCTTAATAACCAAAGCAAACACCACCTGGACGTCCTTTTCCTGTCCGAAACCTAAACCTCTTACCCAGATTTCTTTAGAAAGTTTGCCAATCTGGGTTTCGAGCATTCTCATATGGAGGAAGAGGGTTATGGTTGGCTTGGAACAAAGAGATTAAAATACACATTCTTGCCTCCTCTCCCCGAGGTATAGACGCTCTTATTTCTTCCCCCGGTCACAACCCCTCTCCGGAGTCCCCACCGGTCCAATGGATGTACTTCTTCACTTATGGTCCACCCGAAGCTCAGAACCAGTTCCTTTACTGGAAGGCTATCTCACAGATGGCCACCCGTATCCCTATCCCCTGACTCATTATCGATGACTTAATTGCATTATCCGCAAAGAGGAAAAATTTGGCAAACTCCCGTTCGATTGTTCCCTCCCTAACCTTCTGGAGGACTTCATGTTCCATTCGGCTATGATTGACCTGGGCTTCTCCAGTATTCCGTTCAGTTGGTCTAACAAAAGAAAAGGGGGAAAGTTGACAAAGCTTAGACTGGATAAGGGGCTCGCCTCAGGATCATGGAGAACCAGCTTTCCTGAAGCAACTATCAGGAACCTCTCCATTATTGGGTCGAATCACGGCCCTATCCTTCTTAACATAGCTCCTTTCACCCACAAACTCCCAAAGCAATTTTACTTCCTCTCCTTCTGGCTAGACCACCCCGATTACCAAGCGGTCATTAAGAAAGCCTAGAGAGTGGAGCAAACAGGCTCCTGACCGCTCTGGCTATGTAAGAAGCTACGGCACACAAAGCGCGAGTTACAAACCTAGAATAGAAATTCCCTTAACGCCGCCTCTGGACTGGCCAAGCAACTCTGTGAGGACATTGGAAGGATTCAACTTAAGCCGAATACTGACCAGAATAAATTGACCGAAAGCTCTCTCCAAATTAAGCTGGAGTCCATCCTCTCCCAAGAAGAGACCCTATGGAAAGATAAGTCTAGAGAGCTCTGACTTAAAGAAGGTGATCGTAACACCAGGTTCTTCCACATGGCTACCATTTGTAGGAGGTGTCAAAACAATATCCAGAACATTCAGAAAGAAGATGGATCCTGGGCGGATGAACGAAAAGACATTAGAGACGCCTTTCTTAACTTCTATAAAAAGTTGTTTCATTCCTCCTCCCCTCCCACAAAGATTGAGGACCTCCAGGTTATGGAAAAGATTGTCACAACTGGAGACAACAATACCTTGACTCAGATCCCTACCATGGAAGAGGTAAAAGAAGCCCGTTTCTCCATGAATCCTAGAAAATCCCCGGGGCCGGATGGTTTTACGCCCCTCTTCTACCAAAAATTTTGGGACACAGTCAAGGTGGACCTCTTCCACGCAATACAAATGTGTTTCCTGACGGACCACCTGCTAGGCGAATTTAACCATACAAATATCACACTAATTCCAAAGATCAATCACCCGACTTGCCCTGCTCACGTTTGTCCCATCAACCTCTGTAACGTCAAATTCAAGATCATTACCAAAATTCTAGCGGGGCGACTGAATCCCCTCCTCCACAAGCTCATTTCCCCTACCCAAAACGCTTTTGTCCCTGGCCGCCAAATTTTTGATAATATTATTATGGCTCAAGAGATCCTCAAATCCCTGGTTAAAAAGAAAGGAGCCTCCGGAAGCATGGTGGTGAAACTTGACCTTAGCAAAGCCTTCAACAGAGCAGAATGGAGCTTCTTGGGTGACACCATGAAAGTTATGGATTTTTGTGAGAAATGGTGCACATGGATTCATCAATACATTTCCACCACTGCCATTTCTTTCAACATTAACGGCTCGCCCTATGGCTTCCTTAAACCATAAAGGGGTCTCAATCAAGGCGACCCCCTCTCCCCCTTCCTTTTTCTCATTTGTACGGAGGTTCTTTCTCGTATCCTCCTCAAAGCGAAGAGTCAAGGGGACCTTCATGGTATCAAAACTGCTAAAGGCAGTACTCCGGTCTCCCACATCCTCTTTGCCGACGATTGCTTCATTTTTTGTAAAGCTACCTTGGAGGAGGCGGGCACTATCAAAAACACCCTGGATTCATTTAAAAGAGTCTCTGGCCAGAAGATCATCTCGAAAAATCTTGCATCCTTTTTTGCAAAAACGGCCACCAGCGGCACCACATGCTGATCCAACGCATTCTACACATCAAGCGTAACACGGGTGGTGACAAATACCTTGGAGCGCCCCTCACTTTCAACCGTAAAAAAACCATTAACTTCTAGGAGATTATTGATCGAGTTTCGAAGCGTATCGAGGGTTAAAAAGTAAAAAACCTCTCCCAAGCGGGTAGAATTACCCTTATTAAAGTTGTTAACTCAACAATTTCCTCTCTTCATATGTTCGTTTTCCCTTTCCCTATCAAGACTTGTAAACAGCTTGACTCCATTAACGCTCGTTTCATGTGGGGAACCAACTCTTCTGGCTCGAGCAAGACCTACTTTATCAGCTGAAAAAACATTTGTCGCCCAAAAGATAAAGGAGGGCTGGAAATAAGGACATCCCTCACCCACAACCAAGCCCTCCTTGCAAAGCTCTTTTGGAGGGTCATTAAAGAATCTGACAAAATTTGGGCTCGAAATCTTATTAAACGTTACTCTCCCAAAGAATCCCCTATGTTCTCCTCTCCCAAAGCCTTCAACTCTTAGATCTGGAAAGGGATTTTAACCTCTAGAAACAATATTCGGACGGAGCTCATCTGGCATATAGGAAACGACGAGAACGTAGACTACTGGCTCGAGCCATGGATACCGGGTATCCCCCTCGGTCGTCCTCATGGGCCGACCCCGACACATCGGATGAACACAAAAGTTGCAGCTCTTATCTGCCCAACCTAGCGTATCTGGAAGGATACGCTCATCCGATCTTTGTTCCATGTCGATGTGGTCAATCTTATTCTTCGTATCCCGCTCAGCAAATACCCGGCTAAAGACACCCTCAGGTGGAGAAACGCTCATAATGGTATTCTTACGGTGCACTCGGCCTACCTCTCCTCCATTCAGAAGAACCTGGAGACCAATGTTGATCACGGACAAGGTAACGACAACACCACCACCTGGAATGCTGTCTGGAAGATGGCTGTCCCATTTCGAATCCAACTCTTCCTCTGGAAAGCCATACAAGATGGTATCCCCACCAATCATAACCGCTGGCACAGGGAAGCTGAAATCGACATTTTGTGCACCAGATGCGGCGAAGAAGAAGAAACCACAACAGACGCCCTTCTCTTCTATAAAAAGGTGCATGATTTCTGGTATGCTTTCGACCCCTCTCTCAATCTTGTTGTTTGGCCCTATTCTGACTCCCTAGTTGGCACTATCAATAAAATTGCCAGACAGGGAACGGCTGCTCCAGATCCCTCAATATGGGGGAAAATCAGTGTTGTTCTCTATGTTATCTGAATGAGCAGAAACGACCTGATCTTTAATAATATTAAACCTAACCATGTTTTTGCTATGAACAGGGCAAAAAATTATTACATCTCCCCGAGTCACCCCCTCTCCTATATCGGGACTTCCTACCCTCCTCCTGAAATTGGAGAAGGATGGCTCTTTATTCTGGTTGACGGAGCCTGGCCGAGGAAAGACTCGCTTGGGGGCTCAGGTTTTGTCCTTAAATCTCGCAATTTTTCCATTTTGGGTGCAGATTACGGCTCTACCAGGGCAACAGATCCCGAAGAGGCAGAGACAGTAGCGGTGATCAGAGGCATGGAGGCCGCTCTGGAGAGGGGTATGGAGAGAGTTTTGGTTCTCACAGATTGTCGACGCCTCGTCAGTGCTTTTGAGACGAGATCCACTGACCTTTCTTGGGGAGCCCTCACCCTTGCTCCAGATATGCTGGTTCTCGCCGCACGTTTCCACGAGTTTCATTTTCAGTTTATTAGTAGACGCATGCTTTAGCAGCCTTGGGAGCCTGTCCCCCAACACTTTCTCTTTTTGAGCCCAAAAGGGCCTCGAACCTCGTTAGCTCGGCTACTTCTGTATTGCCGCTTTTGGCTTAGTTTTTTATATATCATTGCTTACAAAAAAAAAAAAAAAAAAAGGAGGAAATTAATATAGTATATTAGAGTCCAAGAAGATGAGTGACAAAGGAGGAGGCAGTAAAGTGAAGATTATAGGGCATTCAAAATTAAATGGGAATGGATGGAAATGGAGAAAGGAAACCTGCAGGGTTAGGCGCAAATAACAACAATAAAATAAGGTAAAGGGATTGGAAGAAGTTATGAATATCAACATTATTATTTTGGAGGTGAAGAGGTTAAATGGCAAGGTGTAAAACAGGATAGTCTGAAGGCTAATTCATACTCTATAATAGTTAGACCTAATCATCGAAACCAAATTAGAGTTTATGACACAATTAATTCATACTCTGTAATTGGATTTAGTAGATACGGATCGTCATCGTCATCGTCATCGTCATCGTAATCCATACTAACAATCTAGCCATGACCATAACCACATTAATTTGGGTTGAACTTTGTATGCACTTAGGCCAGTAATATTTCTTATCGTCAAGAATATAGAAGCAAGGAGAGATACTTTTCGTGTATTTCTTGAAACAAACAATCAATGGAATTTGAGGAGGATGATACCTGGGTTTTTCTACAACGACAGATCTCCATGACTTGCAAACAGCACCAAAACGAAAATTATCAACAGTACTCTTCTCAAGTACTCGTGATCGAATCACTTGTAATAGTTCCGGTAGAAGTTCTGACCACTTCCACCCATTGCAACTGCTCTTTTCTTAGATAAAGAGCAGTAGTTCTCATAGACAAACTTTCTTGAAGACTCTTTAAATTGTGATGAGGTTGTGTAATTATGTAGCTACTTTTGTTAGAGAATACAACTTGTAGCTTCGAGGTTGAGAAAAACTTCCTTGGACGAATTCGTCACAAGGAAATTTAAGCAACCGGTATCAGCATGAGTTTGAGGAAAATTTGAGTTTGCTTAAAATTTGATGGCAAATTCTCGATATCAAAATCCCGTCACAGTAGAGACGCCACTGTATTCCAATAACAAAAAGGCCTAAATACCGTTAACATCCATACCGTCAATAACATAGTGCATCATTAATGTGATATATGAATTAAATAGCAAAATCACAGTTTACACTCCAAATCCAGTGATTCCTTGAGGATAACTTTCTCAACATCAGAAACAAAAAAAAATCTCAAAATTTGTATTTCACAATGATAACTTAGGATGCTGAATTTCTACAATGGCTGCAAACTCAAAAGAAACAATTTTCCCGAAACCTGAACTGCCAGCCCAGACTGCCCAGTTCAAAGAACAGAGATGAGATTTGCACCTTGAAGAAAAATTTCTTGGTCTTCCTCATATGATGAAGATACCAGTACATGGAGATCATTTTTCTTCCCTACTCAACCAGGGAGTTACCACAAAGTGGCCATTTTCTCAATCTTTAAGCTCTGTTTTACCTTTTTTCAAAGTGTAAAAGTTTAGCATCTCTTCTTCCAATGGATGTAAATCGCCCCCAATAACGAAACAATGCAGTGGTGCTCCAAAATCAACCTCCAGTAGATCTTTCATTGATCCTGCAACTACAGTCTGATCTTCACTTCCAAGGCGAGCTAAACCAACACAAACCGTGTTTTCAGTGTATGCTACAAGAAAAAGAAACATGATAATTAACGTAATGATAAAACAAAATACTGCTCCGTTCACGCATATTTACGTGTTGTAAATCATAATTCCGAAAATAAAAGAGAAATGGAGGCACAAACTAAGTCTGATTTCATGTCTTTTTTGAAAAAATAATTACATTCCTAATGTAACTAAAAAACGAACTCCTAGCGAGAGTGTGACTTGCTTAAGTGATAAAACCCATACTTGAGACCAATTCATACTCCAAAACTCGCCCTGAACTTGGTGGGAATATATCTAGGATGCCAAAAATGAATGACATAAACTTAACACAAGCTTAATTAATGTTCTGCAACTATAACACAAAGCCCACATGCCTCAACATTTCAAAGAACATCCTCAAACAATGAGTTGCCAATAATCTTCTTTTGGTTACGTTTCTTGCTAAACTTATGGAAGCGATTTGCCAGTGATTGACATAATATACCAATCCATAAACAATAAAACACGGCTGCTTTAAACCAGGCACAATGAGTTGAACACCAAAAACCCTCCAGTAATCCAGCACAACAGCCTAGAAAGAAGGCTCCAATCTCTAGGGACTAAATTAGTATTGCTAACCATGATAGACTACTAGGTAACACTCAATTAGTCACGTGGAAACTGGACTACGAATCAAAAATTCTTTTGAGAACTAACTGCTTAAGTATTTAGTCATCAGATGTTAAGTATAATTCCAAGATCAACATGAGAGTCGAAAAAATCCTAACCCTAGCCACCTTCTACATCTACAATTTTGAGCCTTCTCCATCTCCAATCTCTATTTATTGAGTGATCATCTCTCTCTCCTTTGACTTCGATCTCCTATTAATTTTATTCTTTTTTTGTCTCTTCTAACCTAATTTTAAACTTTTCCTACCTTTAGTGGTTCTTCTTCGACCTCACCTCCATCCTACCTTCAACAAGCCACCCCACTGTTTCCATCATCAAATCAACTGCCTCCATTAAACCCACCGAACAATGGTGCTGCTCCACCCGTTGTGGGCATTACCAACCCATCATTTTGTAGAAATAGATTAGAGAGAAAAATATTATTATTGAATTGATAATTTAGGTTACATCATACTCTCTATATATAGGAGAAAGATAGTAAGCTACTTCTATGAATAACCAATGTGGGACTAAAATAGCCTTGCTAATACTCCCCCTCAAGTTGGAGTATGAATATCGTACATGCCTTTGTGAGAAAATCTGTAAGCTGTTACGATGTAGAAACATAGAAGTCTAAATATGTCCAGATTTAAGCTTCTCGTGCAGAAAGTACCGATCAACCTCAATGTGCCTGGTACGATCATGTTGCACCGGATTAGCCAAAATGCTAATAGCAGATTTGTTGTCACAATAGAGCGTCATAAGAAGAGAGACCGATATCCGAAGCTCTTGTAGAAGACGCTTAAGCCATATTAACTCACAAACACCTTGAGCCATGCCCTGTATTCGGCTTCTGCATACTCGGCTTCTGCACTGGACCTGAAAACATCTTGTTTCTTACTCCGCCATGTAACCAATAGTGGAATAATACCCAGAAGTAGAGCGACGATCGGATAATGAACCTGCATAGTCAGCATCAGTTCAAGCCTCTACTCGAGAATAACCATGAAATGCCACGACCAAGACACCCCTTGAGATACCAAAGAACACGAATAGCTGCCTGAAGATGGGGATGACGCGACTTGTGCCTAAACTGACTAAGAACTCCAACCGCATATGCAATATCAGGAAGGGTAAGATAAAGATAGAGGAGCTTCCCAAAAAGCCACTGGTACTGCCCAATGTCCCCCAATAACTCCCTCTCAAAAGCGGTCGGGCGATGATTCAATTCTAGAGGTGTATCAGCAGGACGACACGTAAGCTGTCCTGAAGCAGAGAGAAGATCAAGAATGTACTTTCTCTGAGAGATAAAAATACCGGAACTAGAACAAGCAACTTCAATTCCAGGGAAATAACACAAAAGACCGAGATCCTTCATCTGAAAACAGGTACAGAGATAAGATTTCAAGTCAGTAATACCATGTATATCATCTCCTGTAATAATAAAATCGTCAACATAGACAAGCAATACAAAGTCTTCCTACCAAAATGTCGAAGAAACAAAGTATGTTTAGCACTACTCGGAACATAACCAAAGTCAATCATAACGGTACCAAATGTATCAGCCCAAGTATGAGGAGACTGCTTAATCCCATAGATAGACTTTTTTAGCTTACATACCAAGACAGAAGCAGAAGCGGGAAGCGGGACGAAAACCTAGAGGTGGAGACATATAGACCTTTTCCAGCAATATTACATTCAGAAAGACATTCTTCACATCCATCTGAAAAAGAGGCCAAGATTTTGATGCAGCAATAGAAAAGATGACTCGAATAGTATTCATCTTGGCCACATGAACAAACGTCTCCTGATAATCAACACCATGTATCTGTGCATACCCCTTGACAACTAACCGAGCCTTGTACCTGCTTACCGTTCCATTTGGATTTTCTTTAACCATATACACCCATTTACATCCGACTGATGTACATTCAGGCGGGAGAGAAACCAATGACCATGTATTATTGATCTCCAATGCATGTAATTCTTCCAACATTGCAACCTTCCAATGAGGTTTGGCTAGCGCATTTGCCACTGTACGTGGTATATCAACCAAAGAAAGAGAAGCTACAAAAGTTATAAGTAGAAGATAAACGATGATCTGAAGTATAATCAACGATAGAATAAACCGCTGTATCTGAATATCTATCAGGCTTCCTTGCATTACGCTTCTCTTTCCAAATAGCAATCGGTCTATCATCATCACTATGAGAAACATGTGAATCATCATCAGTAGTAACTGGTATAGAAGCGGTAGGAGAAGGCTCAATACCTGATAAAGGTGAATCGATGGCAGGTGGCAGACTTGGAACTACAGAGGATGTTTGGCAGTCTGGTATAGGAGGCTGGCATCCTAGATGTCGTCGAGTATAAACCTATAAAGAACGTGAAACTAAAGATAAAAGTAAAGGTGGGATTGCAAACTCACACAAAACGCTCAACAGAAGTGGATCTGAAGGAAGAGAAGATAAATCTTCTAAAGGAAGATGACGAACTGAAAAACACTCCCCCTGAGAGAGAACACCACCCGTAAAAAATAGAGCATGTTCAAAGAAAGTAACGTCCATAGAGGTAAAATAACGACGGGATGAGGGATGAAAGCACCTATAACCCTTTTGAGCATGAGTAACCCATGACTACACATTTCAAGGTACGAGGATCTAGTTTAGAGGCTGACCCAGTGACTTAGACGAAACATACACACCCAAAAACATGGTGGAATCAGAAAAGCCGAACGATCAGGATAAAGAATAGAATACAGGGTGCAAAAACCAAGAACTCGAGATGGAGACCGATTAATATGAAACACTGCCATAAGAACAACGTCAGACCCAAAATGTGAGGGAACATTCATGCCAATTAACATAGCACAAGCAAGATCAGTAATATAACGATTTTTCCTTTCCGAATTACCATTTTGCTGCGGAGTTTTCGTATTAAAAATTTGATGCTCAATGCCATTGGCATTGCAGAATTTGCGAAGACCTTGGGACATAAATTCCCGGCCTTGATCGGAACGAAAAAGTTTAATAGTTTTCCCAAACTGAGTACGAACCATTGCGGTGATTATCTAGAAAATAAAGGAGACCTCGTCTTTGGATTTCATCAAATAAACCCAAGTACACCTCAAAAAATTGTTAATGAACAACACAAAAGAACGAAATCCTAAATTAGATGTTTGGGGCAGGACCCCAAACATCCGAATGCACAATATCAAAACAAGAAGTTTTATTAATACTCAACGGATACGTACTACAACAATGTTTAGCTAGTTCATACGCATCACAAGACAAGTCAGACATGGATACTTTAGAAAATAAAGACGGAAACAAATAACGTAGATACTCAAAGAAAATATGACCTAAGCGGTGATACCAACGTAGCACCCGCTTTATATTTACACTACTAGACATAGACTTTAACTGGAGAACTTGAGAAGAAATAGATGAGACATGTCCATCCAGGAAATAAAGACCACCCTCTTCACGATCACTGCCAATCATCTTCCATAACTCCAGATCCTGAAAAACAACATAATCAGGAAAGAAGGTTATACTACAGTTTTTATTTCTGGTAATTTTACTAACAGAAAAAATATTAGTATCCAACTGAGGGACATGAAGGACATCAGGTAAAGAAAGGGAATCTGTAATCGGGATACAACCCTTCCCTATAATAGGAGTCTCAGTTCCATTAGCAAGACGAACAGTCCGTCGCCATGAACTAGAAGTATAAGACCGAAAAAAAGAAGACATACCAGTCATATTATCGGTTGTACCCAAGTCAATAACCCAAGGCGAAGTCGGAGATACAAAAACACTATTTGCAAATGCGAAGTTACCTGCAGGAGAAGCTGCCGGTGTGGAAAACATAGAGAGAAGTTGTCGGAACCAGTTGATTTCATCCTGAGAGAGAGCACTAAAGGCTAAAAAAATTGGCACACTAGAGTCGACAGATAAGTGTGTTGAGGACTGAGATGGACGGGGTTGATAACCAGCAGGACGACCGTGCAAAGCATGACAAGTTGTCTTTAGATGTCCCCACTCACCACAATAATCACACTTCTTCCTCGAGGGGCAAGAGTTACCGGAAGCTGCTGGTAACGAAGAAAGGCTAGGTGATGATGTATGTGAAGTTTGTGAAGGAACTGACGGTGGTGCCGGATAAACATAACGAACAGCCATAGCAGAAGTCTTTGAAGGGATCTCGAAGATAGGAGGCATAGGTGACCGACGACTCTGATCGGAGAGACAATATGCGTGTGCCTCTTCAAGAGTTGGGAAATGAGTCATGTCAAGTAGATGAACTCGTGCATACATAAAGTCAGGATTGAGCCATGCAAGAAACTAAAACACCTGAGTCTTCTCCATAATTTTTGCATAAATCTCTGCTGTCGTAGGTGGAATAGGAACCTTTTCACTTGGTGC